>OX155968.1:7503119-7653953 GCA_944548615.1 Micropterix aruncella
AAATACGTAGCTTACACTAAAAATTTCATGACTTTAACGTTGTGTACAAAATTAATATTTAGTTATATGTGGGGACCAAATTATTCCAAATGTATGTATAACAAATAAAATGTTCTTAATTATGCGACATTATTTGTACAATTAACCCTTTTGTGTCAATTTTTTTATACAGATAATACATATGAAAAATTGTTTGTAATTTTTTAATTGTATGATTTCGTAATTTGGGACAAAATAATTATTATAACATTAACACCGTTTATCTATTATTACTACGAAATTTAAGGTTTTTTTATATATTACGAAAATACATTTGTAATTTTCAATTATATGATTTCGTAACTTCAACAGTAGGCATATAGTAAAAACTAACAATGTTTGTCAGTTGTTTTATACAAAATTCAAGGTTTCGTAAAAAACAACAAAAATTTTTGTTTGTAATACCAACAACAAATTGTTTAATTTTAAAGTATTTTTTATTGGTCTTTTTACTTAAGTAATACTGACTAAGACATTTTTGTTAAAAACTATCGGAAAGCATTTGTAAATTTTATCAAACTTCATACTGTTAGTTCAACTTAAACCCGTTTCGTAAAAACTAATCAATCGATTTTTGTAACTGGTTTAGTTTGATATTACTAATTATTGATTAATTTTATGAATAATTATTTAACCAAATGTGGTTTTGTAAAATCAATGAAAACCATTTCTTTCCGTGTAGGTCATTAATTCGAGTATGTTATTTTTAATCTACATTGCTATACTCTCGTTTTCTGTGACAGCGCTATTTTTTGTTTATTAAATATAAAAAAAAAATAAAATCCCATTGCTTACATTTTGAGGCAAGCGTGAAGATTCCGGTGGGGGTCCATGTCCTTAGTGAAATTATCTAACACAAAACATTGATATCTTCTATATATCGCAATATAAATACTGTTAACAGTTTAGATTAGAAGAGGTAATGATTATAGTACAACGTCGGAGATTGTGCTGATATCTCCTCCCTATCTGCTTAGCCCAGCTGCTTGATAATGAGCAATCTCAATATTTTTCATTGCCCCCCGGGCTAGACCGGTAGCCGCCACTAGGCCACACTACCCAAGATAGCACGAGCTTAACATTTCCCATCATCTCGATATAATATCACTGTTCTGCTTCAGTAGCGCGTTTTAATTCAGGAATAATTCAGAACCGAAAGACTAACAAGACAAAGTTTTAGAAAATAGCTTAATAATACCTACGATGAAAAACATAATTTGGACAAAGACATTACTCTTTCATTACGCCGAGATTTTACAATCTGATCAATATGGAAGTAAAAATGAATTTGACAGTTAGGACATTCAAAAAATAAAATAAAGAAAATGCTTATCGAGTCATGACAGACTAACCATACAACAAATGTAAGAAATTATAGTTTAAGAAAAACTTCGGTGCACAAATCTATACTAATATTATAAAGAGGTAAAGTTTTGTGAGTTTGTGAGGGAATCTATACTAATATTATAAAAAGGTAAAGTTTGTGATGTTGTAGGAAGTAATCTCTGGGTCTACTGAACCAATTTTAAAAATTCTTTCACCAATAGAAAGCCACGTTATTTGTGAGTGTCATAAGCTATATAGGAATCCAAAAGATGAAAGAGTTTTTCGTAGTAAACGGATTTGCAAGGTCGGAGAAAAAACGGTCGAATGAAAACGTTTCTTACGAACGCTGCTTTAACGATGAGAGATATATGATTGCGTTCTCGAGAAAAGTTGTAGAGCTTGGTAATGCCTACAAAAAAGTCAGCGACAGCATATGCCTAAATTTTATATTTAAGTAACAAAAATAGTTTTTTATATTAAAAAAATAATTTTAATCGTTAGGTTATGTTTATTGGTCATACTATCAACAATTATGAATTCAGTAAATTTATCGTCTCAAGTGTTTAAAACAAAAGACTTTTCCCTTTTACTGCATATAATTTCCCTGTTACTGCATAAATGGTTAAAGAGATAATAGGACATAGGCATGTGCGCCCGCAGAAAATTTTCTAGGGGGGGGGGGGCAAAATATTTTTAGTAATCTTTTAATGTAGTTTTAATTTACTTCAGTATATTTGTATGGTGAACGAACGGAAAAGACACTGTAGTAATGAAGGGCATACTGTAGCAACATTTTTTTTATTAAATGTACTACATAAATTTAAAATAAAATGTATTCTTTAAACAAGAACTGGAGTCGTCTGTTATCGCTACCAAACATATCTACAATTTTGTCCATAAAGTCTTTTTTGCTGCAGTTCACTTTGTCTCTGTGTACGCTTAACATGCACAATCCAGACAGACGTTCATCTGACATTGTAGATCTAAACCATGTTTTTACACGACGTAATGTGCTGCATGATCGCTCCACCGTACATGTTGTTGCTGGTAATGTTAGCAAAACTAGTAAGACATACCTGATACTGGGATAAAACTTTGTAAAAGGTAACAAGTCGATCAAATCTTGGCTACTTTTGTATTCTCGCGTTTTCCAAAAATCAAACCAACTCAAGGCTTCAGTTTCAAAATTATCAATGTGGTATACCTGATTAATAGTAGACATTATATCTTTAAACTGTTGACGATTCAGTTTGCACAATTTCGAAGGATGTAGCAACACTAAGTTAAATTGTGCACTGTTGGCTTCACAAAATCGACTCTCCATTCGGTTAATTAGAGAATCTAAGAATGGAATGTAAACTGTTTGTCTAAAGTACTCTTCAAGATTTATGGTTCCCGAATTACTTCAATGCTTTTGTCTTCCACACTGTCTTGGGATAATCAGTTCAATATCCACTTTCTGTGCGAGTTGTACTGTTTTCTCAAAAATATCCCTGAAATAGTTATCGTAATCACCTTGGTGAAATTTTATTACACTTAGCAGGTTTTGAACTTGCAGTTGGACTTCTGGAAGATCAACTTGAACAGCTTGAAGAGCCTGAGTAACTGGTTACAGTATGACAGAGTACTGTGAAATAATATTGAGACAAAATAAAAATGTGCTGGACTTTGATGAACAATATAACTGATGTGCAGCCTGTCGTGTATTTCCACTTGCATGAAATGAAAATTCTTGCAGTTGACAATAAATATCTTCAAATTTACTTGAAAAAATCCGACGCCGTCTCACCGCTTTGTAAGGGAGAGGACCGCGCAAGCGACCTCGAACTCGTAACCAATCGAAAGACCGGAGAAATCTGTTCACAATTGGAAGCAAGGGCGTGCGTGTGAGCCCGCTGGGTAACCCACCTAGTTATCTCGCGGTTAAGGCGTTGACCTCTTACGGGCATGTGGCGGAGCTTGACGGTGGAATGTTTTTGTCCAAGTCTTCTGCGTTCACCTCACGGGGGATAGAACGACTAATCTGGGTTGGAGCGACTGGGTTTAGTATTAGACAATAAACTGCTGTTTGATAAACACATCGACTATGCTACCGGAAAAGCTCATAAAATGTTAGGATTCATCCAGCGAGTGTGTAAACCGTTTAGCGATGTAAGAACCCTTAAGCTTTTATACTTCTCCTATGTACGCAGCATTCTCGAATACGGATCTATCATTTGGTCGCCTCAATATACAGTCTATAAAAATAGAGTTGAGAGACTCCAGAAGTACTTCATGAGACATCTTGATTTTAAATCGTTTCAAACCTCCGAAAGTTACTCAGAGAGACTTAACCGTCATAACATGGACTCACTCGAGGATAGGCGCCTCCAATATGATATACGTTTTCTGTACAATATTATTAATAATAAAATAGACAGTCCCTATTCTGTTGGCAGAATCTCCTACCGAATCCCCAACAATAAAAGACCAGGGCTCGCGATTTATTTTATCTACCGAGAGTCAATACCAATTATGGTCAAAATATGTATTTTTATAGAGCACTTCGATCATATAACCTCAACTTTCAATGTTTGAATATTTTTAATTTATCTTCAAATACTTGCTTCGAAGAAATTAGAAATACGATAAACAGCCTTCGGGTTTGATTGGTATTTCTTCGTCCGTTGGGTACGTAGGCTGTGGCAATCGCCACTACACTATAACAATGCTTTCTAGTCAGTAGGTATAATATTCTCTATAAAAGTTCATATGTATATTAACATTATAAATACATTGTGATGTATATTATATGTGTGTATATATATATATATATATATATATATATATATATATATATATATATATATATATATATATATATATATATATATATATATATATATATATATATATATATATATATATATATATATATATATATATATATATATATATATATATATATATATATATATATATATATATATATATATATATATATATATTTATATATATTTATATTAACTATATTTTTACATTTTATTATTGCCGTATCGTATTATTTATATTAATTTAATGTTTGTGCACGTGTATGTATGTATATATGTATATACGTTATATATCATCATATAGCATACATCTACATAACTCATAATATGGCTTATCTTACTTACTTACTTAGCTTACCCTATCCCTTTCCCCTTACTTGAACCTGCATTTGTTTCATTGCTCATTGCGCTGTAACAATAGATTTAATTTAATTGTGAAAACTTTTAATTGGCCTTAGATGTATATATTATGTGTTAGTATTAAGTATAAAACGCTGTAAGTTTTCTGAAAAATAAAAATAAAAATAAATAATCGTTAAAACTTCCTGAGGTGACGGGTTCGCCCGTTGTAATTAACAACTCTATTTGGTCAACGTTCTGTCTCTCCACACTTTCTTTATGCCAACACAAAGTGATTTTAAATAAAAGTAACATTATTTATTTGACTATTTTCAATCAATCCAGTGGGGGGGCAAGTGCCTCCCCTTGCCCCCCCTGCTGGCGCCCATGGACATAGGTATGGAACCGCGACCTTATCTCTAGTTGGAACTCCTGAAAGACAATGTATTTTGGTATATTACATATAGTATAGTATACAGAGAAGTTTTGAACATTTAAAATAAACATAATTTATTCAATCATAATCATTTCATTCACTCATTTGCAACCCGGTAATATAGCCAAATTGGCATGCAAATACATATGCATACATATGCAGTAAAAAAATAACCCTCCTTTTGGCAGTCAGGAGGTAAATCATAGCACTCAGTACTAACCGAACCACACTCATAATTTCATCACAAGTAATAATGTTTACCGCCCAACGAAGTGAGCACGGGTCAGCTAGTTATTATACAATTATATTTAAGTCTACAATAATACCTTCTTTATTCTTACGAGTAACCTTCTATGTTTTGATTATTTATAGAAGAATTTGATCATTAATGAAGTATTCAATCATATCACGGCCAAATGTAAATGTAATACAACTGTCTATACAACTTTGTATTAGTTTTTAGGACAATAAATTATTTGATTTGATTGATTATATTTTTAAATATGTATGTTGATTATATTTTAACATTGAGCTAATTACCAGAAAATATTTAATTTTGTTGTTAATTGTTTTGACAATGAATTGTAGTATTTTTTTTTAATTAAAACTTTATTTTTATCTTTATATTAGTTTAAGTTCTTTGCCGATTTTATAATAGAATTTGGTTTTTTTGTTTTTTTTTTTTAAGGACCATATTTTAGGGCAATTTACTTTCATGAGTATTAAACTAAAACTTTTACATAATTAATGTACCTAATATTAGAGTCCTATCCACCCTAGAACGGGCTAGTCTCAATTGGGTGACAGAATGAAATAAGCAAAAGGTTAGGGTTTTGCCATTCGGTTCCTGTTATTTTTGTAAGCGAAAACAATGATTTATAGTAATTATTTCTTAAATAATAATAATAATAATAATGCATCGCATTGACGGCGCCTATCTTCGATATACAGTAAGGTTTTAAGGGATTAAAGAAATTTACCTAATCTTGCCTATTATCTTAAAAATCCTTTCTGCACAGGATACATGCTCAAGTCAAATCTGAAAAAAACATTGTATGTCGAGATGTTGTATGCTTTCTTCGGCAATATATGCGATTAAAAAATATATTCTTAGCTGGCGAAATCGCTGCAAAACTTTCTATCATGCCTATTTCAATTCCAAAATGACGTATAGTGTACTGATATGGGGGAATTCCACAGACAGTTGTAGGGTTTACATTTTGCAGAAAAGTGTACTGAGAGCAATTGCAGGAGTATCCTATGATACACACTGCGAACAATAATTTATTGAGTGCAAAGTACCTCAAAACAAATCAAAATATTTTTCACCTCTGAATAAAAAAAAAAAAAAAAAATGTCTACTATAATATGCTTTAGCATAAAGTAGATATTTTAAAACATAATCTATATAAATGTTCTATATAAGCATATATATTCTATATAAACATATCTATATTCTATATAAACATATCTATATAAACGACATTTTAAACATATTCTAATATAAACAACCAAGGTGTAAACGGGAATATGCACTCTCACAATAGAAGCAGACGTGATGATGTTGTCCTGCCTTAAGTACGCCTTCTGCAAACACAAAAGTCCAGTCCGTTAACCAGCTACCACTCTCCACAAAAAAGATGGAAATAAAAGCGTTTGAAAGGTTTATTAAACAAAAGCTGCAATGCACATATGTATCCTATAAGCTGGGTATTTTTTTTGACCATGCCAATTCCTTTAAATGGGATTAACATCAATATGTACTTTCGGCTACCTCAATTTGGTTTATTGTTTATTTTTTTTTAAAAAAAATTACCACATTTTGGTTTATTGTTTAATTTTTAATTTTAAACAAAAATAATAATTTTTAATATCTAGATTCCAATATTTAACATAACATACCTGACCATCTACATATGTTATTTTTTTCCAATTTTCTTTTGCTTCTTTATATTATGTAATTATTTTTGTATAAAGTGCCTAGTAGTAGGTAGTAGTAAACGTAGTGGGGGGATTGTTTCCAGTCCTTGATGTCTGCTAGTAGCCCGGTACTGCTTACCAGTCCATGCAGATCACTGAACTTCAAGTTGGTGGTTTATCAACTTCAGGTTCTTCGCCACATTCTTGTGGGATCATTTTTGTATAGAGTGCCTAAGATGACTATTAATATTTATATGATAATTATTTATTTTATACGTATACCAATGTACATGGAATCAGTTCTGTTTTTTTTTCAATTTGTCTGCCGTGTAAATCCGACTTTAGTCAACGCTACTGTCAAATGAATAGTTCTGTTTGATTAGTTTTATATCAATATATTACCATCATCATCATCATCATCATCATCATTTATTCATTCCATAAAAGCATTTCACAATACTGAGGAACATGTCAAATTTTACAATCATAATTTACTGGATGATAAAACCGCTTTGATAAAATAAAAGGAAAAAAAATAATTGTAATCAGAGGTGATTACTGAAAAAATAGTCAAATTTACAAAATAATTAATAATCAAATAATAAATAATAATCAATACAATAAAAAAGAAAAATTCTGAAACATGCGTAATTAAAAGCAATCTCAATAAAATCTAAAACTTAGTGCGAAAGTATAGTCATAATATGGTTATTAATAATCAAGCAATTGTGGACGCAATATCATAAAAGTCGTCCAGTTTGTAAAGGGCATGTTTGACTAACTGATTTTTCAAGCAGATTTTATATGCTGCCATCTCAAGTTTTCTCGTCGATGACGGCAAAGCATTGAACAATTTAAAACTAATATAAAAAAATGTTTTTTGATATTTAGTCAAGCTTACTTTAGGCAATAACACATTGTTTTTATGTCGCGTATTATGGCTATGTCGAGTGGAGTGAAGCTCGCAATTTAAAAGATTCTCTTTGGCGTATAAGAGGCACTGATGTATGTACATGGATGACATGGTAAAGACACCAGCTTTAATGAAAAAAGGGGCGCAATGTGTTTCTCTGCTTACACCAAAAATTGTCCTAACGGCTTGCTTTTGTAGCACAAAAACGCGATGGATATCAGTTGCATTATCCCATAGTAGTATCGTATAAGACACCTTTGAATGGAATCAGGAGTGATACACACTGATCGCTGCATGTTCGCCAGCCAGAAATGTCACCTTTCTTATTACTAGCAACTGACGGATTCTAATATGCGACAACTAACTTTAACTGTATATTCTGACTTTAACTAACTATATTTTATTGTATATTCTGAATAATTAAATTGAATAAATTGAATACTGAATACTGAATACTTCTTGGTACTTAAGAGGCTGTGTACGAAATCGATGTGGGCCGTGATACCTCTATAATCAATGGTATTATATAACTATAGGTAGATAGGATTTTCGGAGCCAAAGAGATACTCCACCCTTTGGAAGCGCTCGGCGTGGACTAGCTGACTTGAGGCGTGAATCGTATCATAGGCGAGTATCATAACGCGAGAATTAGATTGTTTTAAAGACTTTATTGCCAATTTTAATTAATGTTTTGCATTTTTTTTTGAGGAAATGGATTGATATTGAACTAAAGTTTATTTCTGTTGTTTTTATTTTATGAACGAGAGTTCTAAAAGGCCAAAATCAAAAGCAATTCTTCGCCCATTTTCTAAAAAAATTGACAAAGTTAAATATATTTTTTATCAACAATTTTATATGAAAGTAGTAAAACGTGATTCACTTATTCTATAGAGGACTTTCGCAAGAATACATTGTAATTTTTTATACCGTTTAGATGTCAAAACGATTCATAAATGTGTTATATTCTAAACCTTACAGCAAAAATTCACAAACAGTCGCCGGTTTAAGGTCAATTAATGAAAATTTTATAATAATTTTCAAAAAAGTAGCTCACTCATTAGACAAAAATATAAATGATCTTTTATGTTGTCTAATAAAACTTGTAGAAATACAGTATTTTAAACTTAAATTCACGTCTGCAAAATTACGTAAGTTCACGAAATGCGCAAAATTTCGTGTACGGCCTGTTAAAGTGCAAAACGTTCCTGGTTATAACCAAAGAACGTGGTTTCAGCAGAGCGGATACCCATCACACACTCTAACAAGAGTTCGTAAATTTTTCCTTCACAAATTGATCACCAGAAGAGGTGACATAAATTGCTCCCCACGCAGCTCTGATTTGAGCCCGGTGGACTTTTCTTTTGGGGATATCTCAAATTCAATATGTACGCCAATAATCCGATTTCTCTGGCGCAGTTGAGAGAAAATATCCGTTATTAAATGGCAGACATCAGAAGTCTAGCTGCTGAGCCGTCATAAGAAATATTGCTGTACGTTTGAATGAGTGCCTTAAACGTAATGGTTTACATTTAGATGCCATTGTTTTAAGTAAGTAAGTTCCTGAACTGTGTGTATATTTAATTAAATTTATATCGTTTTTTTTTTCGAGACCGGTAGAGGACAATCGACTTCAGCCAGCAGTTAAGAGGTCTACACGAGCGACTACAACGGGCGAACCCGTCACCCCAGGTTAGTATAACGATATGTGATAACGTTTTTTCAGCCTTTGGATGAGTAGAAGACTTAGCCCGCGAGATACCAACCGTTCTTGCCCGGAAGCGGGTAGTTAAGACAGCGGGCAACCCAAGGGTCCTCGCTACTAGTTATGGCCGGATTTCTCCGGCCTCCCGACTTGTTACAGGTTCGAGAACGCTTGCGCGGTCCTCTGCCTAATGTAAGCGTCGATTCAGTTCGAATCATCACGGACCATGGCGTCCTTCGTCCGTTTTTCACTCAGGATCGGGTTATTTCCAGAGCGTGTGTCATCGTGTAAACAGCCGCCTTCGCTTTATAGGAAACAAAGCCGTTTCCAGACGTTCTCTGTCGGAATGCACGATCTATTGGCTGATGCCGCAAACTGTCCAGGAGCGCCCGAAAAACGCTTCCCAGCAGAAACTGGCTCCATATGATACAGAGTCCTACGCTGGCTCGAACGTCGACTAGGAGGCTACCGGATATGTGCTGACCGGTGAGTTGTGCCAACCCTGAATACATGGGTCATATTTGCTCAACTGAACTGGGCCTATTAGCTCCTGCACTTCAGCCGGCAGTATAAGCTGCGTTTGCAAGATCGTGACATATGGGTCATACGAGGTTTTTGTTGTTTGGAACTTGGACATTGGCCCAATATTCTCGTCAGTTACTTTCCAACGCTGGGTATACGAGTATACCGTCATAAGTGCCTGCAAGACTTCAACCTGTATGAGAACAGGTCATTCAAGTCTTCATAAATGGTGATTGTGTTTCCTTTTTAGGACTTCGTTAGGATTAAGATAAGGGTCTTCATACGCATTCAGTTATGCTATCCCTTTCTGAGTTTTGCATGTCCTATTAACTTATTGCAAGTCTCGTGATATCTACTTCCCGGATGTGACCACAAAGGAGAGCAATTTTCTGCCCACATGTGCTTGTAGTGACGCGTTAGCAGAAATGTGTAGGTACAATATCAAAGCTGGAAATTTCGTTGGATAGAGTAAAATAAATAATTCATGTTATATTTGAACGCTGTTCCACGTGATCCAAATTAAATACATAGTGGCATTAGAGAGTGTAGGCTGTTATGTGTGAGGGGTACCTCAGAGCAGGGCAAACAAACCGTCGGCTTGCGGTCGTAATTTTTTTTAATATCAAACACATCCCCGGCGCAAACAAGGCAGTGTCCTTATCAGCAACGCACACATGTACCGATGTGTACACTGATAAGTGATAAGAGAGTCAGACGCGAGTCGAGGTGTGGCGAGCAGCGATGCCGTAGCACGGCGCGGCGGAGCCAGGCTGCTACGAACACTCAGATAGAGACCGACCCAAACGGGTCGGTCTTTGTCAATAATTGACCAAATTTTAACAAAAAAAAACCGGCTCCAATTTTCTGTATAAGTGCAGCAGCCATGTCATGACGATACTTATAACAGGCTATCAAAATTGAATGCGTATACAAAATTTTGTGTCTGTGTTGTTGACCGTTGAGGAGATTTCTCGTTGGAAGCCAACCCCGGGTCCCGCAGTCCTGTCTTGGTAAAACTTAGAACGGGCTGTCATAATTGAATGCATATACCATATTTCGTGTCTGTGCTGTCGAGGAGTCCCCTCGTCGGGAGCCAACCCAGGGTGTAGAATTAGGTCATTCTTACCATAAAAAATGCAATGTCATCGGAATTGAACCAGCATGTAAAATTTTCTTCATATGATGAGAAGTTCCCTCAATTCCTCAAGCATACCATCATCAGAACTGGATTTTGATAAAAATGGGTCAAATCTGTAAGTATATCCTTTCAAATAAACAAAGAATTTTCCAAATCGGTTCATAAATGGCTTCTGTTCATAAATGAGTTCTGAGGTGACAAACACTAAAAAAAAAGATACAACCGACTTGAAAACCTCCTCCTTTTTTTGAAGTCAGTTAAAAATTATTTATATACCCATTAATTGTTAGTCGTATTAATGAGATAATTTTAAATAGCTACTTAATTTCACCATCTGGGATTTATAAATAATGGCTAAGTATTACGTACGAAATTTTGTGCCTTTACACGCTACGCTGATTACACGACTGCCCAACAAAAAAGAAGTGTAATGTGTTCAGAATTTATCTATGTATGTTTTACGTTTTTATACCACCATAACTTTTAAACGCTTTAACCGATGGAGAAGTATGTGGTATTGTTAGAATCGTTATATCATTTCGAGTGTCATAGACTTTACTTTAACTGTCCACATATTAAGTAAGTAGTTGTCTAAATATCCAAATATCAATAAATTAACATAAATACCTATATGGTTTTTATTGTCAAATAAAAAGTCTGATTGAGTACATTTCGGAAATATATGTACATGTATCTATATGGATAAATACATAAACCACAAATATTTAATAAAAAAACGTATTAAAAATAATTATAAATATAAAAGTTTACTTCCTGTAACAGCAGTAGTGTTTTTTAACTCTTTTTAATATAGGTATTTACTTGTATTACAATGTTTGAACGATATATTTTATATTCTACTCGATTAGCTAATCTGTGAGCAATCTTGTTTAAAAAAGTACGCCTGAATGCAGGTTGCGCCGCACTGAAAAATTGTAGAATTCTACGTTACTACACTGCAATTATAATTTTTAAAAATTAAAGGAATTGAATTGAATATGATCCTATAAAATATATATTGACACAATATATCTTTTTATGGACATTGTCTTCTGCCAGATTATTTTTTTGGATATATCACGGTTAATAAAGATTACAGGAACAATAATTTGTGTTTTCGAAAAGATACGAAACTCTTGGTCCAGATCGATACCCACTCGGCCGGTGTGTTTTCATAGTCGCTTTAAAACGAATCCAAAAATAGTAAGTTTTGCAAAATGCATGTTTTCCTTTTCAGGAAAATTCGGTCGGTCTCTACAGATGTTACCAACGCTGGCTGTCGCCTATGAACCACTTTACACAAGCCGTTCGCTCCCTGCCACTATGACTCATCATCCCACCTATACTCTTGAAAGTAAATGAGTAATGGCGGATATTAATATCAAAAGTATGATGATGATGCCGATAAAACGAGGTGTTCAATATAGCGGTTTGAATAAAAATCCAGAAAATAGATGATGCGAGTCGGTCGGCTTTGACACAAATCTGTCGTTAAAGATAAATACATTTAAATATCTGATACCAGGACACAGAATTCTACGGAACTATGATGATTTTGTCAACATTAAAGCGTTTTAAATGATCAGCAAGGATTATATATATATATATATATATATATATATATATATATATATATATATATATATATATATATATATATATATATATATATATATAATATATATATATATATATATATATATATATATATATATATATATATATATATATATATATATATATATATATATATATATATATATATATATATATATATATATATATATATATATATATATATATATATATATATATATAAATATATATATATATATATATATATATATATATATATATATATATATATATATATATATGTATATATATATATATATATATATATATATATATATATATATATATATATATATATAATATATATATATATATATATATATATATATATATATATATATATATATATATATATATATATATATATATATATATATATATATATATATATATATATATATATATATATATATATATATATATATAATATTTGATAGGTTTTTTGTGTATACTCTTTATAGAATTGATTAGAGGGATGATTATGAAGAAAATAATAATAAAAACCACTTACCTACATACATAGTACATAGTGGAGAAAGGGGTCCCTTGTTTGAATTAGGGATTGCTTTATATTTAAACGAGATTGGTTGGTTGTCTTTGACTTGCGAACAGAGATGTAGGTTTACAAGGCCTTTTTAATCTAGAAACACTCACCCTTCAAACAACCAATCTCTAAACTAAGCAACCATCCTTCCTAAATAATAAACTCACTCGATTAGATCTTAATTCGAGCAAAAAAACAATGAAACACTTGTTTTTTGTCGGCTTATGCCGTCTATATATATATATATATATATATATATATATATATATATATATATATATATATATATATTTATATATATATATATATATATATATATATATATATATATATATATATATATATATATATATATATATATATATATATATATATATATATATATATATATATATATATATATATATATATATATATATATATATATATATATATATATATATATATATATATAGATATATATATATATTTTATCATTTCATTTATTTAGTAATAAACATAATTTCAATTTGAAAAAATATATATATATATATATATATATATATATATATATATATATATATATATATATATATATATATATATATATATATATATATATATATATATATATATATATATATATATATATATATATATATATAATATACGTAATTAAATAACCACGCAAGGAGAATCCATTCCAAGTTATACAAACAAGTAAATATATTAAAAAGAATACAAAACTGGACTGCCGTTACAAAAAGTAAACTATTGTATTTATAATTATTTTTATTATGGTTTTTTAAATAAAATATTTTTTGTTTTTGTATTTATCCATATAGATAGATGTATATTTTCAGAATATACTCAATCAGACCTCTTTGGTTTATTACAGGTACCTACTAATCTTCAGACCACAGTGGCTGTGTCATTCTGCAGTGTCGAAGAGCCACAATGTCGCAAAAAAATTTGATTTGATACGGTGACCAAAGTTACTTTAGAATACCGTCATTTATAAACCGATTTAAAAGGTTTTTTATTTGAAGGAATATCCTGATCTGATGATAAGATCCATTAGGAATTAAAGAAACTCATCAAATATAATCATTTGAAGTTGAAAATTACATGTCTAATCTAAAGACATGTTTGTTTGAGCAATTTTGACCAAATTATTAGAGTACATCATTAGGTGACAATAAAAATTAGGTGTCAATTTTTAAAGAATGTATATGGGCATTTCCCTTAGCGATTTCAAAATTATGCTTGAGTTCGCCTTATCGCAAACGCTAGTGGTATTTTTTTATGATATCACGCGTTATAAACTATGGCCTAGGATGGATCGCTCTTGTATAAAGAAAAAATATTTTATTTATCGAAACATCCCTATGCGGAAAAGATGGTTAATTGTATTGAATTTATAAGAAAAATATTTAAAAAAAAACAAATTTCAAAATTTAATACTGCCGCAGAAGGATTGAATTTTCAAAAAATATGGAAAGTTTTAGTTTTTATCAGATGATATTAAACTCAAAATAATTGTTTTTTTTTGCAATGTTATTAACAAATAAACAAAATGATAATATACCTGAATAGTGAGTAGCGAAATATACAACGTATGTACATTGCAGCTCACCCTCCCCGCCCTGTCGAATCAGTCCTTTAATCCTATAGAGCAGTTATACTACTACAAACAGATATAGAGGCAAGGACGGAGGGGGACACAGGGGACGTGTCCCCTACCCTAAAATTTTTTGGGTAAAAAATAAAGTTGAGAAAAAATTGAGAATCAGGGAGAATCCGCGACTTAAGTATCTAGTGTCAGGAACGTATCCAGGAGGGGCGAAAGTTGGGATTTAACCCCCGGAAATCTGGTGTATTTTCGTTTCATTGTAAGGGCAAATTTAAGTTTGGTGGGTGCTTCGCGCGTTGTTTCAATGAATGCCCCCCCCCTGAAATCAATGAACGCCCCCCCCCCGAAATCAATGAATGTCCCTCCCCGAAACCTAAGTCTGGATACCTGCCTGTATAGAGGCATTTAAAAAAAATCCGTGTCCCGTTTTATCCTGCCATCCCCTTCAAAAGACGGAAGTGGTACGTCAGAAGTGTTTCCCCACGTGATAAAACCCGACCACGTGGAAAAACCCGACCACCCGGTGGCAATCAGGGCCGTATAATGTTCCCTTTGCTCCCGTCTTAGCAAGTTCGTCGACTATTTCATTTCCCTCGATTCCTGCATGGCCGGGAACCCATCTTAAATTACCCTGTTCTTTTCGCCCAGGGAATTCAGTAGTGATACGCAGTTTTGAACTAGTTTTGAATTAATGGTATTCGAGGTTAGTGCCATAAGAGCCTCCTTGCTATCCGAGTTGATATAAATACGGTGGTTGGCGTAGTTCTTATGGAGGTTGATATCCGCACATTCAATAATGGTGTATACCCCCGCTTGGAATATGGAGGCGTATTTCCCCAAGTATACAGTTCTTTCGAAGTTTGGTCGCTCTCCATATATACCGCAGCCTACGCCCAGTCCCGATTTGGACCCATCAGTATACCTACCATTTAAGTCTACCGACGGGCTAAGGCTGGCTTTTTAGCCAGTCGTCTCTAGGCGGCAGTTCCACTGTAACAAGTTTTCCATAGTTTAGGAGTGAAAGCATGGTGTCTGATACCATGTTGAGGGTTGGAGTTTCACTGACTGAGTCAAGAACTGATCTTAGTGCTTGTGAGATCCAGTTTACCTTCTCCCAGGCAGACAGCCTGTACATGCTGGCTTTCGCCACCTGTAACCAAATGGTTACAATTGTGTGTCCTCTCATATAAACATTATAAAGTATTAAATGCCTGTTTCCCAGTAACACAAATAACTTTTTTTTACCATGAAAAGGCTTTAACACCTAACTACATAAACTTCATCCCGTTTGCGGCAGTAGGTACTTAGCCAAAACATTAAAAAATATATATTTTTCCCTTGATCCATATATCATAAAACATCTTCTCCGTATAGGGAGGTTTTAAAATTCTGAAGAAAAAAATTATCCACCCTACTATGGCCCCATCTCTTAGTCTATAAGGATGTAGTGAGCCATTTTCCCCGAACTGTCATTTTGTGTGAGCATGTCGCGTACCAATTTCAATTACTGCTGGGAGGGAACGAGCTGCCGTCCAATTGGCTGGCTCAACTTCAATTATTCGTCGGCGACTTGTGATTGGCTGCTGCGCGACGCCGCCATACTCATTTATTGATTCCGCTGATAAGATTGACGTTTCAAGGCGTACGTATAGACTGACCTGAAACGTACTCGCTTTTAAACATGTTGCGGTGAAAGTCTGAACCATGATCAGTCTCGCAGTAGGAAGGTGGGTTTTCAAGGGAATTAATTTCCTCACCTTTGCATCTCTGTTTGTCTCCGTAAAAATCTGAATCTGTTCAACAAAGTCAGCGACCGCTATTAATTTATGTAAATACCAGAAAAAGAAATAAGCTTCAATTGTTAGATAAAAAAAAGACTTTTTTATGGAAAATATATAGTTCTACAATAGAAATCCGAGTTATTAATAAAAGTATTTATGAATCTTATTAAAGACTTAAGTTGTTTAAAAACATACATTAATACGAGGAGCGTTCAAAGAAAATGATAATTAGTTTCAAACTCTTTAGAACCATACAAAAATAAATACTGACAGATACAGCTAATACCTTTATCTTTTATCATGTTCTTAAAAACAAATTTGTTTTTTAAAAATACTTTTAATGATCAAATGACTTATAAGTCTTTTGATCTTGTTGAAGCGTATTAGCCAAAGTAGCAAAAACAAAATTTCGCGCTGTAATTAAATATCTTTGATTGTTTTTTTTTGTCGTACGTAACGAGTGTTTCAATACTTTCGAGATACATTAAAGGTTGGTGCCCATATTCTACGGTGGACTGAGTGTATGCGTGGAAGAACGCACTGGTAGCCTTATGTAAGACCGCAATCACTAAAGAAATGGTTAAAAAATTGGAAAAAAAATATTTTGGCGGATCGTCGTGGCACGTTTCATTTTATTGTTGTAGAAGGGAAAATTTTGATAGGCAGTGCGCGTTGTATATTTAACCGACTTCAATAAAGGAGGAGATTATCAATTCGGTTGTATCTTTTTTTAAAATGTTTGTTACCTTAAAATTCCGTCATTTATAAACCGATTTTAAAAAATCATTTTTTATTTGAAAGAATATTTTATTTTTTATTTTATTTTAATTTTATTTTATTCGGTTAACAGACAGCGTTTATATATAACAAATACAACATATAACAATAAAACTATGACTAATTATATGTTAACACTATTAATCGTTAATACTATGTGTACATTACATATCTCCGCTATTATACCTTATTTATACTTACATTTCTTTAACAGTGATTTACGGATAGACAAAGAGAAAGAACAAAAAACAAATGAGAATGAAATTTTAAGATTATAACCATTATTAATTATTTTGTACCAAAAATATATTTTTAAAAATATTACAAAAAACTATGCATGTAAACCGTTTAAGGGATTAAGAGTCATTAGATGAAATAGGGAGGTCAAAGGACTGATAAGACTTTTTAATCGTTTCTTTAAAGTGACTTTTACCTGATGAAAAAATATCTTCTAAATATACTTCCGTTTTGGTCCCGTTTTTAACAAAATCCTGTTCAGATGATAAGATCCATTAGGAATTGAAGGAACTCCTCAAATATAACCATTTGAAGTTGAAAATTTACATGTTGGTTCAGTTCCGATGACAATGCATTTATAAAAAAGGATGACCTGATTCTACACCCAGGGTTGGCTCTAATATCTTGACGATTTGGGACTCCACCCAGAACAT
The DNA here is from genome assembly GCA_944548615.1 of Micropterix aruncella. Taxonomy (NCBI): domain Eukaryota; kingdom Metazoa; phylum Arthropoda; class Insecta; order Lepidoptera; family Micropterigidae; genus Micropterix; species Micropterix aruncella. Next base: position 7,521,285 of record OX155968.1, read on the forward strand.
TACGAAGTTAGCGTAACAGTTTGCCGAAAAATGATCAAATACAAAACAATACAGGTAAGAAAGGAAATCCAAAGAAAAATCACGACTCAAGCTGAAGAAACAGATGGCGACGTGACTGATTGCAGTGATAAATGAAATATTTATTATTTAAAAGTAAACAGGGGTGGGGGATCACGTAAAAGACAAGCTATTTATAGTTTAAATAGTGAAAACGATGATCAATTTTCACCCAATGCTGAAAAAGCCAATAAAACCAAAGTTCTCCCCGTGAAAAAAAAACAAAGAGAGACAAACAAGAAAAGACTAATGATACAGAAGATTTTTATTTGCATAGAAAGCTTTGATAGCTACAATAATACGAAGTCTAAATCTGATTGTACTTCTTGAAGATTTTTTTTAAAGAAAGAAGATTGCTCAAGACGTGGAAATCTCAAAGCCATTTCCAGTTCGACCTAAATAAAGAAGAATACCATCTACAAATACCTATGATGGTTTTCTATTTTTTTTGAATAAATACTGAGGTTAAACGAAATTGTTAATTTTTATTTTGTTAAGCATATTATTATTATTATTTAATACTTTATTCATTTCTTTGTTTGTACATTTAGCCCCATTGTTATCAATGTTATAAGTAATTCGGAAAAATTGAACACCGAAATGCAGCTAATGCTCAGTGCCCACCTAACTAGGACTTAAATGTCCCGTATCTAGGCGGGTCAGAGTAAATAATTTGAAATAAGTAAAACAAATTACGTAACAATTAGCCTAATTAAAGTAAAAAAAACTTTTTATTTTTATATTCAATGAATGTACTTAATTAAGATTGAATAATATATCAGAATAAATAAATAACACTATAATACAAATCAAAATACGAAATGTAGGTAATACAATATGGCAAATACACATATACGTAAATACGATTTTAATAAATAATAGATGCTATATGGTATAAACATATTTATAATTAATTAAAATATATAAGTACAATTTTAAAAGCAGTGCTTAAAAATACATGAAATAACATAAATAAAAATATGATACTATTAATATATGCATAATAATGTATATAAATATACAATACCTCTTATTTTTAAATTAAATTAAATCAATATGAATGTTGATTTTGAAAAAATGTTGAATAATTATAACTACGTTAAAACTTGAATCTAAATGTTTCCTTAGAGACAGTTCTATTAAAGTCTCAAATATGTTATCGCTTAATAACAGACATTTTTTATTTTTTGTCAAAGCGATGCATTAGGTATATTTAATTATAGTTATGAGTATCATATCACGTATATCTGAAGATTATAAATAAATCTTACGTTTTGATTACTAATTCTTGTTGATTATTTAAAAGGGCATCTATTTTCCATCACAGGCATCTATCCTTCTAAGCTATTTCATAGTGAGTCATCTATCCATATAGGTAGGCATCTATCCCCAAACAAAATGTCTCGCAAGAACATAATTTCTGCAAAACCTGTAATATTTAGATAAACAAATACAGATTCTAAAGCTATATACATGATTAAACTAACTTTATTACAGGGGTAATTTATGCCAATATTTTTGGTATTAAAATAATGAGGCTCTTTCGAAAACTGGGGCATCTATCCCGGTTTTACCCCACTAGATGTTTCTTAAGAGACTCACCACACAATTGATAATAGTTGTATTAGATACTTAGAACTACAGTTTGAGTTGTTATGAAACATAATAATAAAATATAATTGATTATCGGAGGCGTTCTCGAGTCATGACAGACTAACCATACATCAAATATGAGAAATTATAGTTTAATAAAACTTGCACAAATTATTAATATATTTTTAAATAGTATGTATGTTGATTATATTTTAACATTCAACTAATTATCAATTCATTTTGTTGTTATATATTGTTTTGACAATGAATTTTACTTTATTTTATATTAATTTTTATATTTCTTAACATATATTAAATATTACTTATTGACTTTTTTATTTTTTTTATTATAGATTTATCTTACTCTTTACTTTAGTTTTATGTAAATTCTCTGATTGTCTCGCTCTATTTGATTGTTTTTTTTTTGAGGATCATATTTTAGGGCAATTTAGGTTTATGAGCATTTTAATAAAACTTTTACATAATTTATTGTAAAATTAGAGTCCTGTCCACCCTAGAACGGGCTAGTTGGGCGATAGAATTAAATAAGCAAAAGGTTACGGTTTTGCCATTCGGTTCCTGTTATTTTTATAAGCAAAAACAATGTTTTATAGTAATATCAATAGGATGGTAAAAAGTTAAATAATTAAAATCGAGGTGGAAATTGAGAGTCATCTAATTACAGTTCGTTAATATTATACAATTCTCTCTCAGTAGCCTTTTAATTTCGATTTAAACTTAGCCATTTTTCCGTTTTTTCAAAAGATTTTCGTATGAAAATATTCATTAAGTTATGTTTTTATAGCACAATAAAGTTATTCTACTCTTTTCTATTCTATGTTAATAAACCCGCCCATTGTGAAATAAAGAGTAGGAACAATCGCCTGCATACTTGCATTTAAATTATTCTCGCCCCTGGATACTTGCATTTAAATTATTAAGATGCTCAAAAAATCCATCACAAAAGCCAACTTCGTCCACCAACTTTCGTTGCTGAATGTAAAAGTTTCGTTCCACAAATGTAAAAATGCGTTTCATTATCTGATAAAGAATATAACCTTAAAACCTGGCGGCATACCTGGATTACATTTGCGGCTCACCATTGTACCGTATCACACTAGTTAAAATTCTGATAGAGAGTCCGCGACGGCTGGAAAAGCCACACTGAGAAAATATTGGATTGATTCTTACATTACGTTTTTGTTTTTACGGTTTAATACAGAGTAAGGATGTTTCAATCGTAATTTTGTTGAATTACAAGGAATTTTGTTGAAACTCCATTATTTGATTATATATATCAACATTTTCCTTAAGTTTAATACGGAAATAACAGTACACTGTAGTTTCAACATGATTCATGTGATCGGCTATAATCGTACGTATACTACTACTTGCTGTCATGATAGAAGCGAGATCCAAAGGTCGCGACGTAATGAAATAACATTATGATTTAACATCATCAACTACCGTCAAGCCAACACCGTTACGCGTCATGCTAATTCATACGTATGAACGACAGTTCGACTTATGCATGGTGAGATTTAATTAACTAGCATCCTTCAAAGGGGTGAATCCGTCAGAGCAGGTAAGCAACTTTTGATTAAGAAAAAATAAAAAAAAAGTTTTTGTTTTTTTATTTATTTATTTTTCATACAAAAATTGAAGAATTTGACTGCTATATACAACTTTGACAAGCGTTTGAGTGCGCTGCGCCAGCGTTTGAGCAGTAGTTAAAATATCGCAAATAAACCATATTAGCGATATTTTACCCACCGCTAGATAAGGCATCGTGCTCAGCGCTTTTTATACTATTTTTCATATAATGAAAATTCTCAAAATTTAAAAAAAAATATGTGTGTGTTTTATTTTTCCACAAATTTTATAATAGAAATTGCTTACTTGCTCGTACTGATTCACCCCTTCAAGGATGCCGGTTACTTAAAACTCATCCTGTATACGTAATCCTCGTTGAAAAATGCGTATTTCCGTGTATTGCATCGTTATATTTTTCTCAGTGCAAGGCAGCCATCTCATTTTTAATAAATTCACTAAATTTATGTATACTTTATATAATAATTATTATCGGTTCTTGTTGCCGAATCACTAATCCATGCGTTTAAATGCTCACAATAAAAATCCCTTCGTTTCTACAATTTGCAGAAGTTTAATATCAGTATTCCCTTTTGAAAGTAGTGAATATTTTAGGGTTTACTTAGGGAAGGGGACCAAAAGCGGGCACCTTAACAGAAAAGTAATATTATTTTTATTAGGAATGACCTAATACAACTTACTTTTTACGTTAAGAAGCTTGATTTCAGGCTTTTAAATAAAGTTTGCTAAAAATTGTTCGCTAAAAACAAAATAAAATATAAGGCAAATTAGCAAACTTCCACAAATGCCCGCTTTGCCTTTACATTATTTATTACCTGAGATCTAACGGTTCCGTATAGCTCGGGCCTGGTGACCTGTCTGTTGTTAGGTCGGCTCAACTCGCGGTTCAGATTCAATCCGGTAGCCTTCTCGAAGAGGTACTAACCTGGAAAGGACTCTATGAACCCTGCGGCTACATAAGCCCAATCATGGATTTTGTTAGTTGTCACCTACAACGGGCGAAACCGTCACCGCAGGCTGGTATAACAATGTTTGATTATTCTTTCAGCCGTGGGATGAACGTAGAGTCTTGAGGACTAAACAGTTCTCTGTCTAGCTACGCCAACTATCCCGTAAGAAGCCAACGCCTTACAGCGAGACACCGGAAATGTGAACACAGCGGGCCGACCTCGCGCCCTTGTTTCTAGTTTTAACCAGGATTTCTCCGACATCCCGAGTGTTTATGTGTTTGAGGTCGCTTGAGCAATCCTCTACCTGTCATGTGTTCAATTGGGTGATTCAATTTGAATCTTTCGCAGACCATGGATCCGCTCTGAACTCAGAATCACATAGTCATAAGGTAATTTCAACACTGTAAGACAACAGCAGGGCGGTGTCGACTACAACGGGCGAACCCGACACCCCAAGCTGGTATAACGATATCTGACCATTCTTTCAGCCAGAGGATGAACGTAGAAGACTTAGAGATAAGACAATCTACTGTCTAGCTCCGCCAACAAGCCCGTTAGAGGACAACGCCTTACGGAGAGGCACCGGGAAAGGTATCCAGCGCACTGCAAGACGACAGATCAATATCTACCCCCCGCTGCTTAGGAAAACGTATTTCATTTCCTGACCTCTTCAGTTGTTTGCCAGCGTGCAATATTGGATTCGCAGAATAGTCGGCTGGCAGTCGACTGACGCCGCACGGTTTGCACACCGCCCAGCAGCGCCAATGGGCCGATCCCCCAGGGGATGTTGACCCACCATCATAATAGCCTGGGACCCAGTGCCTTGCCGGGGTAGGCACTCATTCGAGGAGGCCACCGGATAGGAGCTGCACCGTGAGTTACACCGACCCTAAAAACGAGTTATAGTGGCACCCCCAATCGTAGAGAGGTGCGATCGGATATTTCCTTCTGGGGGAAAACCTCAGGCGGGGTCGGTTCGAGCATCGTGCGGTGTCAGCCAATCGTTGGCGTAATCCGGCAAATAGCCGGGAGAGTCTGGAGTGGGGCGGGGGGAGGGTAATAGAGAGGGGGTAATTCTGTGGCAATTAGGCAAAACTACACAAGTCAGAAATACCATTTTCTCAGTGGAGCATTTTGAAATTTATGACTATAATTGGCACATGGAATAAAAGATGTGTGCTCTCTTAAACTATATGTGTAATTTTAAAATAATATGTATTAATATAAAGATAATTAACTTATGCTACTATGACCACCTATTAATAGTTAAGAAAAAGTACATAAGTTACACATATGTAGTTTTGCTCATCTGAACAATATATAACTAGTGAGAAAGTAGGCGCTATAACTTCTTTTATATTGTGCTTCAAGTTATGTAGTTTTTCCCAATGAAAGAGTAAAAAAACGCTGTTAAATGGTCATTATAACTCATTTTGGTCAAAAAACGACTTATGTAGTTTTGCCTAATTGCCACAGAATTGTTGACCTGATGTCAGCCACCTTCGAAACGATCTTTGGCCACCCGATCCCGTGTGATATTGACGGGCAAAGGGCGCCTCGGTCGGCTGGCCAGTCAAAGCAGAACTCTGCCGGAACTGAATTACCGATAACATCATGTAGAGGCCGCGCAACCGACCTCGAATCTCTAACCAGACTGGAAGATGGAGAAATCTATCCAAATCTGGTAGTAAGGGAGCGAGTCTTGCCCGCTGGTACCTCTTGCCAGTGCCTCGCCGTAAGGCATTGGACTCTTACGGGCCGTGGCGTAGTTAGACAGTGGATTGTCTTTAGTCCGCCAAGTCTTTCACAGTCATTCCTTGGGAGACAGAAATACCTTGCGTCTTTATTACTCCCTGGGTTTACGGATTCGCCTGTTGTTTATAAGATACCTACCTAATTTCGAAAAATAAACGAGATTGACTCCTTCATTTTGGTAACTGTAAAATATGTCTTTATATTAAGAAACCTATGAAATATTTTATTTACGCCGTTTCCTTTAGTGAATATATAAACAATATTCATTCAAAAATATTAAGAATACCAGGACACGTGTTTTAATAAAAATCCAAATAGGTATACTCGTACATATAGGTGGCATAGTGGCTGCCCTAGCCAGTCTGATCTTACGAGTAGATTGTAAGGTTCCGGGTTCGATTCCCGGCTCGGTCGCCATATTTCGTTGGGATCAAATCAACGGAATTGCATTTTCAATTCTGTCGATCAAATGCAATAACAAGAGAAACACCCACACACGTGTTACACGCATACATACATATAAACACGTCACAGTAGGTGTGCGATATCCCGCCTCGTAACTATGCCGTCTGACGGGGATATCAAATGGGTTACGGGTGGATCATTTGGTTGCTTGTGCAAAGTTTAGTTGACAGTGGAAGCGTTTGAAAACTTATGATGAGTATTGAGAGGTGAATTATCGATATGGCGATCGCTAATCAAACTCACGTACCTTGACGGTCATGTAGCTGCAGCAGTGGGATGCGCGCTGCTGATTCCGCTTTTGCGTAGCGCGCACGGCACGATCGAGAGATTCGTGCGGCGTGTCCGGCGCGACGCGTGCGCTGATCCAATGTATGTCGCGTGCGACGCGCTGTTTCCTGCGGGGTGCAGTCGTAACACTCCCGTAGGATCGCTTGTGCCTTTTACAACGAATCCGAGTCCGCGATTCCGAGACAACAAACGAGGTTTTTGTCTAAGTCGGCGAGGCCGTGACAGCGGTCGAAAATCGTTGCTACCGTTCGAATTGACAGACTGACCCCCGCCGCCCGTTCGAAAGCGGGCGATGTTGCCAACTGACAGGTTTTGTGAGTTGACAGCTCTCACCAATCGATAATTGAATTATGCAAAATATAATATTAAAATGAATTCGAATTTATCAATAACAATATCGAACAGTAGGGTTGGTTGTAAGAAATTGTCATATGACAATAAACCCGCATATTGTGAAATTTTCACAATAAAGAGTAGAATCAAACAAACAAACATACATATATGCTATTTTCTAATTTACAAATTTTTTTGAAGACTAAATTGTAAACATAAATGAAAATTATGTATCTTATTTTAGGAGTTTTGACAGTTATTCTTTTGCGAATTTCGTGTAATGCTTGTGTATTTTTAAAACAGTTTCCAAGTCAAATACCCGCCAATACGACCCGTTTGCCATCCGATCCCGAGTAAATGAGTATTATGTACATGTTTACTCCATTGGAAATAGAACGACCTGATGCCGTTATAACTCCCTGGGGTGACGGGTTTTTCTGTTATGTTTGTATGATTTTTATGTAATAAACAATGAATTTTAAAAATACATTAAAAAATAAGATGTTAAGTATAGAAATAATAGTTTCTTGCTAACTTAATACTTTAAAAAATTATTAAATAACCTAAATACATTTTTTTAAATAATTAGGATTTAGAGAATGGACGCGAGTAGTGGAGGACAGAAGAGGATGGGATGAGAAATAGGATAACTAGGAATTTACTTGCTTACTTAGATATTTATTTACTGAAATAATGTTGATGTACCTACCTAATTTACCGTATTTCATTCTTAGTGGATTTGAGTAAATCATTTAAGATTAATTTGATATACCTATTTATTTATTTATTTTTTAGTTTCAACTAGTATTCAAGGGCATTACAGATGAATCCAATTCGCCCTTGAATATTAAAGCCAGAGTGTAAGTCTAAAAACAAATGACTACATAACTAAATTAATGCTAACATTGAACAAGAAAAAACATAAAAATATAAAACTAAATAAAAGACAGATTATGATAAACATGAGATAGCAGGGAGTTGCCTTTTTAGCTGCCAAAGGGATATACAAAAGATGTCTATTTCTGTGGGTAAGGAATTAGGAAGAGCTATAACCCTTCCCACTGGCCTGTCTACACAAATATTTATACGGTGGTACGGCACATTAAACAATAGATGCGATCTCCTCGCTGTGTAATATACCGGTACGTACAATTCAAACTTACATAGCTATTATCTCTGGCAAATAAATAGTTCATTGAATTAATTTATATGCAAATAAATTTGGGAAATATATCGACGAGTTTCAAGACTGTTGTATCCTACTATTCCTAGCACAAAATCGGATGGAAATAAGTATGGATTAATATTGTATTTTCTGTAATTAATATATCTTAAAAATTTTCTTTGAATACGCTCTACCATCTGAATGTATTTGTTTTCACTTGTACACCAGATGACCGAGTTATATTCAAGTATGCTACGGACTAAAATGAAATGAAAATGAAATGAAAAATACCTTTATTGTACTAACAAAAATAATTACATTGGTAAAGAAAACTTAAATTCTATTTTAACTTAGTACAAACGGCGGGCTTATCGCTTCGCGATTTCTTACAGCCAACCGTGTAATATTAAATAAAAGTAACAATACAGCTCACATACATAAACATATACACATAAATATACATATACATACATCCAAACATACATACATATACATACATACATAAAAAATATAATTTATAATATAATATTATAAATTATATTATTATATTATATTATATTATAATTATTATTATAATATAATATAATATAATAATAATAAATACATAGAACTACAGATAAATAATAATAAAAATACCTGCTTATATAAAATGATAGATATTACAAAGTTCTTATGCTTCTATCCAGTCAATAACCCAATGAAAGGGGGAAGGGGGAGGGGATAGGGGGAGGGTTGGTTCTTAGTGGATATTTTGAGGGAGAAAATGTTTTTTCAGTAACGCTGATGTAGTCGAATTGCTATGGTGTTGTCCTGACTTGACCTGAGTGGAACACCATGACTTCCTAACGGGAGAAAGAGGTCTTAAAGGTAAGGAGGTGCTATGGGACTATTTAGGACTTTATAAAGGAGTGAGAGGGCATGCAGATTTCTGCGCTCACGAATTCGAAGCCAGTGAAGTCCATCGCGATATTCGCTTACGTGATCAAATTTACGCAAGTCGAATATATATCGTATGCAGATATTTTCTACTCAACAATTATATAGTAGAAACATTAATCATTCCTACACAACTGTGAAATTGTAACGGAAATAAATAAATAAATTATGGCAGTTTCGGACAATGTTGCCATAATCCGATTTTTAATTCGAAAATATTCCGCTCTATAGTCGTTATTCGCGATTCGATTCGCTATAATGATTACTATTTATAAAATGGGAAATTCCGAAACGAAACGTTTTCATTTCGGCAGTTGATGATACCGTCCGTTGGCTTATCAGGCTTCGCCCGGCTCGCATGTGACTTTTAGTTGGTTGCCGAAGTCGCTGCGCGAGAGAGGTGCGATCGAACGCCGCGCCGCGAAATAACTGCCTTTTCAGGAAAAACGTCTGTCGAAGCCTTACCAGTCTCGACGACGCTATGTTCAGTTACGCGAAGTGATATACAGTTTATTTTCCTGTGTGTTTTAAGTGTTTTTCCTGGACCTTCTGCTGTTTCTTTTATAAGGCCGTTTCGGTGAGACATTTTTTGAAACAAATATTACTTAAAACTGTTTTTCTTATTACACGCAGAGTAATGTTTTTTTTTGTTTTGGTTTTTGTGGGGCTTTTCTAAGGTCTTTATGAGCTTTGCGACACTGCGACCATTACTGATCTATTGTATTCTGCGCTAAGCCTCGTGCCATCTAAGAACGGCAACAGGCTTTTGGCGCCAGATTGTTTTACCTCCTCTGGTTGGAGGTAATGACCACCCAAGTGGGTGTATCGTTTACTTATCAGCGGGCCACATTCGCACATGAGGTGCAGGGGAGTTTCCTCTGCCCCTTGACAGAACCTGCACATTTTCGTGTCCAAGAGTAATGTTTACCTCAATTGAGGACCGTTTCCTCTAAATGATACGACAGTGAAAATCTGTTTATACAAAATGAATATTTTTATTCATGATGATGATGATGTCCTCCTAATAGTGATCCGATGACTGCGACCTCTTGGTTGATAGGACTTCTTCTGAGATGCGCGCGGAATTGACTCGTGAATCCCAATTTGTTTTTAAAAGTCCAATTATAACGACTACAGTAGAGTTCATCGCAGTTGTTATAAGTGTATGCAACATTTGCCAATATTGATAGTTAAATGCTTAAACGTAAATTGAGGACCGTTTTCTAATAGAATTCTTATTCATAAAAGAATGATATTTAAATTTTAAAAAAATATCGTAAGAGGCTCTCTAGACGATCAAGCATGCTTGACAAGCTTCGCGTCGCGGGCAGGGAGGGTATCGTAAACCGCAGGAAATATGCAAATATTTTTCTGTAATATTTACCTAATAAAAATGTCTAATTTTGTAGTTTATACCAAGGAGTCACGTTAATTAGACGTAATTTATTGATGAATCACGTGACTCCCTGGTATAAAACTACAAAATTAGACATTTTTCATAAATATTACAAAAAAAATACTTGCATATTTCCTGCGGTTTACGATCCCCTCCCTGCCGGCGACGCGAAGCTTGTCAAGCATGCTTGATCGTCTAGAGAGCCCCTAAGTTAAAATCAGATATTATTAAATCCAAGCGCATACTGATAAATACAATACTTTGGAATATATACAGTATAGGAACCGTTCTCAAAAAGCGAAAAAAAAAAGAAACGCTACTAGATTTGATTATTTTAATGATAAATGTGATAGAAAAAGCTTCGGACGCTTAGGGAAAGTCCCCTAACGCCGCACGGCACCTAGCATCGGACACTAACAGTATCTCGACAAGTCACGGCGCGATCGTTACTATTAGTGTCCGATGCTAGGTGCCGTCCGGCGTTAGGGGACTTTCCCTAAATATTTCGATCCAGGAAAAAAGAAATTTCCGTAAAATAAAAAAAAATACTCAGTTTTATGATTGCTAAAAGAAGTAAACCTACCGCCATATACAATTACACAATACATACAATATACAATTATACAACTTATATACAATTTTTTGTAGGTGTTTATGTATTCTGTTCTACCGAAATGCATGGGTTTGACGCTTTTAAACACGCTTTTATTAAGTCGACCTGTATAATGTAACTAACTATGTAATGAAATCTAAGGTAACTAATTTAACCATCTTCCAAGGGACGTAGCGTCATGAAAAATGGCAGCTGTATGTAGTTCTGATGACAATACAATAATATGGTACTGTCGAACTGATCTGATGATAGAGTCGGAAGATATGAACTGGAACTTCATGATGGAACATCGTATCATAGCTGTGTTTGGACTTGTTAGAAAAGTCTTGGAATGAACTTTGACCACGATTAGGTTTCAAGATCTGATGATGAAGATGGAAGATAGGCACTGGCATTCCATGATGTAATATCGTATCATAGCCGTGTGTATGTGAATATCGTATCATAGCCCAAAAGTGTGTTTTTAGTTAAACTATTAATTTATTTGAATGTCTAAATCTCGCTTATTTATTGAGACCGAATAAATATTATTCGGATTCGGAATCAGAGTGGTGATTAAAGTCGGGTTACGTTAAAAAGTCAACAATGTTAAAACGATTCCAATAATGCAGTAATATTATACCTTCTTCAATATTACCTTATTAAAATGCGAGCATTTATCAAAACTATACTTTTGCAGTAGATATTGCCTTGACAAAATCTTCCATAGCATTTTCAATATTGACAATTTTATAGTAAATGGTTCCTCGACTTTTATATAAGACTGACTTTAGTATCTTGATATCGTCTCTTTAATATTTTTACCTGTCTGTTAATATAATATCTGTTAATAAAATGTCTGTTAATATAATATAATAGTCTCTTTCTTTAATATAATGTCTGTTTGTTAACATATTTGATGTCGTTAAATTTATCTAACAATACACAGAATCAAAGATTATTTATGGACGATGTACCACTTTGAAAAAGCTCATATTTTGCGCCTGATAAAAAAAGGTTTTTGCATAATTTTCTAGAAGATTCTTTTTTCTTATATTTCCGACTTCGAAAGAAGTACATGAGACAATAAGAAACCCTTTTTTGAAAATAAATCCGCCGGCGTTCCCGTCGCCGAACTGTTTCCTTCCGGCAATCAAAATGAGTTTGCGTAACGGAGAGTTTCTGCGGCTCGATTACAACACCAAACTGTTGATGACGGCTTCAGGAGTTATCTATTTACTTTAGATTTGTTGGTGGTGTGTGGGTGGTAGTGGTCATCAAATAGCAGAACAATAATCTGGATTTGATGACCAGAAAAGAACTCTTGATGCGATTGGGGGCTACGTCGGTGGCTATTCCATCTGGTACCATGAGCTAGTCAGTATTGTGAAATGCTTTAATGTCTTCCGGATGCTTGTGGCCCATTGGATGTTAAGAGTGGAGCAACTCCGGCTGCCGGTAAGCCACCCCACCCCCCCCCCCCCCACCCCACAACCTGACAGCTGAGCAAATTGGATAGCTTCCATCATGATGGTTGTATCTGTATCCTCGGCTACTTGCCTCATAGCCAAATTGTCTTGCTCCAGTTTCTCATTAAGAAGCAAGAAACTGCTCTTTTGGCTCATACTCGACACTTGCTGCGATGTATTTGTTGTTTCGACGGAAACGCTCAGCAGACTTGGTACCATGTTCTGACAATGCTACTGGGTAACCGTCAAATACAATGTTTGCTGTTATACAACAGTTGTTCCCACGTATTCAATATACTTTAACCAAATTGATGAGCACTTTTCTCTTGGCTCCCAACTCGCTCGATGATTCAGGAAGCCACCATTAATACATGTACAGTTTTCATGGTTTGGTATATATCGTCAAGGGGAGTAAAGAAGTCATAAAACCTCGACTTTAGAGTTTTGATATGATGAAATATGCAGTTTTTAAGTTGTCGGAAGTAAAAATTCAATTTCATTAGTTTTTAAAAAAGGTGAAAAAAATTAACATTTTTTGACCTACAAGATATCGCTTATTACTAATGAAATTTTATTATTTCGACGAAGAATTCTGTACTCCACAATATGTTTTAGTGTTTTGTGTAGAGACGGCTTTTGAGTTAATTATGAAAAACTGAATATAGTTTATAAAATTGAGGTTTTTGTAGTGTAGTGTTTTTGTAGTCTATAAAGCTCACTAGAAAAAAATATACAAACTTCAAATCTCTTCATTTGGATATAAAACAAAGTGATTATGACGATGTATAGCTTTCCGGGAGTTATGAGCTAATATTACTGGACTTAAATTAAAAAATAAATCATGTTTAAAAAAATCATTTTAAACTACCATGTAAATATGACTAATGCAAGCTCTCTCTATCAATTAACAAGTAAATGTAATAGAAAGAACAAAAAACACGACTCTCGTTAAAGAAATTCTCGTTTTTGGCACTATTTATTTTTAGCACTATTGAATTTGGCACTATCATAAAATTTGGCACTATTATATATTTATGGCACTATTGTATTTGACACTATTGGGCACTATTATATATATGACACTATTTATTTTTGGCACTATTTATATATTTTTTTTAACGGTTTTTTATGAAACATTTATGGTTTATGTATTTATCTATATAGATACATGTATATTTCTGGATTGTAGTCAATCAGACCTTTCATTTGACACTAAACAACATTTATAGAAGAGTTGAAACGCGAAAAAGGATATGATTGCGATGCATTGTGAGAATCAGTTCAAAACGAATGTTCCGCTGTTAAATCGGCAAAAAAATATGCAAACGACACTCTCATGAAATTTGTGAACGAGGGAGCAGGAGGGTTTCTCTTCTTGGACGCTCCCGGTGGAACTGGAAAAACTTTTTGATCGCATTGATTTAGGCAACGATTCGCTTGTAGAATGAAATTGCCATAAACATTTATGGTTTATGTATTTATCTATATAGATACATGTATATTTCTGGATCGTAGTCAATCAGACCTTTCATTTGACACTAAATACAATATATTTATGTCAATTTATTTACATTTGGACATTCAGACAAAAAGGTACTTAGTATTTGACAGTTAATGTACACTACGATACTCGGGATGATATAACCATCTAACAATACACATTTCAAAATCGGCTCAAGCGTTTAGTAGTTATGGTGGAATGAAGAAACGGAAAACATACATAGATGAACCCTGAACACATTATGCTCCATTTTTGTTGGGCACTCGTGTAAAATAGGCTCCAATTGCACCTAAAATCTTATTATTATTGTTTATCACTAGCTATACAAGATCATCATATCATTATCTCTGCTATTCCACAAATCTTTATCCGAAGGTGTCTTTCCAAATCAGTGGAAACTGGCATTTGTCTTACCTATATACAAATCTGGGTCAAGAGCCAACGTCTCAAACTATAGGCCGATCTCCAAGTTATCTATCATTAGCAAATTGTCTGAAAAAATGGTGTATGATCAACTCTACACAGCAACAAGGCTTCAAATCTTGCCTTAACAACACGGCTTTAGGTCGGAAAGATCGACTGTGTCCAATCTCTTAGTTTTCACTAATTTCCTTGTCTAAACATCGCGTAAATGTCTAAACGTACCTAGGTTGACGTCGTATATACCGACTTTAGTAAAGTTTTTGACAAAGTTGATCATCTAATTCTTATAAAGAAGTTGCAACTGGTCGGCATATAGGGCGATCTTCTAAGGTGTTTGGCTCTTATATAGAAAATCGCTCTCAAAGTGTAGTATTGGGTGGATTTAAGTCTGACTGGGTAAAAATAACATCTGGAGTCCCACAAGGTAGTCTACTAGGACCACTATTGTTTACTATATATTTAAATGATATCAACCAATGCTTCAACCTTTGTAAATTCCTCCTTTTTGCTGATGATTTGAAGGTGTATGCATCGGTAAGGACATTGGACGATTATATATCATTTCAAAAAGATCTAGATAGACTGTCTCTTTACTGCTCGGCAAACCGATTGCACATCAATGATTCTAAGTGTGCAATTGTTAGTTTTACAAGGAATACTAAGTCGCTAAATTTTAGCTACAATTTAAATGGACTTCTCATGTCATGAAAATCTGTTATAAAGGACTTGGGTGTAAATTAAATTTCATTTCACACATTGACACAATAACTGCCAAAGCATACAGTATGCTGGGCTTTATTCTCAGACTAGCCAAGCAGTTTAATCATAATAGGTCCCTTATAATTTTATATTATGCTTATGTCCGCAGCCACTTCGAATACGCTTCGCAAATTTGGTCTCCTTGTTACAATTTTCACATCAATAGGATCGAACGCATTCAAAACATGTTCTTAAAAAACTTAAATTATCGGTCTTATGTAACTTTTTCAGATTATAATGAAGCTGGTGACTATCATGGGCTTATATTATTAGAAATGAGAAGAGTTAGTTCAGATATAATATTCCTATACAAGATATTAAATGGCTTTATCGACTGTTCCGAATTGCTTCAGCTTATAAATTTCCATGTACCCCCACGGCCTTCCCGCTAATTCAACTTATTTCATCTACCTCAAGTAAGCACAAACTACGCCCAAAATAATTACATTTATCGAGTATCATTTCTGCAATACCAAGCTAAGCGAAATTGACGAAATTGATATACAACTGCGACTGCGCTCAAGACTCTTATTCCGGGTCTTCTGAAAGGCAATATTCAAGGAAGAGTGAAATAATTATATTATGTTTTTTTCTTCTCTTCTTTCTTTTCTTTCATCAATATTAAAATAAACCATAAAATTTCCCTAATAATAAAATAATAAAATAAAATTTATAACTTTAATACCCCTCCACTTCCTCCTATCCCATTCCTAGGCGACTGTATATTTTTACGATCTTTAAGTGGAAACTTTTAACTGGCATTGTAGTCTATAAATACAATTTAGATATTTCTCCTGTAATAGCTGTAAGTTTCCTTAATAATAATAAAATAAAATATATAAAAAAAAAAAAAAATATATTTGTAAATTTTATTTGTTAGACAAAATTTTAACAAAAAGAAAAACCGACTTAATTTTTTTCTATAAGTGCAGCAGCCATGTCATGGTGATACTTAGAACAGGCTATCATAATTGAATGCGTATACAAAACTTTATGTATGTGCTGTTGACCGTTGAGGAGTTCCCTCGTTGGAAGCCAACCCTGTGTGCCGCAGTCCATGGTGAAACTTAGAATGAGCTGTCGTAATTGAGTACATATACAAAATATTGTGTCTGTGCTGTTGACCGTTGAGGAGTTCCCTCGTCGGGAGCCAATCCAGTGTGTAGAATCAGGTCATGCTTACCATAAAAATAAATGAATTGTCATCGGAATTGAACCAACATGTACATTTTCAATTTCATACGATAATATTTGAGGAGTTCCCTCAATTCCTCATGGATCCCATCATCAGAACAAGATTTTGATAAAAATGGGACCAATCTGTAAGTATATTCTTTCGAATAAAAAACGAAATTTTCTACGTTCTAAGGTAACAAACATAAAAGAAAAAAAAAGGTACAGCCGAATTGATAACCTCCTCCTTTTTTTGAAGTCGGTTAAAAATTGTGTTTCTCAAAATTCACAGTATTTTTACTGGACTATTAAAGTATAATATGGGTATTCTGGGGCAATTCTAAGTAGAAAATGGTTACTTCCTGTAAATCCGTAGGTACGCGTTAATGACCTCTCCGGTGACTTCCGGCGTGGTGCGCCTGCTCAAACCAAACACTGCCCCGACCGGAAACCAGCCGTGACTACGATGTGGACTTTTGGAGCATCCGGACACCGCTAAACCATATTCTGCCACGAGCTACGAACGCGCCGCAAAAAGACGCCGCCTTCAACTTACGTGGTTATTGTCAACAGTGGCGTTAAAACGTCATGACGTCATTCGTAACGATCGATGAAGTCATGAAACCGCTGACTTCCTCACTTGTAACATAACATAACATTCTTCTTCTTCCCCGTGCCATTATCAACACTTGGAGGCAAGGGCCTATCCGGGGGGAAAGGGGGGGGGGGCATCAGGTAAAATCCGCAGCTTATGTACCTAGTGTCAGGCACGTATCCAGGATCCCCGCCCGAAACTGACGTCTGGGTACGTGCCTGCTTGGAGGTGTCAACTACAACAGGCGAACCCGTCACCCCAGGAAGTTTTAATAATAGCCATCGCCCTGTCTCCTGTGAGGTGAGCGTAGAAGCCTTAGGATGAAACAGTCCACTGTCTAGCTACGCCAACTCGCCCATAAGAAGGCAACGCCTTACCGCGAGACACCGGGAATGCGCAACCAGCGGGCTGACCTCGCGCCCTTGCTGCCAGTTTCAGTCGAATTTCTTCGGCTTTCCGACTGATTGCGGGTTCGAGGACTCTTGCTTAGTCCTCTCTCGTATGTTAGCGGTGAATCGGTGTTAAGCGAATCTATCGTGGACCACGACCTCCATTGCCTGGCTCCCACACGAGATCGGATGGCCGATTTGTCATTTCAAGAGCGGTTGTCATAAGGATTCGATAACAAACACGATTGTCGGAATGTACAATCGATTGGCTGATGCCGCACGGTTCGCAAACCGGGAGCTAGTGGGCCCTGTTGCAGTTTGGCCACTAAGACCCATGTGTTCAGGGTCGGTCAGTCACGGGTCAACACCCATCCGGCGGCCTCCACGCAGAAGTGCGAGCCAGGGTAGCATTTTGGCTTTCTAAACTAGGCTCTTCCTCCTTATTGGATGCGTGGTATGATTTCCGGACAAGTTGAGAAAGCAGAAATTGACAGACAATTCAGGAATCATCTGGATAATTTTCTCCATGCAGCGTCACAGATATAAAAGACGCATCAGTTTTTTTGTAGTCATAGTCATAGTCATAGTTTATTAATTCCAAAAAGTACATACTGTGGAATGCGTCATTTTTCATTGTCGTACAATTATTAATATCTTCATTACACTTCTATACTTTATATAAAGGTACGTATGGTTCAATAATAAAAAAAATACGTGTGGCACTCGAGGACTGCCGCGGTAAAGCTATTGCATAGCATTTTTAACAACTTATGCTATTTTAATTATTTATTTATTTTATTTTTTCTGATATCAGATAACTGCGCTCTATCGGAAAACGTTGAAATTATTCCGAATCATTTGCGGCTGCGGAATCAAATGATTCGGAATAATTTAAACCTCTTCCGATAGAGCGCCGCGCACGAATTTTTTATTCGATAAAGCAAAAAAACGGATTATTCGAAAAAAATCGTAGATAAAAAGATAGATAATTAAATTATCTTTAAAATGGTGCAGGTTTCATAATAATACGCCAGATAGTATTTGCGTAGTAGTCGTTTTTGTGTTTGGTTAGACCTAATTTCACAAATTAGTTACACTATGTAATATAAACAAAATCTAAAATATTCAAAGCTAAGAATATTAGGAAAATGTTCTTGTTTAACATATATTTTTTTCTAATCGTAAGCAGTACTCGTTTAGACGTAATTATCAGTTTAAAATCATTAATTTTCGTTAAGAAATTTCTTCATTCGGTCGCCGCGCTGGCCTATGCCCGCGATAAAAGCTATGCAATAGCTTAAAAGAAACATACAATAATAGTCAATATTTAAAAAAATACGTGTGGCACTCGGGGACTGCCGCGGTAAAGCTATTGCATAGCATTTTTAACAACTTATGCAATTATAATTATTTATTTATCTTATTTTTTCTGATATCAGATAACTGTGCTCTATCGGAAAACGTTGAAATTATTCCGAATCATTTGCGGCTGCGAAAGCAAATGATTCGGAATAATTTAAACGTCTTCCGATAGCGCCGCGCACGAATTTTTCATTCGATAAAGCAAAAAAACCGGATTATTCGAAAAAATTCGTAGATAAAAAGATAGCTAAATAAATTATCTGTAAAATGGTGCAGGTTTCATAATAATACGCCAGATAGTATTTGCGTAGTAGTCGTTTTTGTGTTCGGTTAGACCTAATTTCACAAATTAATTACACTATGTAATATAAACAAAATCTAAAATATTCAAAGCTAAGAATATGAAGAAAATGTTCTTGTTTAACATATATTTTTTTCGAATCGTAAGCAGTACTCGTTTAGACCTAATTATCAGTTTAAAATCATTAATATTCGTTAAGAAATTTCTTCATTCGGTCGCCGCGCTGGCCTAGGCCAGCGATAAAAGCTATGCAATAGCTTAATAATAATCAATAGGTTTTTCAAGAATAATCAGCACTAGAGTACTACTATGTAAGATAACAAAATATAAAAACGATATTTGGAAAAAAATCTTTTTAAAATCCCGTGGTCTTCCTCTTCACGTTCGAAAGATACTTTCTATATTCCCTCTTTTCATTCAAATTACGCAAAAAATACCTTCTTCAGACGCTCTTGCATGTGTTATAATGAAGTTTTGAACGACATAGATATATTCTCAGTGTCATTAATTACTTTTAGGAAACAATTGAGTGATTTGTTGTTGCATTAGTTTTAGTTTACAGCTAATAATTTAGGTACTCGTACTAAATGAAAATAGTTCGATCCGACTAGAAATTTACATTGTTGTTGCTACATTTACAAGTTTTGTTAAAATTAATGGTAATGTAGGTCTATTTGTTTAAGTGTATTTTTTAAAACAATTGTTTATGACTGTTTTTTACCTAAAAAAAAAAAAACGTGTGGCACTCGGGGACTGCCGCGGTAAAGCTATTGCATAGCATTTTTAACAACTTAGGTATGCAATTATAATTATTTATTTATTTTATTTATTTTATTTTTTCTGATATCAGATAACTGCGCTCTATCGGAAAACGTTGAAATTATTCCGAATCATTTGCGGCTGCGGAAGCAAATGATTCGGAATAATTTAAACGTCTTCCGATAGAGCGCCGCGCACGAATTTTTTATTCGATAAAGCAAAAAAAACTGATTATTCGAAAAAAATCGTAGATAAAAAGATAGATAATTAAATTATCTCTAAAATGGTGCAGGTTTCATAATATTACGCCAGATAGTATTTGCGTAGTAGTCGTTTTGGTGTTCGGTTAGACCTAATTTCACAAATTAATTACACTATGTAATATAAACAAAATCTAAAATATTCAAAGCTAACAATATTAGAAAAATGTTCTTGTTTAACATATATTTTTTTCGAATCGTAAGCAGTACTCGTTTAGACGTAATTATCAGTTCAAAATCATTAATATTCGTTAAGAAATTTCTTCATTCGGTCGCCGCGCTGGCGGCCCGCGATAAAAGCTATGCAATAGCTTAAAAAAGATATTACTCTAAAAGAAAATTTAAATAAAATACTGTAAAAGATATATAAATAATCCATAATATCCATGAATACTGAATACTGAATATCATAATAGAACATAATTATCTATTAAAAAAAAAGTTTATTCAGCAATAAACAAATAGATTACATTTTAAACTCAACCACAACCTTGTTAAATTCATCGTTATGAGATTAAGTTATAGAGAGCATGGTTGGCTAGGTTTCTTTTTATGCACATTTTGAATGCCACCTCTTTGAGTTTTTTTAAATTTCTGTTGGCAGCAGATTAAAAAAATTAAAGCTCAAACATAAAAAAGATCTCTGGTATAAACCCAGCAAGACTTTTGGAATCACGATGTTATTCTTATTGCGTGTGTTATGTTCGTGAAAATTCGAGTGTATTTCGTGGCCTTCCAAAATTGCTCTCGCATACACACTTCTAAATACTCGTAGATTCACAATTCATAGTCAATATATTTTTATTTTTAAAGATCGGAGCACAGTGGTCTCCTCTTTTTAACCTACATATCGTTCTGAGTGCATGTTTTGGCAGAATAAAAATACCATTACTATCTGGTGCATTACCCCAGGTCAAAATACCATAAGCCATCTTCGAATGAAAGCACGTATAGTATGTGCTCATTGCGGCTTGTTCTCCGGCTAGAAATTTGATTTTTCTTATAGCGTAAATAGCCGAAGACAGTTCCTTAGACAGCTTCTCGATATGTGGACTCCATTTAAATTTCTGGACAATTGTAATACCCAGAAATTTGGCGGTGGTAACAACCTGAACTTTATTTGAATCCATGCTAATATTGATGTTGTTAACTGTTTTAACATTTTTTAAGGCCAAATTCATGGCTGCAGTTTTGGTGGAATTTAAAAAAAGTTGATTCGTTTTAAACCAGTTACTAGCTACTAGCTGGGGATTTAGTGCGATGTACCCTGCATTTTGTGATTAAAGGCTCATACTTGGCACAATTATTCCATAGGTGGTCCTAAGTGAATTTAGACCGGGAGCCATCGGCGATCACCCTGGGGGTGGCGGGGGGAGGGGGTGGAAATTTGATTCCGCCGCGCGTCACTTTGAGCGCTATATCTCTCACACTGTAGGTACCAGGGAAAGTAGGATATCATTTTCGGATAATTCAGCAATGACAAATTGATTTCAGGAAGAAAAAAAATACCTATCCATAGAAAAAATATGAAATAATTGGTAAAATCCAAAAATCCTTGACATATTTTTTTTACTTATACGAAGTTTACTTTTTAACCATAAGAGGTATTGGTATGCAAAAAATATATTCTGAAAGCCACACTTACCTAAATTACAGACATATACTTTTTATTACACTGGTATTGCAAAATGTGAGTGAAAAAAATATAACTCATCGCACGGCAGACCGGCGTATTACGTCCGTTACGTAGAGACAGACATCGATCCAAGTTACATAGATAAGTACTTATCGGATTATTTAGTTTCTGCGATAGGCCAGTGAGTTAAGAACAAGAAGTTAAATCGTTATTATTATTATTATAACTATATTATTATTGTTTTTTTCTTTTTAATAAAAATAATTCATCATTCACACACCGTACCTAACTGATATTTGTGCTTACATACCTTAAATACCTAAGTATTAATTTGTCTGCAATCCCTACCACTTCTTTGAAAAAATAATAATTAGTAGTATATATGATACAAGAACATACCTACCCATACTTACTTAATTGCTAGAAGAAACTATTAAAACACTGAAAAAAGGCTATTCTTTTGAATGCCCATTTTCAAATTTCTCATTTCATTTTAGGTGACACCCTCGCTCTTCGTGCCCTATAAGTGAAAAATGTATGGGCTATGACTACAAATTTTATACCAATTTAGATGATGAATTTGTACTTTTAGTTTTTAAATGTATGATTAACTTTAATCTTATTATTTAACACTTTGCTGACTACTTTGTATATTACCTACTATCAAAAACTTTTTGTATGTTTTCGAACCTATTCGAATTTATTTATTTATTTATTTATTTAACAGGGAAAACATACAGCGCTACAAAAAAATATTACAATTACATTAAATACAATATTTCTGGCCGATGACATGCTTTCAACAATAGTTTTAGTTAGTTAAGTCTCCAATACGCACAGTGCATTCTGTGGGGGTTGGGAGGGGAAAAGGTAAGGAAAAGGAAGGAATGGTTGTTAATAGATTTTAAGTAATAATGTGCAGTACAAAAAATACAAATTTGAAAAATTTGAAAAGTTAAGAAAATTAAGAAAAAATTACTCCATCATATAAACCATCATATACAGTTATCATATACAGTTAAAGAACAGTATCATATACAGTTAAAGAACAACGAACGAAAAACCAAGTAGTCCCTAAGTCAATAGTATCCCATGAGAAATGTCTATGTCGCATTTTCGATTAATTTTAAGTATATGCTTTGCTTAAATTTTTTCTCCTTCATGTTAAATAGGTCGATATTCTGGAAATGTTTATCGTAAGTTGACATTAAGCGGTACATGATGGAATTCTGGGCATACCTAGTACGGACGCGCGAGACTTCGAAGGTACGGGGAAAGCGAGCCACGCGTGGTGGAACGTGAAAAGTTAGATTATGTATGAAATACGGGTTGTCCACGTTGTTATGGATAACTTTGTGTAATAATACCATGTCTGCCGTGGTACGGCGGTTCTCCAATGATGTAATATTGAAGTTATTCATCCTCTCCTCGTACGTGTTCAGTCCCAAGCATTGACGGTAGTTTAATTGTCTCATAAAACGTTTTTGGACGCTTTCTATTCTCTCCTTACATACATGATATTGCGGATTCCAGATCGGAGATGCAAACTCTAATACGCTTCGGATGTATGCAAAATATAGGGTTTTGAATACAGTCGGGTCAGAGAACGACTTAGAGACCCTACTAATGAAGCCCAAGGTTTTTAACGCTTTACTGACAATACCTTGTATGTGTTCGTCAAATGTCAATCGGTGATCGAGTTGAACGCCAAGGTCGCGAATGCTCAGCGCGTTGGGAATCGGATCATGGTTGATAAAATACTGAAAATGCAAATTAATTTTTTTACGACTGAACGTAATTTGATTGCATTTCAAAGCGTTGAGAGAGAGTCTGTTTCTTTCGCAGTACTCAAACAACCTATTAATGTCATCCTGGATAAGGTGGCAATCGGTGATGCTTTCAACCTGGGCGTAAATTTTAAGGTCATCCGCGTATAGTATATAGGGCCCATTTTTAAAGCATGATCCAATATCGTGTAAATACGCGTTGAAGAGCAGAGGACCTAGGTGAGAACCCTGCGGGACTCCAGAGGGTATGGATGTGTAGTTGGATCGAAAACCGCCGATGGCTACAGATTGGTGACGTTTATTAACGTATGACGATATCCATCTAAAGAGATCGCCATGAACTCCTAATCTCTTTAATTTGTCCAGAAGTATGGCGTGGTTGACCCGGTCGAATGCTTTTGAAAAATCTGTATATATTGCATCCACTTGTTGCCGATTATCCATAGACTGGATGATAAAGTTGGTGTATTCTCCCAAATTTGAAACCACAGAGCGCTGCTTGAGAAAACCATGTTGCTGTGCTGGTAGAAACGTAGCGAGATAGGGGTATAGCTGTGAGTAAACCACTTTCTCAAAGAGCTTACTCAGTACTGAGAGGATTGACACTGGCCTGTAGTTAATAACATCGTTTCTACAGCCTTTTTTGTGAATCGGTACGATAAGGGCTTCTTTCCACTTCGTGGGAAATATGCCCTGAGAGAGGGACAAGCGAAATAATAACGTAAGAGGGTGTGCTAAATGATGAGCACAGTTCCTCACGAATACTGGCGGTAATGAGTCACTTCCCACACCCTTGTGAATATCTAAGTCTGTAATGCATTTATATACGAACTCTTCGGTGATCTCAATAGAGCTCATGCAATCGGTAGCATTATAGTGTTCATATATCGGCGTTATATGCGATGTAGGGGGACCTTGTGATGAGCTGTTTACTTCGTACACGGTTTGAAAATATTGACGAAAGTACTCGCAAATTTCGGGCCCGTCGGTTGCAACGCTTTCCCCATATCTCATGCACTGCGGGATGCTGTTGCTTTTACGAATTGACTTGACGTATGACCAAAAGTGCTTTGGATCTTGCTTAATGTTATCCTCGGTGTATGCAATAAACCTTGAGAAACACTGTTTTTGCAAAGCTTTGTGCCTTCGCCTCAAGAGTGCAAATGCGTCATAATCGCAAGGATTTCCGTATTTCTTCCACTTTCTATGGTACATAGACTTCTCCTTCAGTACATTGATTAATGCTGGAGAAAACCAACTTGGATGCGTTGCTTTGCGGGATGTTTTATGCGGTACATATAACTCAATCGCCTCGTTAATAACTCCGTAAAAATTATCGACTGCGTTGTCTACCTCAAAGTTTTCGATTAGCTCGTGCCAATTGACAGTGGACAAATGATTATTGATTTTATAGTAATCTGCCTTATGAAATTGATAAACTAGACGCGGTGGTTCGCGTAATGGTGCTGATAGAGCATTGCAAATTTCAATCTCTAGAGATGGGTGATGGGAGTCTTCCGGTACAAAAGGCTCTACTGCGCGAGTTACGCGCACATCGGTGTTTGATATAACGACATCTAGCCAGCGACCCCTTTCGTTAGAAACGCTGTTGAATTCTTCGAGACCGGCGAATGACAAAGAATCGACGAAAGATGCGCTGATCGAATCTAATTTGCCAGTGTGTTGCAAATACAGACTGTCATGCACACTCATCAGAATTATTGACTGTTTCAATTATAAGGCGTCCATATTAAATATTTAACTTTTTACTGACTATTTTACTTAGTATGATGAGTAACTCTTAGTAGGTACCCATTCAAATTATTACCTCTTTTAATAAATAAGCGTTCATTTTGTTTTGTAATAAGATTTTACAATAAATAGCTTTTAGTAGGTTCCAAAGTTTCTGAGATACTATTTTTCCAATCTAATAGCTAAATTCTTAACAACCTACATATGTATGTTAAGTAAAGATTAAAGAAGTAATTAGACTACCTAATACAAATATTTTGCCACGTTCAAGAGCGGTTTTCAGCCACCAATTCGACACGACGTAAATGTTATATATGTTATAGACTTAATATATCCTATCTATACTTACTTAATATAAAACAAACATTATAGTTTTTACCTAAGGCAGTCGCAATATCATGACAGCAGAGAGATACTGGCGGTGTTTCCCAGTACCTTTGTGCACCCACAGCTCCTCAAGCTGTGTAATTGTGGTAATTTGCACTTCTGCTGCTGGTCTGCGAAGTCAGTATCCACAGTCAGTAGCATAATTTTTGTCAAGCCATGAGCGACAGTGTCAGATACATGCACTATCATTCTTCGTGGTTACGTATCACGTAACTACGAAGAAACGTACGCGTTGTGTCACGTGTGATATTGGTTTATATATTTGGTCCACCTATGTTGCAAACTTCCTTGCCGTTATCAGAGCAAACAATCCTTCCTTAAGCAATTGTTCATCATCAAATTGGCCTAAACTTTAGTTAGTTTTGTCGTAGCAGTGACCCGTGTTCTTTGAACGTTTTCTCTGTTTATATTTTTTATGCTTTCGTTGTTATGTCCCAAACCATATTTAATTTTGAAGCCCTGTAAGTTCTTTGCAAAGAAATGGTATAAATACTGGTGAACCTATTCTCGAAAGTCTTTCTATGGCCAGAACGCAGTATGTGTACTAATACAGATCCATCTAGAATTTTCGCTAAGACTTGTGGGGCGTTTGGAACGGTTGCAGTTCCAAAAATACTGGTAATCGATTTTAGTAGGTCTGACCTTGTTCCAGATCGCAATTTACCCATTGAAGAAAGTGCTTAGGACTGGCTTGGTTTTCTTGCGCTAAGAATGAATTGAGATCTTCTACTCTGTGCTCATAGGTTACAAAATAAAGTTTGCTGAATAGACTGTAGTCATTCTCAAGGCCTCTTATTATTGCTTTCGTTTTGCTCTCACTCTTTTTTATGTGTTTTAATAACTTGTATATTTTTATTGTGTATATACTTGTTGTATAAGGAGATATTACTAAGTTTGGTTGGATCCAGTATTTTTTTTTTAGAGTTTGTGTGTAATCTTCCTTCACAAATGTTATGTATTTAAGAGCAATAGCTTTATAAGATCAATAACTCTTTGCCGCTTTTTCTATCTCGAATACTGCATTTACAACTTCAGTACATAGAAGTCTGGAGACTGTTCGACAAAGAGATTTCCTAGTGTATTTATTGTAGCTACTGGTGATTGCAGGTCTAGAATAAAGTTCTTCTTATTTGCGGCAGTGTCAGAAAGATGGCTGCCGTGTTCTTCTGTTGCGCTGTTCTCCGTAACAAAATACAAAACATCCTGCTCAAAATTGTAAACGGTATCTACCAATTCAGGTCCAGCGAAAACCCACTTAGTCAAGGTTTTCAGTCAAACCAATCAATTCTGTGATGTGTAAAATAATATTATTTTGTATAATGAAGAAGTAATCACAAACTATTTAGCGTAAAGATGAATGCAAGAGTAAAAATAGGTCCTACCTACATCTCCTTTTAATATGGCATTCATTTGCTCATGTGCTTAGTCCTTAGCCATCCCCGTAAACTTGCGGTAGCTTTTTAGATCCAGAAATTACACATTTTCAAAATGCTTTAATAATTCTCCGCGCGGCAGACAAATTCTTTCACTGTTTACTACTGAACTGAGTGGGTCGACCAAAAGGTCCACCCACTCAGTTAGGTACGGTGTGTGAATGATGAATTATTTTTATTAAATAGAAAAAAACAATAATAATATAATTTTCATACTAATTACTACTATTGTACTTGTTATTTTTAACACACTAACCTATCGCAGAAACTAAATAATCTTACTATCTAACTTCTAATCGTACTTACCTATCTAACTTCGCTCGATGCCCGTATCTACTTAGCAGGCGTCTCTGTGCGATGCACCGGTCTGCCGTGCGATGAATTATATTATTTTCACTCACTGTTTACTACGGAAGTAAAATAAAATATATACTGGTGTAATTAAGATAAGTGTGGCTTTCGGAATATATTTTTTAAATACCGATAACTCTTATGGTTAAAAAGGAAACTTTGAATATGTAAAAAAAAGATGTGAATGATTTTTGGATGTTACCAATTATTTCATATTTTTTCTATGGACCGGTATTTTTTTTCTTCCAAAAATTAATTCATTATCATTTAGTTACCCGAAAATGATATCCTACTTGCCCTAGTACCTATAGTCCGAGATATATGGTTTTGAATACAGTCGGGTCAGAGAACGACTTAGAGACCCTACTAATGAAGCCCAAGGTTTTTAACGCTTTACTGACAATACCTTGTATGTGTTCGTCAAATGTCAATCGGTGATCGAGTTGAACGCCAAGGTCGCGAATGCTCAGCGCGTTGGGAATCGGATCATGGTTGATAAAATACTGAAAATGCAAATTAATTTTTTTACGACTGAACGTAATTTGATTGCATTTCAAAGCGTTGAGAGAGAGTCTGTTTCTTTCGCAGTACTCAAACAACCTATTAATGTCATCCTGGATAAGGTGGCAATCGGTGATGCTTTCAACCTGGGCGTAAATTTTAAGGTCATCCGCGTATAGTATATAGGGCCCATTTTTAAAGCATGATCCAATATCGTGTAAATACGCGTTGAAGAGCAGAGGACCTAGGTGAGAACCCTGCGGGACTCCAGAGGGTATGGATGTGTAGTTGGATCGAAAACCGCCGATGGCTACAGATTGGTGACGTTTATTAACGTATGACGATATCCATCTAAAGAGATCGCCATGAACTCCTAATCTCTTTAATTTGTCCAGAAGTATGGCGTGGTTGACCCGGTCGAATGCTTTTGAAAAATCTGTATATATTGCATCCACTTGTTGCCGATTATCCATAGACTGGATGATAAAGTTGGTGTATTCTCCCAAATTTGAAACCACAGAGCGCTGCTTGAGAAAACCATGTTGCTGTGCTGGTAGAAACGTAGCGAGATAGGGGTATAGCTGTGAGTAAACCACTTTCTCAAAGAGCTTACTCAGTACTGAGAGGATTGACACTGGCCTGTAGTTAATAACATCGTTTCTACAGCCTTTTTTGTGAATCGGTACGATAAGGGCTTCTTTCCACTTCGTGGGAAATATGCCCTGAGAGAGGGACAAGCGAAATAATAACGTAAGAGGGTGTGCTAAATGATGAGCACAGTTCCTCACGAATACTGGCGGTAATGAGTCACTTCCCACACCCTTGTGAATATCTAAGTCTGTAATGCATTTATATACGAACTCTTCGGTGATCTCAATAGAGCTCATGCAATCGGTAGCATTATAGTGTTCATATATCGGCGTTATATGCGATGTAGGGGGACCTTGTGATGAGCTGTTTACTTCGTACACGGTTTGAAAATATTGACGAAAGTACTCGCAAATTTCGGGCCCGTCGGTTGCAACGCTTTCCCCATATCTCATGCACTGCGGGATGCTGTTGCTTTTACGAATTGACTTGACGTATGACCAAAAGTGCTTTGGATCTTGCTTAATGTTATCCTCGGTGTATGCAATAAACCTTGAGAAACACTGTTTTTGCAAAGCTTTGTGCCTTCGCCTCAAGAGTGCAAATGCGTCATAATCGCAAGGATTTCCGTATTTCTTCCACTTTCTATGGTACATAGACTTCTCCTTCAGTACATTGATTAATGCTGGAGAAAACCAACTTGGATGCGTTGCTTTGCGGGATGTTTTATGCGGTACATATAACTCAATCGCCTCGTTAATAACTCCGTAAAAATTATCGACTGCGTTGTCTACCTCAAAGTTTTCGATTAGCTCGTGCCAATTGACAGTGGACAAATGATTATTGATTTTATAGTAATCTGCCTTATGAAATTGATAAACTAGACGCGGTGGTTCGCGTAATGGTGCTGATAGAGCATTGCAAATTTCAATCTCTAGAGATGGGTGATGGGAGTCTTCCGGTACAAAAGGCTCTACTGCGCGAGTTACGCGCACATCGGTGTTTGATATAACGACATCTAGCCAGCGACCCCTTTCGTTAGAAACGCTGTTGAATTCTTCGAGACCGGCGAATGACAAAGAATCGACGAAAGATGCGCTGATCGAATCTAATTTGCCAGTGTGTTGCAAATACAGACTGTCATGCACACTCATCAGAATTATTGACTGTTTCAATTATAAGGCGTCCATATTAAATATTTAACTTTTTACTGACTATTTTACTTAGTATGATGAGTAACTCTTAGTAGGTACCCATTCAAATTATTACCTCTTTTAATAAATAAGCGTTCATTTTGTTTTGTAATAAGATTTTACAATAAATAGCTTTTAGTAGGTTCCAAAGTTTCTGAGATACTATTTTTCCAATCTAATAGCTAAATTCTTAACAACCTACATATGTATGTTAAGTAAAGATTAAAGAAGTAATTAGACTACCTAATACAAATATTTTGCCACGTTCAAGAGCGGTTTTCAGCCACCAATTCGACACGACGTAAATGTTATATATGTTATAGACTTAATATATCCTATCTATACTTACTTAATATAAAACAAACATTATAGTTTTTACCTAAGGCAGTCGCAATATCATGACAGCAGAGAGATACTGGCGGTGTTTCCCAGTACCTTTGTGCACCCACAGCTCCTCAAGCTGTGTAATTGTGGTAATTTGCACTTCTGCTGCTGGTCTGCGAAGTCAGTATCCACAGTCAGTAGCATAATTTTTGTCAAGCCATGAGCGACAGTGTCAGATACATGCACTATCATTCTTCGTGGTTACGTATCACGTAACTACGAAGAAACGTACGCGTTGTGTCACGTGTGATATTGGTTTATATATTTGGTCCACCTATGTTGCAAACTTCCTTGCCGTTATCAGAGCAAACAATCCTTCCTTAAGCAATTGTTCATCATCAAATTGGCCTAAACTTTAGTTAGTTTTGTCGTAGCAGTGACCCGTGTTCTTTGAACGTTTTCTCTGTTTATATTTTTTATGCTTTCGTTGTTATGTCCCAAACCATATTTAATTTTGAAACCCTGTAAGTTCTTTGCAAAGAAATGGTATAAATACTGGTGAACCTATTCTCGAAAGTCTTTCTATGGCCAGAACGCAGTATGTGTACTAATACAGATCCATCTAGAATTTTCGCTAAGACTTGTGGGGCGTTTGGAACGGTTGCAGTTCCAAAAATACTGGTAATCGATTTTAGTAGGTCTGACCTTGTTCCAGATCGCAATTTACCCATTGAAGAAAGTGCTTAGGACTGGCTTGGTTTTCTTGCGCTAAGAATGAATTGAGATCTTCTACTCTGTGCTCATAGGTTACAAAATAAAGTTTGCTGAATAGACTGTAGTCATTCTCAAGGCCTCTTATTATTGCTTTCGTTTTGCTCTCACTCTTTTTTATGTGTTTTAATAACTTGTATATTTTTATTGTGTATATACTTGTTGTATAAGGAGATATTACTAAGTTTGGTTGGATCCAGTATTTTTTTTTTAGAGTTTGTGTGTAATCTTCCTTCACAAATGTTATGTATTTAAGAGCAATAGCTTTATAAGATCAATAACTCTTTGCCGCTTTTTCTATCTCGAATACTGCATTTACAACTTCAGTACATAGAAGTCTGGAGACTGTTCGACAAAGAGATTTCCTAGTGTATTTATTGTAGCTACTGGTGATTGCAGGTCTAGAATAAAGTTCTTCTTATTTGCGGCAGTGTCAGAAAGATGGCTGCCGTGTTCTTCTGTTGCGCTGTTCTCCGTAACAAAATACAAAACATCCTGCTCAAAATTGTAAACGGTATCTACCAATTCAGGTCCAGCGAAAACCCACTTAGTCAAGGTTTTCAGTCAAACCAATCAATTCTGTGATGTGTAAAATAATATTATTTTGTATAATGAAGAAGTAATCACAAACTATTTAGCGTAAAGATGAATGCAAGAGTAAAAATAGGTCCTACCTACATCTCCTTTTAATATGGCATTCATTTGCTCATGTGCTTAGTCCTTAGCCATCCCCGTAAACTTGCGGTAGCTTTTTAGATCCAGAAATTACACATTTTCAAAATGCTTTAATAATTCTCCGCGCGGCAGACAAATTCTTTCACTGTTTACTACTGAACTGAGTGGGTCGACCAAAAGGTCCACCCACTCAGTTAGGTACGGTGTGTGAATGATGAATTATTTTTATTAAATAGAAAAAAACAATAATAATATAATTTTCATACTAATTACTACTATTGTACTTGTTATTTTTAACACACTAACCTATCGCAGAAACTAAATAATCTTACTATCTAACTTCTAATCGTACTTACCTATCTAACTTCGCTCGATGCCCGTATCTACTTAGCAGGCGTCTCTGTGCGATGCACCGGTCTGCCGTGCGATGAATTATATTATTTTCACTCACTGTTTACTACGGAAGTAAAATAAAATATATACTGGTGTAATTAAGATAAGTGTGGCTTTCGGAATATATTTTTTAAATACCGATAACTCTTATGGTTAAAAAGGAAACTTTGAATATGTAAAAAAAAGATGTGAATGATTTTTGGATGTTACCAATTATTTCATATTTTTTCTATGGACCGGTATTTTTTTTCTTCCAAAAATTAATTCATTATCATTTAGTTACCCGAAAATGATATCCTACTTGCCCTAGTACCTATAGTCCGAGATATATGGTTTTGAATACAGTCGGGTCAGAGAACGACTTAGAGACCCTACTAATGAAGCCCAAGGTTTTTAACGCTTTACTGACAATACCTTGTATGTGTTCGTCAAATGTCAATCGGTGATCGAGTTGAACGCCAAGGTCGCGAATGCTCAGCGCGTTGGGAATCGGATCATGGTTGATAAAATACTGAAAATGCAAATTAATTTTTTTACGACTGAACGTAATTTGATTGCATTTCAAAGCGTTGAGAGAGAGTCTGTTTCTTTCGCAGTACTCAAACAACCTATTAATGTCATCCTGGATAAGGTGGCAATCGGTGATGCTTTCAACCTGGGCGTAAATTTTAAGGTCATCCGCGTATAGTATATAGGGCCCATTTTTAAAGCATGATCCAATATCGTGTAAATACGCGTTGAAGAGCAGAGGACCTAGGTGAGAACCCTGCGGGACTCCAGAGGGTATGGATGTGTAGTTGGATCGAAAACCGCCGATGGCTACAGATTGGTGACGTTTATTAACGTATGACGATATCCATCTAAAGAGATCGCCATGAACTCCTAATCTCTTTAATTTGTCCAGAAGTATGGCGTGGTTGACCCGGTCGAATGCTTTTGAAAAATCTGTATATATTGCATCCACTTGTTGCCGATTATCCATAGACTGGATGATAAAGTTGGTGTATTCTCCCAAATTTGAAACCACAGAGCGCTGCTTGAGAAAACCATGTTGCTGTGCTGGTAGAAACGTAGCGAGATAGGGGTATAGCTGTGAGTAAACCACTTTCTCAAAGAGCTTACTCAGTACTGAGAGGATTGACACTGGCCTGTAGTTAATAACATCGTTTCTACAGCCTTTTTTGTGAATCGGTACGATAAGGGCTTCTTTCCACTTCGTGGGAAATATGCCCTGAGAGAGGGACAAGCGAAATAATAACGTAAGAGGGTGTGCTAAATGATGAGCACAGTTCCTCACGAATACTGGCGGTAATGAGTCACTTCCCACACCCTTGTGAATATCTAAGTCTGTAATGCATTTATATACGAACTCTTCGGTGATCTCAATAGAGCTCATGCAATCGGTAGCATTATAGTGTTCATATATCGGCGTTATATGCGATGTAGGGGGACCTTGTGATGAGCTGTTTACTTCGTACACGGTTTGAAAATATTGACGAAAGTACTCGCAAATTTCGGGCCCGTCGGTTGCAACGCTTTCCCCATATCTCATGCACTGCGGGATGCTGTTGCTTTTACGAATTGACTTGACGTATGACCAAAAGTGCTTTGGATCTTGCTTAATGTTATCCTCGGTGTATGCAATAAACCTTGAGAAACACTGTTTTTGCAAAGCTTTGTGCCTTCGCCTCAAGAGTGCAAATGCGTCATAATCGCAAGGATTTCCGTATTTCTTCCACTTTCTATGGTACATAGACTTCTCCTTCAGTACATTGATTAATGCTGGAGAAAACCAACTTGGATGCGTTGCTTTGCGGGATGTTTTATGCGGTACATATAACTCAATCGCCTCGTTAATAACTCCGTAAAAATTATCGACTGCGTTGTCTACCTCAAAGTTTTCGATTAGCTCGTGCCAATTGACAGTGGACAAATGATTATTGATTTTATAGTAATCTGCCTTATGAAATTGATAAACTAGACGCGGTGGTTCGCGTAATGGTGCTGATAGAGCATTGCAAATTTCAATCTCTAGAGATGGGTGATGGGAGTCTTCCGGTACAAAAGGCTCTACTGCGCGAGTTACGCGCACATCGGTGTTTGATATAACGACATCTAGCCAGCGACCCCTTTCGTTAGAAACGCTGTTGAATTCTTCGAGACCGGCGAATGACAAAGAATCGACGAAAGATGCGCTGATCGAATCTAATTTGCCAGTGTGTTGCAAATACAGACTGTCATGCACACTCATCAGAATTATTGACTGTTTCAATTATAAGGCGTCCATATTAAATATTTAACTTTTTACTGACTATTTTACTTAGTATGATGAGTAACTCTTAGTAGGTACCCATTCAAATTATTACCTCTTTTAATAAATAAGCGTTCATTTTGTTTTGTAATAAGATTTTACAATAAATAGCTTTTAGTAGGTTCCAAAGTTTCTGAGATACTATTTTTCCAATCTAATAGCTAAATTCTTAACAACCTACATATGTATGTTAAGTAAAGATTAAAGAAGTAATTAGACTACCTAATACAAATATTTTGC
Organism: Micropterix aruncella; assembly: GCA_944548615.1. NCBI lineage: Eukaryota > Metazoa > Arthropoda > Insecta > Lepidoptera > Micropterigidae > Micropterix > Micropterix aruncella. The sequence goes on from OX155968.1 coordinate 7,555,759, forward strand.
CACGTTCAAGAGCGGTTTTCAGCCACCAATTCGACACGACGTAAATGTTATATATGTTATAGACTTAATATATCCTATCTATACTTACTTAATATAAAACAAACATTATAGTTTTTACCTAAGGCAGTCGCAATATCATGACAGCAGAGAGATACTGGCGGTGTTTCCCAGTACCTTTGTGCACCCACAGCTCCTCAAGCTGTGTAATTGTGGTAATTTGCACTTCTGCTGCTGGTCTGCGAAGTCAGTATCCACAGTCAGTAGCATAATTTTTGTCAAGCCATGAGCGACAGTGTCAGATACATGCACTATCATTCTTCGTGGTTACGTATCACGTAACTACGAAGAAACGTACGCGTTGTGTCACGTGTGATATTGGTTTATATATTTGGTCCACCTATGTTGCAAACTTCCTTGCCGTTATCAGAGCAAACAATCCTTCCTTAAGCAATTGTTCATCATCAAATTGGCCTAAACTTTAGTTAGTTTTGTCGTAGCAGTGACCCGTGTTCTTTGAACGTTTTCTCTGTTTATATTTTTTATGCTTTCGTTGTTATGTCCCAAACCATATTTAATTTTGAAGCCCTGTAAGTTCTTTGCAAAGAAATGGTATAAATACTGGTGAACCTATTCTCGAAAGTCTTTCTATGGCCAGAACGCAGTATGTGTACTAATACAGATCCATCTAGAATTTTCGCTAAGACTTGTGGGGCGTTTGGAACGGTTGCAGTTCCAAAAATACTGGTAATCGATTTTAGTAGGTCTGACCTTGTTCCAGATCGCAATTTACCCATTGAAGAAAGTGCTTAGGACTGGCTTGGTTTTCTTGCGCTAAGAATGAATTGAGATCTTCTACTCTGTGCTCATAGGTTACAAAATAAAGTTTGCTGAATAGACTGTAGTCATTCTCAAGGCCTCTTATTATTGCTTTCGTTTTGCTCTCACTCTTTTTTATGTGTTTTAATAACTTGTATATTTTTATTGTGTATATACTTGTTGTATAAGGAGATATTACTAAGTTTGGTTGGATCCAGTATTTTTTTTTTAGAGTTTGTGTGTAATCTTCCTTCACAAATGTTATGTATTTAAGAGCAATAGCTTTATAAGATCAATAACTCTTTGCCGCTTTTTCTATCTCGAATACTGCATTTACAACTTCAGTACATAGAAGTCTGGAGACTGTTCGACAAAGAGATTTCCTAGTGTATTTATTGTAGCTACTGGTGATTGCAGGTCTAGAATAAAGTTCTTCTTATTTGCGGCAGTGTCAGAAAGATGGCTGCCGTGTTCTTCTGTTGCGCTGTTCTCCGTAACAAAATACAAAACATCCTGCTCAAAATTGTAAACGGTATCTACCAATTCAGGTCCAGCGAAAACCCACTTAGTCAAGGTTTTCAGTCAAACCAATCAATTCTGTGATGTGTAAAATAATATTATTTTGTATAATGAAGAAGTAATCACAAACTATTTAGCGTAAAGATGAATGCAAGAGTAAAAATAGGTCCTACCTACATCTCCTTTTAATATGGCATTCATTTGCTCATGTGCTTAGTCCTTAGCCATCCCCGTAAACTTGCGGTAGCTTTTTAGATCCAGAAATTACACATTTTCAAAATGCTTTAATAATTCTCCGCGCGGCAGACAAATTCTTTCACTGTTTACTACTGAACTGAGTGGGTCGACCAAAAGGTCCACCCACTCAGTTAGGTACGGTGTGTGAATGATGAATTATTTTTATTAAATAGAAAAAAACAATAATAATATAATTTTCATACTAATTACTACTATTGTACTTGTTATTTTTAACACACTAACCTATCGCAGAAACTAAATAATCTTACTATCTAACTTCTAATCGTACTTACCTATCTAACTTCGCTCGATGCCCGTATCTACTTAGCAGGCGTCTCTGTGCGATGCACCGGTCTGCCGTGCGATGAATTATATTATTTTCACTCACTGTTTACTACGGAAGTAAAATAAAATATATACTGGTGTAATTAAGATAAGTGTGGCTTTCGGAATATATTTTTTAAATACCGATAACTCTTATGGTTAAAAAGGAAACTTTGAATATGTAAAAAAAAGATGTGAATGATTTTTGGATGTTACCAATTATTTCATATTTTTTCTATGGACCGGTATTTTTTTTCTTCCAAAAATTAATTCATTATCATTTAGTTACCCGAAAATGATATCCTACTTGCCCTAGTACCTATAGTCCGAGATATATGGTTTTGAATACAGTCGGGTCAGAGAACGACTTAGAGACCCTACTAATGAAGCCCAAGGTTTTTAACGCTTTACTGACAATACCTTGTATGTGTTCGTCAAATGTCAATCGGTGATCGAGTTGAACGCCAAGGTCGCGAATGCTCAGCGCGTTGGGAATCGGATCATGGTTGATAAAATACTGAAAATGCAAATTAATTTTTTTACGACTGAACGTAATTTGATTGCATTTCAAAGCGTTGAGAGAGAGTCTGTTTCTTTCGCAGTACTCAAACAACCTATTAATGTCATCCTGGATAAGGTGGCAATCGGTGATGCTTTCAACCTGGGCGTAAATTTTAAGGTCATCCGCGTATAGTATATAGGGCCCATTTTTAAAGCATGATCCAATATCGTGTAAATACGCGTTGAAGAGCAGAGGACCTAGGTGAGAACCCTGCGGGACTCCAGAGGGTATGGATGTGTAGTTGGATCGAAAACCGCCGATGGCTACAGATTGGTGACGTTTATTAACGTATGACGATATCCATCTAAAGAGATCGCCATGAACTCCTAATCTCTTTAATTTGTCCAGAAGTATGGCGTGGTTGACCCGGTCGAATGCTTTTGAAAAATCTGTATATATTGCATCCACTTGTTGCCGATTATCCATAGACTGGATGATAAAGTTGGTGTATTCTCCCAAATTTGAAACCACAGAGCGCTGCTTGAGAAAACCATGTTGCTGTGCTGGTAGAAACGTAGCGAGATAGGGGTATAGCTGTGAGTAAACCACTTTCTCAAAGAGCTTACTCAGTACTGAGAGGATTGACACTGGCCTGTAGTTAATAACATCGTTTCTACAGCCTTTTTTGTGAATCGGTACGATAAGGGCTTCTTTCCACTTCGTGGGAAATATGCCCTGAGAGAGGGACAAGCGAAATAATAACGTAAGAGGGTGTGCTAAATGATGAGCACAGTTCCTCACGAATACTGGCGGTAATGAGTCACTTCCCACACCCTTGTGAATATCTAAGTCTGTAATGCATTTATATACGAACTCTTCGGTGATCTCAATAGAGCTCATGCAATCGGTAGCATTATAGTGTTCATATATCGGCGTTATATGCGATGTAGGGGGACCTTGTGATGAGCTGTTTACTTCGTACACGGTTTGAAAATATTGACGAAAGTACTCGCAAATTTCGGGCCCGTCGGTTGCAACGCTTTCCCCATATCTCATGCACTGCGGGATGCTGTTGCTTTTACGAATTGACTTGACGTATGACCAAAAGTGCTTTGGATCTTGCTTAATGTTATCCTCGGTGTATGCAATAAACCTTGAGAAACACTGTTTTTGCAAAGCTTTGTGCCTTCGCCTCAAGAGTGCAAATGCGTCATAATCGCAAGGATTTCCGTATTTCTTCCACTTTCTATGGTACATAGACTTCTCCTTCAGTACATTGATTAATGCTGGAGAAAACCAACTTGGATGCGTTGCTTTGCGGGATGTTTTATGCGGTACATATAACTCAATCGCCTCGTTAATAACTCCGTAAAAATTATCGACTGCGTTGTCTACCTCAAAGTTTTCGATTAGCTCGTGCCAATTGACAGTGGACAAATGATTATTGATTTTATAGTAATCTGCCTTATGAAATTGATAAACTAGACGCGGTGGTTCGCGTAATGGTGCTGATAGAGCATTGCAAATTTCAATCTCTAGAGATGGGTGATGGGAGTCTTCCGGTACAAAAGGCTCTACTGCGCGAGTTACGCGCACATCGGTGTTTGATATAACGACATCTAGCCAGCGACCCCTTTCGTTAGAAACGCTGTTGAATTCTTCGAGACCGGCGAATGACAAAGAATCGACGAAAGATGCGCTGATCGAATCTAATTTGCCAGTGTGTTGCAAATACAGACTGTCATGCACACTCATCAGAATTATTGACTGTTTCAATTATAAGGCGTCCATATTAAATATTTAACTTTTTACTGACTATTTTACTTAGTATGATGAGTAACTCTTAGTAGGTACCCATTCAAATTATTACCTCTTTTAATAAATAAGCGTTCATTTTGTTTTGTAATAAGATTTTACAATAAATAGCTTTTAGTAGGTTCCAAAGTTTCTGAGATACTATTTTTCCAATCTAATAGCTAAATTCTTAACAACCTACATATGTATGTTAAGTAAAGATTAAAGAAGTAATTAGACTACCTAATACAAATATTTTGCCACGTTCAAGAGCGGTTTTCAGCCACCAATTCGACACGACGTAAATGTTATATATGTTATAGACTTAATATATCCTATCTATACTTACTTAATATAAAACAAACATTATAGTTTTTACCTAAGGCAGTCGCAATATCATGACAGCAGAGAGATACTGGCGGTGTTTCCCAGTACCTTTGTGCACCCACAGCTCCTCAAGCTGTGTAATTGTGGTAATTTGCACTTCTGCTGCTGGTCTGCGAAGTCAGTATCCACAGTCAGTAGCATAATTTTTGTCAAGCCATGAGCGACAGTGTCAGATACATGCACTATCATTCTTCGTGGTTACGTATCACGTAACTACGAAGAAACGTACGCGTTGTGTCACGTGTGATATTGGTTTATATATTTGGTCCACCTATGTTGCAAACTTCCTTGCCGTTATCAGAGCAAACAATCCTTCCTTAAGCAATTGTTCATCATCAAATTGGCCTAAACTTTAGTTAGTTTTGTCGTAGCAGTGACCCGTGTTCTTTGAACGTTTTCTCTGTTTATATTTTTTATGCTTTCGTTGTTATGTCCCAAACCATATTTAATTTTGAAACCCTGTAAGTTCTTTGCAAAGAAATGGTATAAATACTGGTGAACCTATTCTCGAAAGTCTTTCTATGGCCAGAACGCAGTATGTGTACTAATACAGATCCATCTAGAATTTTCGCTAAGACTTGTGGGGCGTTTGGAACGGTTGCAGTTCCAAAAATACTGGTAATCGATTTTAGTAGGTCTGACCTTATTCCAGATCGCAATTTACCCATTGAAGAAAGTGCTTAGGACTGGCTTGGTTTTCTTGCGCTAAGAATGAATTGAGATCTTCTACTCTGTGCTCATAGGTTACAAAATAAAGTTTGCTGAATAGACTGTAGTCATTCTCAAGGCCTCTTATTATTGCTTTCGTTTTGCTCTCACTCTTTTTTATGTGTTTTAATAACTTGTATATTTTTATTGTGTATATACTTGTTGTATAAGGAGATATTACTAAGTTTGGTTGGATCCAGTATTTTTTTTTTAGAGTTTGTGTGTAATCTTCCTTCACAAATGTTATGTATTTAAGAGCAATAGCTTTATAAGATCAATAACTCTTTGCCGCTTTTTCTATCTCGAATACTGCATTTACAACTTCAGTACATAGAAGTCTGGAGACTGTTCGACAAAGAGATTTCCTAGTGTATTTATTGTAGCTACTGGTGATTGCAGGTCTAGAATAAAGTTCTTCTTATTTGCGGCAGTGTCAGAAAGATGGCTGCCGTGTTCTTCTGTTGCGCTGTTCTCCGTAACAAAATACAAAACATCCTGCTCAAAATTGTAAACGGTATCTACCAATTCAGGTCCAGCGAAAACCCACTTAGTCAAGGTTTTCAGTCAAACCAATCAATTCTGTGATGTGTAAAATAATATTATTTTGTATAATGAAGAAGTAATCACAAACTATTTAGCGTAAAGATGAATGCAAGAGTAAAAATAGGTCCTACCTACATCTCCTTTTAATATGGCATTCATTTGCTCATGTGCTTAGTCCTTAGCCATCCCCGTAAACTTGCGGTAGCTTTTTAGATCCAGAAATTACACATTTTCAAAATGCTTTAATAATTCTCCGCGCGGCAGACAAATTCTTTCACTGTTTACTACTGAACTGAGTGGGTCGACCAAAAGGTCCACCCACTCAGTTAGGTACGGTGTGTGAATGATGAATTATTTTTATTAAATAGAAAAAAACAATAATAATATAATTTTCATACTAATTACTACTATTGTACTTGTTATTTTTAACACACTAACCTATCGCAGAAACTAAATAATCTTACTATCTAACTTCTAATCGTACTTACCTATCTAACTTCGCTCGATGCCCGTATCTACTTAGCAGGCGTCTCTGTGCGATGCACCGGTCTGCCGTGCGATGAATTATATTATTTTCACTCACTGTTTACTACGGAAGTAAAATAAAATATATACTGGTGTAATTAAGATAAGTGTGGCTTTCGGAATATATTTTTTAAATACCGATAACTCTTATGGTTAAAAAGGAAACTTTGAATATGTAAAAAAAAGATGTGAATGATTTTTGGATGTTACCAATTATTTCATATTTTTTCTATGGACCGGTATTTTTTTTCTTCCAAAAATTAATTCATTATCATTTAGTTACCCGAAAATGATATCCTACTTGCCCTAGTACCTATAGTCCGAGATATATGGTTTTGAATACAGTCGGGTCAGAGAACGACTTAGAGACCCTACTAATGAAGCCCAAGGTTTTTAACGCTTTACTGACAATACCTTGTATGTGTTCGTCAAATGTCAATCGGTGATCGAGTTGAACGCCAAGGTCGCGAATGCTCAGCGCGTTGGGAATCGGATCATGGTTGATAAAATACTGAAAATGCAAATTAATTTTTTTACGACTGAACGTAATTTGATTGCATTTCAAAGCGTTGAGAGAGAGTCTGTTTCTTTCGCAGTACTCAAACAACCTATTAATGTCATCCTGGATAAGGTGGCAATCGGTGATGCTTTCAACCTGGGCGTAAATTTTAAGGTCATCCGCGTATAGTATATAGGGCCCATTTTTAAAGCATGATCCAATATCGTGTAAATACGCGTTGAAGAGCAGAGGACCTAGGTGAGAACCCTGCGGGACTCCAGAGGGTATGGATGTGTAGTTGGATCGAAAACCGCCGATGGCTACAGATTGGTGACGTTTATTAACGTATGACGATATCCATCTAAAGAGATCGCCATGAACTCCTAATCTCTTTAATTTGTCCAGAAGTATGGCGTGGTTGACCCGGTCGAATGCTTTTGAAAAATCTGTATATATTGCATCCACTTGTTGCCGATTATCCATAGACTGGATGATAAAGTTGGTGTATTCTCCCAAATTTGAAACCACAGAGCGCTGCTTGAGAAAACCATGTTGCTGTGCTGGTAGGAACGTAGCGAGATAGGGGTATAGCTGTGAGTAAACCACTTTCTCAAAGAGCTTACTCAGTACTGAGAGGATTGACACTGGCCTGTAGTTAATAACATCGTTTCTACAGCCTTTTTTGTGAATCGGTACGATAAGGGCTTCTTTCCACTTCGTGGGAAATATGCCCTGAGAGAGGGACAAGCGAAATAATAACGTAAGAGGGTGTGCTAAATGATGAGCACAGTTCCTCACGAATACTGGCGGTAATGAGTCACTTCCCACACCCTTGTGAATATCTAAGTCTGTAATGCATTTATATACGAACTCTTCGGTGATCTCAATAGAGCTCATGCAATCGGTAGCATTATAGTGTTCATATATCGGCGTTATATGCGATGTAGGGGGACCTTGTGATGAGCTGTTTACTTCGTACACGGTTTGAAAATATTGACGAAAGTACTCGCAAATTTCGGGCCCGTCGGTTGCAACGCTTTCCCCATATCTCATGCACTGCGGGATGCTGTTGCTTTTACGAATTGACTTGACGTATGACCAAAAGTGCTTTGGATCTTGCTTAATGTTATCCTCGGTGTATGCAATAAACCTTGAGAAACACTGTTTTTGCAAAGCTTTGTGCCTTCGCCTCAAGAGTGCAAATGCGTCATAATCGCAAGGATTTCCGTATTTCTTCCACTTTCTATGGTACATAGACTTCTCCTTCAGTACATTGATTAATGCTGGAGAAAACCAACTTGGATGCGTTGCTTTGCGGGATGTTTTATGCGGTACATATAACTCAATCGCCTCGTTAATAACTCCGTAAAAATTATCGACTGCGTTGTCTACCTCAAAGTTTTCGATTAGCTCGTGCCAATTGACAGTGGACAAATGATTATTGATTTTATAGTAATCTGCCTTATGAAATTGATAAACTAGACGCGGTGGTTCGCGTAATGGTGCTGATAGAGCATTGCAAATTTCAATCTCTAGAGATGGGTGATGGGAGTCTTCCGGTACAAAAGGCTCTACTGCGCGAGTTACGCGCACATCGGTGTTTGATATAACGACATCTAGCCAGCGACCCCTTTCGTTAGAAACGCTGTTGAATTCTTCGAGACCGGCGAATGACAAAGAATCGACGAAAGATGCGCTGATCGAATCTAATTTGCCAGTGTGTTGCAAATACAGACTGTCATGCACACTCATCAGAATTATTGACTGTTTCAATTATAAGGCGTCCATATTAAATATTTAACTTTTTACTGACTATTTTACTTAGTATGATGAGTAACTCTTAGTAGGTACCCATTCAAATTATTACCTCTTTTAATAAATAAGCGTTCATTTTGTTTTGTAATAAGATTTTACAATAAATAGCTTTTAGTAGGTTCCAAAGTTTCTGAGATACTATTTTTCCAATCTAATAGCTAAATTCTTAACAACCTACATATGTATGTTAAGTAAAGATTAAAGAAGTAATTAGACTACCTAATACAAATATTTTGCCACGTTCAAGAGCGGTTTTCAGCCACCAATTCGACACGACGTAAATGTTATATATGTTATAGACTTAATATATCCTATCTATACTTACTTAATATAAAACAAACATTATAGTTTTTACCTAAGGCAGTCGCAATATCATGACAGCAGAGAGATACTGGCGGTGTTTCCCAGTACCTTTGTGCACCCACAGCTCCTCAAGCTGTGTAATTGTGGTAATTTGCACTTCTGCTGCTGGTCTGCGAAGTCAGTATCCACAGTCAGTAGCATAATTTTTGTCAAGCCATGAGCGACAGTGTCAGATACATGCACTATCATTCTTCGTGGTTACGTATCACGTAACTACGAAGAAACGTACGCGTTGTGTCACGTGTGATATTGGTTTATATATTTGGTCCACCTATGTTGCAAACTTCCTTGCCGTTATCAGAGCAAACAATCCTTCCTTAAGCAATTGTTCATCATCAAATTGGCCTAAACTTTAGTTAGTTTTGTCGTAGCAGTGACCCGTGTTCTTTGAACGTTTTCTCTGTTTATATTTTTTATGCTTTCGTTGTTATGTCCCAAACCATATTTAATTTTGAAACCCTGTAAGTTCTTTGCAAAGAAATGGTATAAATACTGGTGAACCTATTCTCGAAAGTCTTTCTATGGCCAGAACGCAGTATGTGTACTAATACAGATCCATCTAGAATTTTCGCTAAGACTTGTGGGGCGTTTGGAACGGTTGCAGTTCCAAAAATACTGGTAATCGATTTTAGTAGGTCTGACCTTGTTCCAGATCGCAATTTACCCATTGAAGAAAGTGCTTAGGACTGGCTTGGTTTTCTTGCGCTAAGAATGAATTGAGATCTTCTACTCTGTGCTCATAGGTTGCAAAATAAAGTTTGCTGAATAGACTGTAGTCATTCTCAAGGCCTCTTATTATTGCTTTCGTTTTGCTCTCACTCTTTTTTATGTGTTTTAATAACTTGTATATTTTTATTGTGTATATACTTGTTGTATAAGGAGATATTACTAAGTTTGGTTGGATCCAGTATTTTTTTTTTAGAGTTTGTGTGTAATCTTCCTTCACAAATGTTATGTATTTAAGAGCAATAGCTTTATAAGATCAATAACTCTTTGCCGCTTTTTCTATCTCGAATACTGCATTTACAACTTCAGTACATAGAAGTCTGGAGACTGTTCGACAAAGAGATTTCCTAGTGTATTTATTGTAGCTACTGGTGATTGCAGGTCTAGAATAAAGTTCTTCTTATTTGCGGCAGTGTCAGAAAGATGGCTGCCGTGTTCTTCTGTTGCGCTGTTCTCCGTAACAAAATACAAAACATCCTGCTCAAAATTGTAAACGGTATCTACCAATTCAGGTCCAGCGAAAACCCACTTAGTCAAGGTTTTCAGTCAAACCAATCAATTCTGTGATGTGTAAAATAATATTATTTTGTATAATGAAGAAGTAATCACAAACTATTTAGCGTAAAGATGAATGCAAGAGTAAAAATAGGTCCTACCTACATCTCCTTTTAATATGGCATTCATTTGCTCATGTGCTTAGTCCTTAGCCATCCCCGTAAACTTGCGGTAGCTTTTTAGATCCAGAAATTACACATTTTCAAAATGCTTTAATAATTCTCCGCGCGGCAGACAAATTCTTTCACTGTTTACTACTGAACTGAGTGGGTCGACCAAAAGGTCCACCCACTCAGTTAGGTACGGTGTGTGAATGATGAATTATTTTTATTAAATAGAAAAAAACAATAATAATATAATTTTCATACTAATTACTACTATTGTACTTGTTATTTTTAACACACTAACCTATCGCAGAAACTAAATAATCTTACTATCTAACTTCTAATCGTACTTACCTATCTAACTTCGCTCGATGCCCGTATCTACTTAGCAGGCGTCTCTGTGCGATGCACCGGTCTGCCGTGCGATGAATTATATTATTTTCACTCACTGTTTACTACGGAAGTAAAATAAAATATATACTGGTGTAATTAAGATAAGTGTGGCTTTCGGAATATATTTTTTAAATACCGATAACTCTTATGGTTAAAAAGGAAACTTTGAATATGTAAAAAAAAGATGTGAATGATTTTTGGATGTTACCAATTATTTCATATTTTTTCTATGGACCGGTATTTTTTTTCTTCCAAAAATTAAATCATTATCATTTAGTTACCCGAAAATGATATCCTACTTGCCCTAGTACCTATAGTCCGAGATATATGGTTTTGAATACAGTCGGGTCAGAGAACGACTTAGAGACCCTACTAATGAAGCCCAAGGTTTTTAACGCTTTACTGACAATACCTTGTATGTGTTCGTCAAATGTCAATCGGTGATCGAGTTGAACGCCAAGGTCGCGAATGCTCAGCGCGTTGGGAATCGGATCATGGTTGATAAAATACTGAAAATGCAAATTAATTTTTTTACGACTGAACGTAATTTGATTGCATTTCAAAGCGTTGAGAGAGAGTCTGTTTCTTTCGCAGTACTCAAACAACCTATTAATGTCATCCTGGATAAGGTGGCAATCGGTGATGCTTTCAACCTGGGCGTAAATTTTAAGGTCATCCGCGTATAGTATATAGGGCCCATTTTTAAAGCATGATCCAATATCGTGTAAATACGCGTTGAAGAGCAGAGGACCTAGGTGAGAACCCTGCGGGACTCCAGAGGGTATGGATGTGTAGTTGGATCGAAAACCGCCGATGGCTACAGATTGGTGACGTTTATTAACGTATGACGATATCCATCTAAAGAGATCGCCATGAACTCCTAATCTCTTTAATTTGTCCAGAAGTATGGCGTGGTTGACCCGGTCGAATGCTTTTGAAAAATCTGTATATATTGCATCCACTTGTTGCCGATTATCCATAGACTGGATGATAAAGTTGGTGTATTCTCCCAAATTTGAAACCACAGAGCGCTGCTTGAGAAAACCATGTTGCTGTGCTGGTAGAAACGTAGCGAGATAGGGGTATAGCTGTGAGTAAACCACTTTCTCAAAGAGCTTACTCAGTACTGAGAGGATTGACACTGGCCTGTAGTTAATAACATCGTTTCTACAGCCTTTTTTGTGAATCGGTACGATAAGGGCTTCTTTCCACTTCGTGGGAAATATGCCCTGAGAGAGGGACAAGCGAAATAATAACGTAAGAGGGTGTGCTAAATGATGAGCACAGTTCCTCACGAATACTGGCGGTAATGAGTCACTTCCCACACCCTTGTGAATATCTAAGTCTGTAATGCATTTATATACGAACTCTTCGGTGATCTCAATAGAGCTCATGCAATCGGTAGCATTATAGTGTTCATATATCGGCGTTATATGCGATGTAGGGGGACCTTGTGATGAGCTGTTTACTTCGTACACGGTTTGAAAATATTGACGAAAGTACTCGCAAATTTCGGGCCCGTCGGTTGCAACGCTTTCCCCATATCTCATGCACTGCGGGATGCTGTTGCTTTTACGAATTGACTTGACGTATGACCAAAAGTGCTTTGGATCTTGCTTAATGTTATCCTCGGTGTATGCAATAAACCTTGAGAAACACTGTTTTTGCAAAGCTTTGTGCCTTCGCCTCAAGAGTGCAAATGCGTCATAATCGCAAGGATTTCCGTATTTCTTCCACTTTCTATGGTACATAGACTTCTCCTTCAGTACATTGATTAATGCTGGAGAAAACCAACTTGGATGCGTTGCTTTGCGGGATGTTTTATGCGGTACATATAACTCAATCGCCTCGTTAATAACTCCGTAAAAATTATCGACTGCGTTGTCTACCTCAAAGTTTTCGATTAGCTCGTGCCAATTGACAGTGGACAAATGATTATTGATTTTATAGTAATCTGCCTTATGAAATTGATAAACTAGACGCGGTGGTTCGCGTAATGGTGCTGATAGAGCATTGCAAATTTCAATCTCTAGAGATGGGTGATGGGAGTCTTCCGGTACAAAAGGCTCTACTGCGCGAGTTACGCGCACATCGGTGTTTGATATAACGACATCTAGCCAGCGACCCCTTTCGTTAGAAACGCTGTTGAATTCTTCGAGACCGGCGAATGACAAAGAATCGACGAAAGATGCGCTGATCGAATCTAATTTGCCAGTGTGTTGCAAATACAGACTGTCATGCACACTCATCAGAATTATTGACTGTTTCAATTATAAGGCGTCCATATTAAATATTTAACTTTTTACTGACTATTTTACTTAGTATGATGAGTAACTCTTAGTAGGTACCCATTCAAATTATTACCTCTTTTAATAAATAAGCGTTCATTTTGTTTTGTAATAAGATTTTACAATAAATAGCTTTTAGTAGGTTCCAAAGTTTCTGAGATACTATTTTTCCAATCTAATAGCTAAATTCTTAACAACCTACATATGTATGTTAAGTAAAGATTAAAGAAGTAATTAGACTACCTAATACAAATATTTTGCCACGTTCAAGAGCGGTTTTCAGCCACCAATTCGACACGACGTAAATGTTATATATGTTATAGACTTAATATATCCTATCTATACTTACTTAATATAAAACAAATATTATAGTTTTTACCTAAGGCAGTCGCAATATCATGACAGCAGAGAGATACTGGCGGTGTTTCCCAGTACCTTTGTGCACCCACAGCTCCTCAAGCTGTGTAATTGTGGTAATTTGCACTTCTGCTGCTGGTCTGCGAAGTCAGTATCCACAGTCAGTAGCATAATTTTTGTCAAGCCATGAGCGACAGTGTCAGATACATGCACTATCATTCTTCGTGGTTACGTATCACGTAACTACGAAGAAACGTACGCGTTGTGTCACGTGTGATATTGGTTTATATATTTGGTCCACCTATGTTGCAAACTTCCTTGCCGTTATCAGAGCAAACAATCCTTCCTTAAGCAATTGTTCATCATCAAATTGGCCTAAACTTTAGTTAGTTTTGTCGTAGCAGTGACCCGTGTTCTTTGAACGTTTTCTCTGTTTATATTTTTTATGCTTTCGTTGTTATGTCCCAAACCATATTTAATTTTGAAACCCTGTAAGTTCTTTGCAAAGAAATGGTATAAATACTGGTGAACCTATTCTCGAAAGTCTTTCTATGGCCAGAACGCAGTATGTGTACTAATACAGATCCATCTAGAATTTTCGCTAAGACTTGTGGGGCGTTTGGAACGGTTGCAGTTCCAAAAATACTGGTAATCGATTTTAGTAGGTCTGACCTTGTTCCAGATCGCAATTTACCCATTGAAGAAAGTGCTTAGGACTGGCTTGGTTTTCTTGCGCTAAGAATGAATTGAGATCTTCTACTCTGTGCTCATAGGTTGCAAAATAAAGTTTGCTGAATAGACTGTAGTCATTCTCAAGGCCTCTTATTATTGCTTTCGTTTTGCTCTCACTCTTTTTTATGTGTTTTAATAACTTGTATATTTTTATTGTGTATATACTTGTTGTATAAGGAGATATTACTAAGTTTGGTTGGATCCAGTATTTTTTTTTTAGAGTTTGTGTGTAATCTTCCTTCACAAATGTTATGTATTTAAGAGCAATAGCTTTATAAGATCAATAACTCTTTGCCGCTTTTTCTATCTCGAATACTGCATTTACAACTTCAGTACATAGAAGTCTGGAGACTGTTCGACAAAGAGATTTCCTAGTGTATTTATTGTAGCTACTGGTGATTGCAGGTCTAGAATAAAGTTCTTCTTATTTGCGGCAGTGTCAGAAAGATGGCTGCCGTGTTCTTCTGTTGCGCTGTTCTCCGTAACAAAATACAAAACATCCTGCTCAAAATTGTAAACGGTATCTACCAATTCAGGTCCAGCGAAAACCCACTTAGTCAAGGTTTTCAGTCAAACCAATCAATTCTGTGATGTGTAAAATAATATTATTTTGTATAATGAAGAAGTAATCACAAACTATTTAGCGTAAAGATGAATGCAAGAGTAAAAATAGGTCCTACCTACATCTCCTTTTAATATGGCATTCATTTGCTCATGTGCTTAGTCCTTAGCCATCCCCGTAAACTTGCGGTAGCTTTTTAGATCCAGAAATTACACATTTTCAAAATGCTTTAATAATTCTCCGCGCGGCAGACAAATTCTTTCACTGTTTACTACTGAACTGAGTGGGTCGACCAAAAGGTCCACCCACTCAGTTAGGTACGGTGTGTGAATGATGAATTATTTTTATTAAATAGAAAAAAACAATAATAATATAATTTTCATACTAATTACTACTAACCTATCGCAGAAACTAAATAATCTTACTATCTAACTTCTAATCGTACTTACCTATCTAACTTCGCTCGATGC
The DNA here is from genome assembly GCA_944548615.1 of Micropterix aruncella. Classification (NCBI taxonomy): domain Eukaryota; kingdom Metazoa; phylum Arthropoda; class Insecta; order Lepidoptera; family Micropterigidae; genus Micropterix; species Micropterix aruncella. The sequence goes on from OX155968.1 coordinate 7,570,978, forward strand.
CCGTATCTATGTACTTAGCAGGCGTCTCTGTGCGATGCACCGGTCTGCCGTGCGATGAATTATATTATTTTCACTCACTGTTTACTACGGAAGTCCAATAAAATATATACTGGTGTAATTAAGATAAGTGTGGCTTTCGGAATATATTTTTTAAATACCGATAACTCTTATGGTTAAAAAGGAAACTTTGAATATGTAAAAAAAAGATGTGAATGATTTTTGGATGTTACCAATTATTTCATATTTTTTCTATGGACCGGTATTTTTTTTCTTCCAAAAATTAATTCATTATCATTTAGTTACCCGAAAATGATATCCTACTTGCCCTAGTACCTATAGTCCGAGATATATAGGGCTCAATGTGACGCGCGGCGGAATCAAACTCCCACCCCCTCCCCCCGCCACCCGCGGGGTGGCCCCCGATGGCTCCCGGTTTAAATCCACTCAGGACCACCTAAGGAACAATTGTGCCAAGTATGAGCCTTTAATCACAAAATGCAGGGTTCCCATACAAACTGTTGCACTAAATCCCCAGCTATACTGAGAGACATTGGTTTGCATTATGTCGTACTTCATCACTAGTTGTACCTTGGAATATAAAGCTAGTGTCATATAAAGTGGAATGTAATATAATATAAAATGGAATTTATAGTAGGTAGTAGTAGTCTTTATTCACGAAAAAGATAAAAATTAAATATCACAGTTCCCCACTAAGGCTAGTGCCTTTTCAGTGAGTAACTAACAATAATGTGTTCATATCTAACTTATATTATCTATTACCTATTATACCTACTTATATTATCTATTATAACTTGTTTTACGTAAAGTAGATGTATTGCCTTCCTAACCTAACCTAAGTCAACCTATATTTCATATAATAACTAGATGGATACATATTTATAAATATTTACAGTAAATTAATGATTTTCCAATAAATTAATGCACCTAATTCCTAACCTAACCTAACATAACCTAACCTATATTAATTATCTTGCTCCACACTAAATAAGTGTACTTACTTTGTTTAATTAAACGATTACAATAATAAATGATTAATTAGACGATTACAATCATAAAATGATTTACACTAGATCTTCTAATGCTAGCTACTTTAGCCTAATAGAATTTTTACTATTTATTTTTATCCTAATGCTTTTACATATTTATGCTAATTTAAACTAATATACATTTTTATTTAATTTTTCACCTTATTATAGCAAATAACATACGCAATGACTCAAAATCAACAATTATAGCAAACACACAATGTAGCTAAACGTTTCTCGCCAATTGTATTAAAACCGCTTTATATGCCTAGATGCTATAAATGTCTAAACTTGCTACAATTACATTAAGCCGCAAGCGGGTGATTCAGAGTGTTTGGCTGCCAGTGTTAGTGCTGTGTATGACAATGTATGGCGGTGGTATTTGCGTATATGACGTAGCGAAATCCTTTTTCGTTAACGTAAATAAAGGTACCCCTAATATAGCGACAGCATCGAAATGTACCGCTAGGTTTTGTATGAGATGACATATTGTCACATGGGTACAGTCGATGGAATATTTCCAATTGTTTTTATATTTAACAAATAAATATATATAAAATGAATAACAAACACGACTGCCGTTACAGAAAGTGAACTATTGTATTTATAATTATTTTTATTACGTTTTTTTAATGAAATATTTGTGGTTTATTTATATATCCATATAGATACATGTATATTTTCGGAATTTTCTCATTTGGATCTTTTATTTGACACTAATTATATTTATGTTAATTTATTGAAATTTTTACATTTATACAACTACTTACTTGATATTTTGACAATTATGGTACCCTATTACACACTGGATAACATAATGATTCTAACGACACACTTTGAAATCGGTTCATGCCGACCGATTAGCGTCGCAGAACGGTACGCAAACCGCCCAGTAGCGCCGGTAGGCAATCCCACCAGGAGAAACCGATCCACTAGCCGTGAGGCCTGAGACGCGAGAGTCTTATCCCGGGTAGCCTTCCACACGAGGAGGCTTCTGAATAGTCAGGCCGATCCGAGAACAATCAATCAGCCTGTAATCGATGGTTCTATAGGGAATTACCGTTTTTTTTGCAGGATGAGGATCAGAATGGAAGGCAGCAGCGTGGGGGCCAAACCCACCTCCCCGCCGACCTCTAACAGCCCGGAAAACTCAAACAGCCACCACAGTGCTCCAGAAAATCTCAGCGGACATCCATCCAGGACATCCATCGATGACCCGGCCAAAGATGCGGCTCCTGTCCCCATGGAAACCATCAAGCACGAATATAGCAGGGAAAATTCACCCAGGAGCGATGACGTACAGCAGCCGCAGGTTGTCGATAAGGAACCACCACCCTCCGTCATCACTTCTAGAAGACAGGTAGAATATTTTGGTCATAAAAACCTAGTCTTTCTTCTGACTTCTTATTTATTTATTGGAATAGACAATAGACAACAACCGCAACTAGAGACCTCATAACTTATCGATGCACTTTGTAGTACACTGTCCTTTACAATCTATGAATAGTTTAATTATAAAAATTAAACTTATATTACTGAATCTGCCAAATATCATGCTTTCAATTTAAGCTTCAATTTATAAGTCCAGAAATTGATGGATCCTTTAAAAGAGTGATTTGACTTGACTGAACTGACTTGATAAAACTTTGACTTAACCCCTCATTTTGCGAAGTAGACATTCGGCCGTCCCTTTTATTTTGTCAGTTTGGCGCGTAAAATTGGCGAGAGTCGATGGCCTTGAGGAAAACGACCATAAGTTATAAACCACTATACGGATCATAAAAAAATAACTGTAAAATGACCGCATTGAAATTTATAAATATAAAACATTATCTTGCGGTAGGCGACCGTGCGTCCCGCAAGGGACGTTACGGAAACAGCGGGACGCACGGTCGCCTTGTATTAACTGTTATTTAGGAATGAGTTTATTATACTAAAATTATTATACGGTACTTTGTTTCACCCCGTTTTTTAAGTGGTCTTTTATTATTACAGGTCAGAACTATAACCACGGCTGGGCATGTCGTCACTAGTGATGTCGTAGACGAAGAATACCATGGGGAAGTCATGGAAAGTGAGGTTAAAGTCGAACACGAGAACGCACAACCACCTGACCAAAGGCGGTACCAAAGCGACTATCACCAAGAGGCACACATGAGCATCCAACCGCAGAACCAGCAACCCATCGAGTATTCAGTGAGAGACAGAGGCGACAAAATGAGGCAGACCTTCGCTATCCCTTACCTAAATCCAAAGAGCGACTACCCTCCGAGCAGATTCGACCCCGATAAAGACAAAAGAATATTACAACCTAAAGTGCTGACGCACCCCAGACCGATACCTAGCAGATTCATAGGGTACAGAGGCGCGCCGATAATACTGGAAACTGGGCATGGCGGGCTCGGAAACGAATTGCAGGCCATAGCGTATACTGATCAGAGAGGTCTAATCGCAGGAGAGGCTATTATAACTCAAGACCAGAAGGTGATATTGACTGAAAGTGGGCAACAGCGGTACTCCGAAGACTCGATAGGCCATCAGATACATTACGCCAATAACTCTGGTGTGGTCGGTCAGATTACGGCACCGTCACCTCACGCTTACCAACATAATGAATCAAACGAATCGCAGTCTTCAATGGATATTAACCAACAATCGTCAGTCAATCAACAAACAATAGGTAAGACATACATCTACAAATTATTAATAATAAATTATTTATTGGCAGGTGTCAATACAAAAAAGACAAAAAGTTAATATAGTTAAAAGAATAAAAACACGACTGCCCTTACACAAAGTAAACTATTGTATTTATAAATATTTTTATTATGATTTTTTTTATAAGATATCTGTTGTTTATCCATATAAATAGATGTATATTTCCGGAATGTCCCCAATCAGACCTTTCAATTGACACTAAACACGATATATGTATGGTAATTTATTGACATTTGGACAATTGGACATCTAGAATTACTTGATATTTGGACAATTAAGGTATTTTATGACTTCTATGAAGGATTCTAACAATACGACACACTTTTAAATCGGTAGAAATTATAGTGGAATTAATAAACGGAAAACATGCATAGATAAATCCTTAATATGAACCATAAAATAAAAAAAAAGAGTGTAAAAATAACAAAGACTATGTAATAAAACTACAAACGCTGCAAATTAGGTGTATTCTCATGATATCTCTTTGCCTGGTTTTTCAGGACACACCACTGGTACAAGAAACCACTATTTAATGAAATTAAAAATAAAATTATAAGAATAAAAAAATAAAAAAATAACAGATATTATAATCAAATTCAAAATAATCAGCATCAAATAACACAGATAAAATTTATAAAAAAAAACTGAAATATAATCAAGAAAACAGATTAATAATCAAGTTAACAAGTACTCATTATAAAAAACTGAAAATCTTTGTTTTCTAAACATCTTCAAAATCATATTCAATATTTATCGTTGTGTGACCAATATATTTTTTCTATCTATCCACCATGGTTATTTTTTCCATAAACAATATTATAATACATTTAATAGTTTTAAATAGGTACCTACCTACTCATTACAGATAAGCCCCATATAATATAATCAACTCCATCTACTTGTAAAGGATACAATAGTAAGAAAACAATAATTAAAAATAGACAAGTAATCAGGTGTAGGTGAGAATAATTCTTAAATAAATGTCAGATTTTAAAAATAATAACAGCCTGAAAAAGAGATAATATTTATATTACAAATATTACAATAGCCACTATATTGGATGACGGTATATATACAATATAAACAATCAAATATAGGTGAAAGATATTCAAAAATAATATTTAAAAAAAAAAAAACCAATAACTAGAAGCAATAACAATAATTAAAATAACCAACAATTACTTCATAAAATAATCAATCAACAGTAATTTGAGCATGATTTCGTCTTCAGCCTGTTTTAAAATTTTCACCGTGCTTAGCAAAACATTTTTGATTTCACAACATAAAAACGTCACCGCTTTCATAAATATTGAAAGATTAAAAGTAGAATATAAAAAAATCTTCTGGTATTTGGTCAATGATCTTTAGGCAGAGTAGTGTCCTTTTATGTGGCTTTGTGACTGTCGATTTGAATTATTAAGTGACACCACCGCCTTGGCATAAAGGAGGCATTTATAAAATAATGAATGTAAATAATAACAGAATTATTGGATAAGTTTCACAAATTACAATATAAACTAACTTAACATATACGAACTAACAGCAAAAATATATGTAATGTAAAAAATACAAAAAGTGACACGTTAAAAATAATAATAATAGTCATAATCACAATCATAATCATAATTAATTTTTCAAAAAAGACTAGATATCTTCAACAAAGATACCTAATCTGGTGAAATGGTCAAGAAAAAATACATATTAGATTACATATTATTACATAAGTTAATACATATTAAATTACATATTAGTTAAATTTCAAAATGGAAAACCACAGTAGAAATATAAATAGTGGTAATAGTGTCAAATTAAAAGACATAACAAAATATAATAAAAAATAATCCCATCAAAAAAATAATAATAAAAAAAAAAACAAAACAAAAAAAAGATATAAAAAGAAATGTTAAATGATCCACTAATTAAATTCCAACATAATTTGGAAATAATACCGTTTCAATAGTCAACTTAACTAAAACGCGTGAAGCGTATATTAAAAAAATATTGTAAAATAACACATCATGCCCTAAACTTTTTAAATCTAATATACAAATACTATTTAGACTACAAACGATTTAGCACAGCTGTAGAATTCGTCCAAGTCAATATTTAATAGTCAGAATGACAATTCATTATGATATAATAGTCAATAATAGTGAGAATAAAGAATAAAGATCTTAAAAATAGTCATAAAAACTAATAAAATTTGGTATTGTCCAAATCCCTAATGATGCAATTTGGGGTTTTAAATTAAAAAACACTGTACCTTTTTCTTAAAGTGGACCTCCGCAAGGCCCATGTATAAGGGCTATTTATTGTAAAATATGTTAGGTTAACAGAGAAAACTATTTCGAACCTAACTCAGTAAATATAATATTATTATATATATACCCTGTCTATCTCATAATGAGAAAAATATTGGATTGATTCTCATTTTACCATTTTGTTATTGCTGTTTTAAACAGAATAACGATGTTTCAATCATAATATTGTTGAATTACAAGGAATTTAGTTGAAACTCCATTACTCAATTAAATGTAAGAATTATTCTTGGCTACTTTATGAATCTTGGCTCAAGAATCTTGGCTACTTTATGACAATCTAGAAATATTCCCTCTGAAAAGCTTAAATTGTAAAGTGCCAGTACACGTTTATGGATTTAAATTACGCTAACAGGTATATCATTGAGACCAGTTGATTTTTTGTTCTTTGGAGAGTCGATGCATTTTTCTATTTCTTGATTGTTGATCGATAGTTTGATCCTTATTAAATTTAGTTTATGTAGAACTCTTTGGTTGCTTTCTATTTTTCTAGTATTCATATATTTTTGTTATTGAATTGCTGATTCTCTGTTTTTTAATTTTTTCATTATTTCTGTTGTTTTTTATTTTTCTAGTTTTTATGACTTTGTTATTTTTGAATTTCTATATTTTTTTTCAATTATTAGTTTTGTATAGACTTTTTTATAATTTTATGAGTAATTTGAAATGTAATTTTATTTGTAGAAATACCAATTTTATTTGATATATAATTGCTATACCCAGATCGGGTTTTGAAAATAATAAATTTACTTTACTTTACTTTACTTTATTGACTATTTCAATTATTAGGCTTCCATTGTGATTATTAATATTTATATTTATATTTTCACAATCTAGTAGTTAAATTCTCGACTATCTATGTATGTTAAGTAAAGAGTAGTAACGAGACTTACTACCTAACACATGCGTAAATGCAGTTTCAAGATGATTCATGTGTTCGACTACAACCGTACGTATACTACTACATGCTGCCATGTTAGAAGCGAGATCTCAAGTTTGCAGCGTAATAAAATAACATTATGTTTTAACATTACGACACGGTAACTACCGTTACGATAACATGGTAATTCGTATACGTATGGACCACAGTCCGTGTTTTAAACGTAATCCGCGTTGAAACATACGTATTTCCATAGCTATATGTTTCTCAGTGCACCCCAGGCTATGGTACCATTTCATTTGCCGTTTTGTCACACTGGCCATTTTGTGTTTTTAGCGAAATTCGAAGCGGGTTGATAATGATTGTATTTGTCTCTTTTACTAGGAATATCATACGAGAACCACCAGTTAAAATACGAACATCGCCAAGATAGCGGAATGCCTGAACAAAAGCCGACTATCTACGCGAACCTGCAACCGGTCACCTCATTGCAGAACCAGGGGTCGTACTCCGGCGGCGGTTACGTCACTTCGCAGAGCCCGCAGTATACGGCAATACCCAGCTACGCCAGCTACGTCCCTAGCAAGGAGATCATGACACTGTATTCGACGGCGTCGGAGGCCAGGGGCGGCGTGGACAGTCCTCCTACTTCTCTCTTGTACAGAAGTGACCCCACGCTCGCGTCGTCTTCCATTACCCAAAGTAGCAAGGGAGGCGGGCAGTCCATTATATACGGCACTTTTTCTGGACACCAGCAAGAGATCTACGAGGCGCAGCAGCCCGGTAGCCCGAATTCACATCAGGTTAGTTTTTAAAAAAACTTCTTAAGTCTTTTTTTGTACAATCGATGATATACTAAAAGTTAGAAAAGAGTGATCACAAAATATAAGGTTGCATTATGTCGGTTCCGTTAGCGACATAATACCAGAAACGACTTGCGTTCGCGACTTGGGATTCACCTTGATAGCAAACTCTCAGGTAACTACCGCTGCACGCGGCCATTTTGTGGGCCTTCTCTACCGCTGCGTAGAGAAGGCCCACAAAATGCTCGGATTTGCGCTGCGTATGACAACCACATTTGCATTTGACAACCACAACGGGCGAACCAGTTACCTCAAATAGAGTTGTCAACTATAACGGGGAACCCGTCACCTGAGGAAGTTTTAACGATTAGTCGTTCTATCTCCTGTAAAGTGAACGCAGAAGGCTTGGACAAAACAGTCCACCGTCAAGCTGCGCCACATACCCGTAAGAGGCCAAAGCCTTATACGCGAGATAACCAGTTATGTTACCCAGCTGGTTTACACTCACGCCCTTACTTCCAATTGCGACCAGATTACTCCGGTCTCTCGATTGGTTACGAGTTCGAGGTCGTTTGCGCGGTCCTCTTCCTTACGAAGCGGTGAAGCGGTGTAAACCGAATCTATCGCGGACCACGGCATCATTTGCCCGGCCGATGGTCGTTTCAAAGGCAGCCGTCAAAAGGTCTGCAACCACCCCCGCTCTATAGGAAACAGTACTGCTTCCAGACTCCCCCGACTGTTAGTCAGAATGCACAATCGATTGGCTTACGCTGCACGGTGCGCAGACCGTCCAGGAGCGCCAGAAGGTTGACTCCTAGGGGAAACTAGCCCTAAGGCCAGAGTCCTACCCGGGCTCGCACTTCATGTGTGGAGGCCGCCGGATGGGTGTTGACCCGTGATACTTTTGTGTCGATACTTTTACGAGTACGATACTTTTTTTTCGATACTACTCGATACTTTCTATTCGATATGGTGTTTCTACCTGTGGGGCCGTAGACAGCCCGTATCTGGTTGCAGGCGTCAGTCTGAGGGTGACGTAGCGAGTGACTTGATCCACCTAGCTATTTGACCAACCGAGATGTTAAACAAATTACACAGTAATTCCGGATTGCACCAATTGCATCGTGCCTATAAAGTCTAGTCAAAATAACGAAAAAAACGTATGGCTCGAGGATGTGTACCCATTTCTGTAGTCGTGGTCGTAACCGTAGTCGATTAAATCCTAGTCGAGTAAACTGGAAATCGACTTCAATCGACTTATATTACCGACTCGCTTGATTCAATTGTCTTCTAATTGTTGACTTAGTGCAGGAAGTAATAAAAGCCTATTTTCAAATTTAGTGACTCAGACGCTTTGCCCAAGGAAGAGTGTTGTTCTTATTCCGTAGCAGGAAAAAGCTATAAAATGGTATTACCATTTATGACGGTGACGTCAATTATGAGTTCGTTCAGACTTAGTAATTTTAGTTTGAAATGACGGTAATATAATACTTTACAGAATGGAAAATCAAACTATATCAATCCTCCGAAATACATCTTTCTAATGAATGCCCATAACGATTTTATTTTAGTCTCATACAAAAAGCCCTAGATTGGCAACCCGCAATTATTCATCAATTTATTTCACTCATGGTAAATCTTTATATTAATAGTTATTACTGCATGGATTTTTTTATGGGTGAATCAGTACAACGAAGTAAGCAACTTTCTTTAAAACAAAAATTAAAAAACTGAAAAAAATATTTTTATTTAATACATTTTTTTCTTTGAAATGAGGTTTTTTGTTTAAATAGTATGAACAGCTATGATCACGATGCGCTATCTAACGGTTAGTAAAATATCGCTGATATTGTTTATTTAGAAATAATAACACATTTGCCAACCTATTACATGCAAATAATTTATCGTATAATAAACCTATAAGTAGGATGTGTCGCGCGTTCGATATGAACTACCAAAGAAACGACATATTCAATGATACCGTTGCGAACATCAAAAAGTCCATACACTCTAAAACATTAGTGTAATGTAAAAACAAAAATATATATAATATGTAAAAATAAAAATATATGTAGATATGTATGTGTGTGTATATGTATATATGTATGTGTGTGTATATGTATATATGTATGTGTGTGTATTTATATGTATATGTGGATATGTGTGTATATATTTATGTATGTATGTGTGTATGTATATGTATATGTGTATGTATATATATATATATATATATATATATATATATATATATATATATATATATATATATATATATATATATATATATATATATATATATATATATATATATATATATATATATATATATATATGTATATATATGTATATATATGTATATATATGTATATATATGTATATATATGTATGTATATATATATATATATATATATATATATATATATATATATATATATATATATATATATATATATATATATATATATATATATATATATATATATATATATATATATATATATATATATATATATATATATATATATATATATATATATATATATATATATATATATATATATATATATATATATATATATATATATATATATATATATATATATATATATATATATATATATATATATGTATATATATATATATATATATATATATATATAGATATTCTATATATATATATATATATATATATATATATATATATATATATATATATATATATATATATATATATATATATATAGAATATCTAGATCAGAGCCTTATTAACGGATGCATTGTAACAATATTATAGGATAGTAGGTTAGAGCATATTATGTAAGGCACTATGTTATTAATGAAATGTACCACCTACTATCTGTTTCGTTACAAATAAATAAATAAATTTACGACTTATTACCTAACGTTAGATGACGCAGCGCGTTCAAACGTTCCTCAAACCTATATTTAACAGTCTACTTCTTTAAAATTTCAAGTTTAAACTATTTTTTTTGGGTTTTTTCCAAAAAATATATCAAAAGTTGCTTAATACCTTGTACTGATTCACCCATAGAAAAAAAATGCCCGTGCAGTAATAACACTCCGTATATAAAAACGAATGTTCGTATATCTGTCTGTACGAGCGTAATAAACTCTGAAACCTTTTGACCTATCACCATGAAAGTTGGCATATCGTTATATGTATTTTTTTTTATGGAGAAGGTTTTAATGCAGTGGCGTAACTTAGCCGGAGCAGCCGGTGCGGCGCACCAAGGCCCACGGTAGGTCGAGGGCCCGAAATGGAACTTCCGTTACGACCGACGTTCCATCCAACTCTACTAAGAAGCTAAAGAAGCCCAAAAATGGAATTCTCAAAGTGATCGATGAATTTGTAGAGTGAGATCAAGACGAAAACCATTCTAGAAATGTATTTGTTCATATTTTTATAATACATAAGGTAGTTAATATGAACATGTAGAATATGCAAAATAGAATATGCAGAATATATGTATGTAGAATATATGTAGAATATGCAAAATAGAATTGGTACCTACATTCGTACATATATTATGGGTATTTTTTAATCTTACCAGCTTTGCATTTTGCAGTTCTACACGAAATAAAAAAAATCGGTGGTCTGTAAAGTCGGTTTACTGACGATAGTTGAACGTGACAACGTCATAAGAAAATACTGATGGAATGGTTGCATTTGAAGCAGTTTCATTCTGATATTGTTTATTACAAACACACAAAAATATATGCTTTTAAACTAACCGATTTGACTACAACATGTAAATGTATTATTGTATAGCAGTATAATTGTATAATTGTTTATTGTTTAAAGTTTATTGTTTTTTTAATTTTAATTTAATTTAATTTTAATTTGAATTTGAAAATTTGACCACATCACGGAGTACAGAGAGAAGCTTCACTGGCTGTCGACCCGGTAGAAAAGAGACATGCGAGTTCTCTGTAGGTATATGCTTTTCAAGATCTTGGATGGCGTCGCTCCCAATTATCTTAACGGCAGATTTACTGCACTATCGGCTCATGGACGCCCTCTGAGATCAAAAGACAACCTGCTACTCTCTATCCCTAGTCACAGCAGTGGCTTCTTCTCATTCTCTTTCACCGTGCATGGAGCCTGTCTCTGGAATGCTTTGCCAAAAAATGAGAGAACCTCGCCAAGCAAAACAACTTTTAAAAACAGACTCAGAGAGCATTTGAAATCTTCCAGATAAATTCCCTTTTCCCTCCCATTCCCCTCCTTTTTAAACTTTAGCGTCCTTTTAGGTGTTAGATTATTTTCATGTGGCAAACCTGTGCCCACAAAGAGTAAAGTATATATTTATTTCTAGAACTATCCTCTTTTATTATATTTATACTTATATAGGTTAAGTTATGCAGTTCACTCGCAAATAATGTGCATACAATAGTATAGGTTAGCTCTAAAATATTGCCTGCAGGCAATAAGCTCGCCTTTTATTCAGAATAAAGAGTTTTATTATTATAATTATTATTAGATATTATTATTAAATGGACTAATAAATATTCTTATTTTTCAGGTCACCTTGTATGGTCATGGAAATAATGCAATCCACTACAAGATCCAACCCGAGCAGTACTTTCAGGCTCCGTTCGCCTCGAACGGCTCTCCTGGGCCGATTGAGTATGGCAGTGGGGGCTATGGCACTTCTTCCGGAATGCTTGGTCCTGGGGTAGACGGCGGCAGCGTATACGCTGGTTACACCGCCAACGGCAACCAGGCTTGGGTGGGGCCTTCCGGCAGTGTCATAGCAATTGAAGATGGATTCGAAGGTAACCTACACGATTTAAATTGAAAATTTAAAAATATTTGTTTGGCAATACAACAACACATTTAATTTTATGGTCAAAACAACAAAAAAATTATGAGAAAACACAAAAAAAAATGAAATTGAAAATAGGTTATGTAATAAAAATACAAACGCCTGAAATTATGGGTATCTTCAAGCTGTCTCAACCCCTTGAGTATGATACGACCAAATCTGGTTCTGAAACAATTATCCGTTGAGTATGATACGACCAGATCTGGTTCCGCGTTTTTTTCACTTCTTTGACGTTCTCATATTTATTCATAATTATCTAATTGTTTTACAAAATGATATTTCAATATTCTATATTCGAAATTTCAATGCAATCATTGTGCAGTTGTTCTTTTTATGATTGGTGTAGTAGTTTCGTAGTTATAGTACTTTAAGGTCGATGTCGCCGAAAATCCTGCAAAAGAGACAGATGCATCCATGAAAATACCCATTTACTCCAAGGGTTAACTTTTTTTTCAATACATTTATATTATTAATACAGGAAACCACTAATAATAAAAAAAAACAAGATCAAATATTTGATGTATTGTATTGTATACTAAATAAAAAGATCTAAATAAAATCAAAATACTATCAGAAATATCATTTTTGGATAATTCAATGATGAAAAAGTCATTACTGAAAAAAAAATACATGCCCATAGGAAAAAAATATAATTGGTATATTCAAAAAACCGTTTAAATCTTTCTCATTTCGTCGAATAAATAATAGTAAGTATATATTATACAAGTACATACCTACCTATTTGCTGGAAGGAACTATTAAAACACTGAAAATGGGCTATTCATTTGAATGCCCAGGGGCAAAAGTTTCGATCTCCATGGCTCTGTAACAAAAAAATGTATGTTCATAATATATCCTATCTATACCTGCACAAAGAATTAGGGATGCAAAAGCTCTGCGCAAGATGGGTGCCGCATTTGCTCAATGCCGATCACAATCAAATGCGCAAAAACTTCGCAGCATTATTTGGAACGATTCAAAAGGGATCTTACCTATTTTGTGCGGCGGTTTGTCACCACGAACACATTAAGTATACCAGATAGTAGCTTGTCTTAGATCAAAATTGAAATCGAAGTAAGTGACGTCATGAATCTTAAGTGCTACAACAAATCGTAATATGAAGCATCGTCCCGGCCCCATTTACGGTGCCCCGGCGACGCAGATGTTATTTCTTATTTATTGGAATTATCAAATTAACCATTTACAATAAGTATAATATTAAAACATATGGCAAAACATTTCCTTTTTCATTCACTGGCTAGTGCTGCCCAACTGGGATATACCCAGTCCAGGGCAAGCAATTTATATGTTTACATTTAAAACGAGGCTCGATGAACCAAGCAAACACAATAATAATAATAATAATTAAAAAATATATAATAATAATAAATATATACAATAATCAATTTTATTTTTATTTTTTTTAATAAAAATTACAATATTATATAGGAAATAGAAATACTAAATACATTAGAATACACATATACACACATACATACATATATAAACAATATATGTTAAGTGATCTTCAACTTATTCTACTACATCGGTCATGGCATGGATAGATAAACGCTCTTCTTGCAACAGCCATTTATTTATTTTGCTTTAAACAAATGACAATTGGGGCTGGTTTTTATATCACTGCTTAATTTATTATAAAATCTTGTAGCTATGTAAAAGTTGTGTCGCTGTCCGAAAGTCGTCTTCATCCTAGTCGTCCATAGTCCATAAAGTCGTCTACATTCAAATTATCACTCAGGAGTTGTCTAGTGGGTTTCGTGTGCTTAATAATAAATATAATAAATATAATAATATATAATTATATATTATGCTACTGTTTTGGTCTGAGAATACCATATGGCGTCGACTCGTAAATCTCCACAAAAAAGTAATAGTAACAGCGGACACAAACTGCGCCCACAGCGCGTCACAGCCCACAGCAACGTAACTATGGGACTAAGGACGCGATATGACTTACCCCTGGCCCCACTTCCGTCGCACCCTCTTCCCGCATTGCCTTGTAGCTCTTGAGTGAACTTACTGGGTGTTATTATACTGTGCCACGGATGAGAAATGGGTCCATCACTACACCCCAGAAACGAAACAGTAGTCTAAGCAGTGGGTGGAAGCCGGTGGTGCAGCGCCAAAGAAAGCGAAGTTTGTTTGTTTGAAAAGCTTTATTGCACATACAATTTAGTACAATAAGGTGGGCCTTTTGCCAAGTGGCCTTATCTTCCGGCCATACTGCCAGGTTTATTGTGACTAAAGGTTGATGTGAGCAAATTGATTTACAAGTCATAAATGAATACACTTACATAATAGTCATCATAGTATAAATATAAAACAGTTCATAGTAACGAACGCCAACTCGATATCGAAGGGAGGAATGAAATATAAGGACAAGCAGAAGAGACGGAATGGGAGGGGAGTTTTCATGAGGAGTAAATGTCTCTTTAGAGATTTTTTAAACCCACTCAGGTTTTAGGTTTTTAAGTCGATCGCATCTGCCGGAAAGGTCATGGCTAACGTGTTTTGTGATACGAAAGGGATCCGGTTAATTGATTACCTTGAAAAGGGTAAAACAATAACAGGATAATACTACTCCAACCTTCTTGACCACCTGGATGCCAAATTCGCGAGAAGAGGTCTGACTTAAGGAAGAAAAATCATCTTTCACTAAGACAACGCACCTGCACACAAGGGTGCGTTGGCGATGGGAAAACTGCCGGATTTGGGGAACGAATTGCTCGGTCATCCCCCCTATTCTCCTGATTTGGCACCCCAGATTTCCATCTGTTTCCAAACTTGAAGAAATTTGTTTCTGGGAAGTGCTTCGCATCCAATGAAAAAGTTGAGAGGGTCGTAGATGAATATTTTCACAGCCTTTCAAACCCTCAATTTCGGGAAGGATTACTGAAGTTGGAGAAACGCTGGACCAAGCGTGTTGAAGTCAAAGGAGATCATGTAGAATATTAACATTATTTTTAATTGAAAATCGAGGCATTTCATTGGCGGACAGAGAACTTTTCACCTTACCCTCGTAATTAGGCATTGATGCCCTAGTCAGCGTGATGTGACTCGGGAGCAACTCTCGAGACATTTCCGCGATCAGACATACGCATAACCCCTTAACAAATCTAATACTAAGTAGGAAAGATATAAGTGATACAGTCAAAAAACTACATGGTGCGTAATATTTGCCATTTACAAAAATTAGTAATAACCCTTTCGAAAAATAGGCGATAATTAGGACGTTTCATCTAGTGAAATTATCCTATCTTATTCATTTACGTCCTTTGTCGTAAGTACATCCCTGGTAATACCGCTCATTTGTATAGCTAAACTCTTATTGTCCTTAGACGTATCTTAAAAAAATAATACGGACTATCACAGCGACAGTAATCACCTAATACTCTATGCACTTGAATGATTTAATTTCATTCTGGTCTATTAGAGCAGGTGTTGTACTCAATTAAAATAACAACATTTCATACATTAGCCAAAACGCCTAAAAGCCAATTAGCCAAAAAGCCAAAAGCCAAAAGCCAAAAAGCCAAAAGCCAAAAAGCCTCACATTAGCCAAAAAGCGTCATCAAGTACATTATTGTTAACATGCTAACTTGTGAGATATTTATACGGCGCCTACTTATCTGTTAGCCTATCATACCCGGTCTCTCCTACTGCCCCCCCTCCTCTTCACGGCGCATAATGTTGTTTATTTAATCAGCCATCAAAAAAGTTTACCCAACAGTGGTCTAAGCTATTGTAAACTACAAATCATCGTTACTTTTTTCAGGAGGAAATATTGGAGTTGATGCGAAAGAATGCGCCAACTGTGGTGCTGCCTACACTCCTTTGTGGAGGCGTGACGTCACAGGGAACTACCTCTGCAACGCATGCGGTTTGTACACAAGGGTAAACGGAATGAATAGACCGCCAATCAAAGGACAGAAAAACAAACCACTAGCGGTGAGTAGTCTTTAAAGAATTAATTACTCTGTGTTTTTATCTGGTAAACTAAATGGTGAAACTCGATTTAATTCTCCAATAATACCTTCTTTATTCTTACGAGTAACCTTTTATGTTTTGATTATTAATAGAAGAATTTGATCATTAATTAAGAATTCAATCATATCACGGCCAAATGTAAATGTAATACAACTGTCTATACAACTATGTATTAGTTTTTAGGACAATACATTATTTGATTTGATTTGATTTAAGCTGCTAATTTTGGTTAGAAATTTGAATGCTAATGCTAATGCTAATAACATTTAGGCAGTGTCTCTAACAGCAATTTTATTTGGTTTTAGGCACTTGTCATATAGTCGATTCTTATAAAAATAATTCCTGCAAAAAGGGGACTGAGCAGCGGCGAGTTATTGACTTGTTGATGGCCTTTATAATTTCAACATTTATATCTCTATTCTGTATCTATCTGGTGCATATTTTGAAGTGGTCTAGATATATAAGCACAAACGAAGACTTCTTTAAAACAATTTTAAAATCAATTCTATTTGACAAGCTTTTATTTGTCTTGCAATGTTTGTTAGTTTGTTTAGGTCAAATTTTGCAAGCTGAATTAGAACCACTTCCTCTTATCCTATGAAATCGACATTTTACACATTGGTTCAGTCCCGATGAACAAGGGTCGGCTCCCGACGAGGCCACTCTTCCACGGTCAACACCACAGACACATAATTTTGTCCGTTCTAAATTTCACCATGACATGGCTGCTACACCCAGGGCTGGCTTCCGACAAGAGTACTCCTCAACGGTCAACAACACAAACACGAAATACTGTAAATCATTCAATAACGATATCCCGTTCTAAGTTCCACTTTGACATGGCTGCTGCACCCAGGGCTGGCTCGGAACGTAGCATTTTAATAAAAGCTTGTTTTTAAAATGTGTTTTTACTATTTATAGTAACCTCCTTATTTTTTAAATTAACCTCCACCCACTATTATTCCTTACAAAAATTCGTTTTGCTAGCTCAGGTATCTATATTGGTAGACTATGTCTTATGCCCTGGATCAATTTTTTTCCGAGTCGTCGCAAAAACTTGACATTGCCTCCCCTCCAGAATATGAAAATGAGATTATTGAGATTATTGATTGAAAAAACTCAAGTAACAAATATCCTGGGGGGTTTTTTTAATGACCAGGTAAATAAGAACCCTCCTTCGAGTATCGGCATAATTTCATGGCAGACCGCGGCAATTTATTGGAATTCTTGCAATATCGCCGCGCTCGACAAAAAGTACTATAAATATGGAACTACTATAGCAATCATAAAAAGAATAACTGTGCTATGATTCCATTGAAATGTTGTAGATTAGATATTGAAATTTCATTTTGTAAAATAATTAGATAATTTTGAATAAATATGAGAAAGTCGAAAAAATGAAAAAAACTCGGCATTTCTAACTTGTACTTGTCTTACGGAAAAATACGGAACCATATTTATAAATCGTAGATACTATCGTGATCTTTATTAGATTCTCTATCAAAGGTAATATTTCGTTTTGCTATTTACCCACAAAAATATTTAGATATTAGCTCATAAAAACCAATAAAAATTTTGATGATTTGTCGAAAAAAAAAATGATGATATTTGACAATGGAATTTTACCAGAAATATCCGCGAAATGAAGAGCGAAATTATTCTAGCGGCCGTCTATGTATCTATGGTAATAATAAGATATTTGGTATGGATTTTAGGATGCGTTTGAATTAGAAAATAATATTACTGTGCACTCCGGGAGCAAGCCGCCAATATTGGTCGTTACGTAGTCAACGGTGTTCTGATGTGCAACCAAATTTGATCGTTACGTAGCCAAAGGGTAAAATAAATTTGCACTCTTTAATGCCTTTTTGCTAATAAGTTTCCCTTATGTGGCATAACCAGTGTAACCAAGTCACATAAACGCACACACACTTTTTATACAAAAAATCCAGTAAATTTTACTATCCAAACACGTCGAGCTTTTCTTTCCGCGAAATAATCTACTACCACATCAACTAATAATGATAGTGACACGTTTGAAAGACAACTCGTATACAAAGGAAACCAACGCGAATTACTGGCACATTTATTCTGCCATCTAATTTATCTTGAAAATTTCAGCACAACAGTGGGGTGAGACGAACTGGTGTTGTGTGTGCTAACTGTAAAACATCTAATACAACTTTATGGAGAAGAAACAACAACGGAGACCCAGTGTGCAACGCCTGTGGACTTTATTATAAGTTACATAGTGTGAGTGTATTTTATTTCATTATTAGATGTATTTTATTTTAATGTAGATAAATAATATAATAAAATTTTAAATTACGGCTGTAGACGACAGAAGAGCGTGTAGGTAGATAGGTATTATTATTATTGTCTAATATTACTGACATTTGAGTATTAAGTAGGTGAGTACCTAATAATATGAATATTAAATACAAAACGATATATACAGAAATACATCTAAAGATACAGGAATACATCGACAAACATAAGGTTGTCGTTAAATGTAAGTTTATTATGTCAGTGTATTGATTACTTCATTTATATCCATATCGACATTCCACCATCATATCCTTATCGACAAGGACGTATCCAGGGGGGGGGGCAGGGGACGCCCCCCCCCCCGAATTTTTTTGAATAAAAAATTAGGTCGAGAAAAAAATTAAATGAACGAAAATCCGCGACTTACCTATCCAAAAAGTATCTAGTATCAGGCACATATCTAGGAGGGGGAGGGGGGGGGGTAGTTGGGATTTAACCCTCGGATACGTTAGAGCGGAATGTGAAATGAATGATAGTCGATTTTTCTGCAACAAAACTACCCGTCGAACTTATAGCCGGTCGAATAAGCCGCGTGGACTTAGATTATCTTCGGTGGGTAGTTTTAATACTGAAAAGTGTCAAACGTTCAATTCACATTCCGCTCTAACGTATCGCCCCGTCTCGTTCAGATGAATAAATTTCCGATTTTAGTTCACGAAGAAACCCAATCGAGCCCAATGGGTCGCCATATTGTTATACCACGAAAGTCACCATATTAAACATAATAAGAGAAGATTTATCAATTTTTGGATCTATGAGTGATATCTACACGTAGCGTTTCTTAGTCAAATTCTAGATGCCAAGATGCCAAATCGTAGTACTATATAATCGATGATAAAACATAGTACCACACCAAGATTTTCCAAGACGGAAGACCAATACTCATAATTTTTATGTTTCGTTATTTACAGGTTGACAGACCGCTCAGTATGAAGAAAGACGGAATTCAAACCAGGAAGCGCAAACCAAAGAGTATGGGAGGTCATGGAGGGCGGGGAGGTGGGATCTCACGTAGGTGCTTAAATCTTTCTGAAACTAAATTAACATCTATGATATGTATTCTCTATGATGCTGCCATCTTTAGTACAGGAATTTAACAGATACGGAACCCTAAATCTAATCAGTTCTTCTCATTGACGATTAAAACCGGATGGCGCTAAAAAAATTAATCTGACTAGGCACAACTAGAGCTGTCAACTACAACGTGCAAACCAGTCACCTCAGGAGATTTTAACGATATTAGATCGTTATGTCTCCCGTGAGGTGAACGAGGTAGACTTGAGAAGAAAACAGTCCACTGTCTGGTTACGGCACTCGCCGTAAGAGACCAACGCCTTACCACGAGATAACCAGGTTAATCACGCAGCGGGCCGACACTCGCGCTCTTACTTTCAGTTTTAACCAGATTACTCTGGTCTCCTGACTGGTTACAAGTTCGAGGTCGCTTGCGCGGTCCTCTCCATTACGTAGCGGTGATACAGTGTCTACCGAATCTATCGCGGCCACGGCATCCTTTGCCCGGCTGCTCACCCGGTATAGTGTAGCCGATTAGTCGTTTCAAGAGCAGTTGCCGTAAGGTTAACAACTACCCCCGCTCTATGGGAGACAGTACTTTTTCCAGACTCCCTCGTCTGTCGGTCAGAATGCGCAATCTATTAGCTAACCGCACGGTGCGTAAACCGCCCAGGAGTATCCGAATGGGAAACTGACCCGCAGGCGAGAGTCCAATCCGGGCTCGCATTTCTTACGTGGAGGCCGCCGGGTGGGTGTGGACCCGTGCGTTGACTTACTCCCAGTGTTGTCGTAAGGGTGATTTTTGTTTTAGTGTATTATGTTTGTGTGGACCATCGTAATATTACTTTTTCAGCTTTTTCCATATATTAAAATGTGAAATGAAATGAAATGAAATGAAATGAAAAATACCTTTATTGTACTAACAAAAAAAAAATTACATGGGTAAAGAAAACTTAAATTCTATTTTGACTTAGTACAAACGGCGGGCTTATCGTTTCACGATTTCTTACAGCCAACCGTGTAATATTAAATAAAAGTATCAATACAGCTCACATACATAAACATATACACATAAATATACATATACATACATCCAAATATACATACATACATAAATAATATAATTTATAATATAGTATATGTATATTATAATAATAAATACATAGAAACTACAGATAAATAATAATAAAAATAACTGCTTATATAAAATGATAGATATTACAAAGTTCTTATGCTTCTATTCAGTCAACAACCCAACGAAAGGGGGAAGGGGGGAGGGGATAGGGGGAGGGTTGGTTCTTAGTTGATATTTTGAGGGAGAAAATGTTTTTTCAGTAACGCCTTGAAACAGGGCAAGGATGTTGCATGACGAATAGCATGCGGAAGCTGGTTCCAAAGTCGAGCAGAATGGACGCTAAATGAGTTAGTGAAAAAAGAAGACTGATGTAGTGGAATGTGCTCCCACCTCTAAGATATCTTTTTTAAATTGCCCATAGTTGGAAGTAAAATAAATTTAACCCAGAAAATTCGGACATATATTGTTGTCGGACATATTGTGTCCATTACACATGTTGGTCGAAATAACACCACGCTGTTTGGGGGTTGGGGTCGGGAAGGGTGGGGGGTAGGGGGGTATTTAACCCCTAGAGCCCCGATTGGCCGATATCGGCCAAAACACGATTCAGCGTGACGGCCCCGTTTTAATTTTATTTTAATTTTATTTGTTTTATTTTATTATGTTTTATTATGCTAATATGTTTTATTTCAATTATGGATACAGTGGTTTGGCAGTAATTAATGTTTTGGTTTGACAGTGTCATAACTCAAATTTTTTACTAATTTTTACAAAATTTTTTTGGGGCATCAACTTGTCAATTGGCTGAGGGGCCGAGGCCTGAAGGGTTAAAGGTAAACGTTAATGCCAATATTCCTCAGGTCCTGGAGTAACCGAAGGTGTCTATTTTTTATTTTATTTATTTTTGTTGGAATTATCAAATTAACCATTTACAATAAGTACAATATTAAAACAAATGGCAAAAACTTTCCTCTATCATTCACTGGCTAGTGCTGCCCAACTGGGATATACCTGTTCCAGGGCAAGCAATTTATATTTTTACATTTAAAACGAGGGTCGATAAACCAACCAAACACAATAATAATAATAAAAAATATATAATAATAATAAATATAAATATATAATAAACATTTCATAAAAATTACAATAATATTTAGGAAATAGAAATACTAAATACATTAGAATACACATATACACACATACATACATATAAATACAATATATGTTAAGTAAACTTCAACTTATTCTACTACATCGATCATGGCATGGATAGATAAACGCTCTACTTGCAACAGCTATTTATTTATTTTGCTTTTAAACAAATGACAATTGGTACTGGTTTTTATATCACGGCTTAATTTATTATAAAGTCTTGTAGCTATGAAAGACTAGTGTCGCTGTCCGAAAGACGTCTTCATCCTAGGTACATTGAAATTATCACTCAGGAGTTGTCTAGTAGGTTTCGTGTGCGTAATAATCTATCTATCAAGATACTTCCGAGATGACTCCCGATGTCCTGGAAATAGAAACATATAATTATATAAAAAGTACACAAATGTGGATCAACGGAAAATGCCGGGATCGCCCTGCAACGAGCTGATCTTAAAATTTATTTTAGTATTTTTTTTCCTCTATCCGAAGTCGATACTAAGAAGCTGCTGCCGTCAATGTATTCCGGGGTCCAGCACCAGCACCAGGATCTGAAGCCTCTGGGAGTTCCTGTCACCCTGGATTCCGGAGACCACTACAGCGCTGGACAGCCGCCACCTTCCCATAGCCCCTTGGTACTCCTCAATACCAACAACATCAACAGACATGTCGCCAATCTGTGAGTATATTTCTGAGTATTTTTATCTGTGAGTATATTCCTGTTGTCATGCCATACTTGAAATGACCTTGGGCCACTCGATCCTGTGTACGCGATAAATTCATATTGAATTACCGCTGTAATACAAGAGGAGGTATCCTGAAGGTTAATTCCAGACGGAGATATCCTACCAAAACTAGTAGTTAGGGGGCGAGGCTGCCGCTGCATACCTTTCCTGGTGCCTCGCCGTAAGGCGTCGGTCTCTAACGGGCTGCTGGCTAACTAGACAGTAGATTGTCTTGTCTCTAAGTCTTCTACGCTCATCCCACGGCTGAAAGAACGATCTATATCGTTATACCAGCCTGGGGTGACGGGTTCGCCAGTTGTAGTCGACACCGCCCTACTCAGTATTTTTAAAACTGGTAGTTTTTTATATTTTTCACCATATCGCTCGTGGCGAACAAAACCGATTTTTCATTTTATCCATGGTCTTTTAAAAATATAGGGGGAAGTCCCCTAACGCCGGACAGCACCTAGCGTCGGACACTAATAGTATATCGTCAAGTCGCGGCGCTATCAATACAAATACGTAGGAAAAAGAAAAGCGTACGCCTCCCCGCTCCCTTTTCACCCGTCTTTGTATCGATCGCGCCGCGACTTGTCGAGATACTATTAAGTTCATAATATTCAAGCAGGTGCGCAGATTGGGCGACAACTTAATTCTGTTTTGCATCCAGAACTATAAACCAGCTTCTAATATTATAATAACCTTTTTTAATTTTACAGGTTACCTCCCATCGAGCCACCCTCATCTAGACATCATCAAATGGACCAAACAGCAAGTGTCATTATATCAACTGGTGTGACACCGGACGACAGAGATGTCATCAAAAATTAATAATTTAATTAATTAATAAACGATAATTTAAAATTAAATATTTTCGTGAGTATAACTCGATAAATATTTCTATACGGTTGGATATTGTACCCTTTATGCCAAAGAGAAAGCAAAATAAATAAATTACCGGTGCTTCTAGGAAAAAGACTCTATGAGTAAAAGCTAGCAAATGACTCCCCTAGTTCCCCAAAAAATTGTATCGGTTTATCTGCCAATCAAACTGTATATTTTTTCCATGGAATATATGACCTCCAGTCACGGCTCCAGTGTTAAGAACCGTAAAGAAAATCATATGTCCACTCTTGTGATGTTATTGTTGCCAAGATACAATTCCAATTAATACATCTGTATACAATCCGAATTATTTTATATATATATATATATATATATATATATATATATATATATATATATATATATATATATATATATATATATATATATATATATATATAATATATATAATTGTAAGGTTAGTAAAGGTTGTACCTTTGCCGCCGGACGTTTCGGTGCCCGTGGCTCCTTCTTCAGCGGCAAGAAGAATACTAGCGGCAAGGAGTATTCTTCTTGCCGCTGAAGAAGGAGCCACGGGCTCCGAAACGTCCGGCAAAGGTACAACCTTTACTAACCTTACAATTAAATTAAAATAATTTAAAAAAATTTCATTAAAAAAATTATATATATATATACGTATATATATATATATATATATATATATATATATATATATATATATATATATATATATATATAT
Organism: Micropterix aruncella; assembly: GCA_944548615.1. NCBI lineage: Eukaryota > Metazoa > Arthropoda > Insecta > Lepidoptera > Micropterigidae > Micropterix > Micropterix aruncella. The sequence continues at coordinate 7,595,474 of OX155968.1, forward strand.
ATATATATATATATATATATATATATATATATATATATATATATATATATATATATATATATATATATATATATATATATATATATATATATATATATATATATATATATATATATATATATATACATATATATATATATATATATATATATATATATATATATATATATATATATATATATATATATATATATATATATATATATATATATATATATATATATATATATATATATATATATATATATATATATATATATATATATATATATATATATATATATATATATATATATATATATATATATATATATATATATATATATATATATATTTATATATATATATATATATATATATATATATATATATATATATATATATATATATATATATATATATATATATATATATATATATATATATATATATATATATATATATATATATATACATATATATATATATATATATATATATATATATATATATATATATATATATATATATATATATATATATATATATATATATATATATATATATATATATATATATATATATATATATATATATATATATATATACATATATATATATATATATATATATATATATATATATATATATATATATATATATATATATATATATATATGTATATATATATATATATATATATATATATATATATATATATATATATATATATATATATATATATATATATATATATATATAGATATATATATATATATATATATATATATATATATATATATATATATATATATATATATATATATATATATATATATATATATATATATATATATATATATATATATATATATATATATATATATGTATATATGTATATATGTATATATATATATATATATATATATATATATATATATATATATATATATATATATATATATATATATATATATATATATATATATATATATATATATATATATATATATATATATATATATATATATATATATATATATATATATATATATATATATATATATGTACGTACGTATATATATATATATATATATATATATATATATATATATATATATATATATATATATATATATGTATATATATATATATATATATATATATATATATATATATATATATATATATATATATATATATATATATATATATATATATATATATATATATATATATATATATATATATATATATATATATATATATATATATATATATATATATATATATATATATATATATATATATATATATATATATATATATATATATATATATATATATATATATATATATATATATATATATATATATATATATATATATAATTTTATGTATATAGTTAAAATTATAAAGTGTTTTAATATTAATAAACAAGTTTTGAGGCTTTAAATTTAGAAAAAAAAGTTGTAAATATTGTACATACTATTCCATATTTTACTAATTAAGAAGACTTTATCGTTAATTTTAAATTATATGAAATTTTATTACCAAATAATGTATAATTTGTTGAATATTAGATACTTATGTTATAGATTCTATTTCGTCGTATTCGTATGTATTAGATATAGAAAAATATCGAGCCTCAACGATCAAATTATATTAAATTATTTTTCAAAATTATAATTTAAATAAATAAGTTAAGCTAGAAAACCAAATATAAAATGTAAAACACGTTCGTCGTAACCAAATATGATTGCCAATATTTGAGTTTCCGAACTTTGAGCTTCCGAAATTGAGTTCAGTTTTATCGATGTAGGTATCCGAGAATCGCCAAGTAACTTCTTAATTGAATCATAGCTTAACTTCGACGCCACATAGTTAGGGAAATCAGAAATGATTACGTAAAATAAACGTCAATTATTTAGAATTTAGTCGATTATATGTACCTTGGCTTTATAAATTATGATTATGAATAAATCCGAATTTGAAAAGTTTGATTGTTTTAGTAGATATGGCACAAATGAAGGCACACTATTATGTTCATTCTTATGCAATTGCCGATTCTTAATACCGGCTATTTTGAACTCAAATATCTAGCGTTTATTTTATTCATTACAAATTCAAATTTATTTCTAACTAGCTAACCCAACAGACGTTGTCCTGTTCAAATTTCAATACCATAAATTTGTTTATCATCGTTTTGTGAATTTGTGAAAAGCTATTGGAATATGTAAACAAAGTAAAAAATCGGTTGTGTCACCCCAAGACTTTCCCAGCAATCAGACAACCCCCCCCCCCCTTCACCAAATCCCTCAACCCCCAACCCCCCTTTCAAAATCCACCCTCCCTGACTCCCCTTCCAACCCCCAAAAACTCTAACCTTCACCCCCCCCCTAAATCCCCCCCACTTTATTAAGTATATTATTACCAACATCGTTTTTTTCGATTTTGAACGACATTTTCGTAGGACCTAATAATTGGCAAATATAAAATAGTATAGTGGTATACCTTCATCTTCCACGTTGGGACGTACCTATTGGATCTTTGTCCCTTCCTTTTTTGTCTTGATCACCAATGAATAGTTGACGCCTGCTCTTACGTAGAATAGGTTACTGGCATCATATATCGTATTAAATTGCTCAGCTTAGTACTATTATTTGGCAATCAGGATTTACCTACGAAACGCAACCTGTAACTGGAACTTGTAAGTTCCAAAGATTGATAAATCTTCTCTTATTACAAGCTTCATACTAACTTGCAATTTTATTATGTACGTTGTGCGTATTGAAATTTGCAAACCATTTTCCAACCACTTGCTGGTATCCGATTGAGCTGAAATTTGGCACGCAGGCATCATTTGGACATGGTCAGAGTTAAGAGTTGTGGTTAAAATATGTCCACAGTGCGCACTAGTCATATTTAAATTTGGAAATATTGGACTTAAAAACTTGAAGTTCGGTACTCAGATGCTTTGTTGGGCCCAAACAACATTATAAAATTGTGGTTGGAAAATCTCAAATACAAGCTACACTAATTATATTTAAATTCTGCCGTATATTTTAATCAAACATTAATACCGAACCGCCACGGTTAGTTTCTAGCTTAGAAACTAACCGTGCCGCCCGAGGCGATTGTGTAACAGAACTTAAACGGGTTCATCCGCCGGCCGAGAGGGAGCTCATCGATTTTATATATGAAATTAATATTCAGGTGAAATCAGTCCTTGCGGGAAAGTCTTGTGGTGACAAAACCGATTTATGATATGTTGTAGTAGTGTTGATACTCGTAGCTATGATTGATTCAGGAATGCGATTATTATTACTGGAAGCGATGAATAAGTAGTTGCGCTGTCCATGCGTGGTATTCTTACGATGTATCAGTTCACCCTGAGTGCACTGATCTCCTATATATCATTCCGTTATTAAAAGTTGGTTGATTTTTAGACCGTTAATGCAGTAAGGTCAGTTTAATGTAGAGCTGTTTGATGTCCAGGACATTAAAATTATTAAATGAATAATTGGTCGGTTATCGATACGCCTTACGCGCCATACTCTTCAAGATACCTTTTTGAGCCACTTCTAATGGGTGGAGGATAGTCGTCGCACAACCTTTTCATCATATTATTCCATAACAGAGAATAGACTAAACTAATGCGTAGTATGTGATATTGCCGGATCTAAAATATTACTCATCTCTCGGAACATGTAGGTAGGTACCTATGCCAGTTTACATATTTTAATCGCCAGTATAACAATATGGGTCTGTCATCAGAGCCTATAATCGATTGTGGTCCCCAAATATTTAATGTATTGTGTTCTTTCCACTATTAGACAACTACATTGCTTATTGTTATTACACGTAGGGGAAGTGGGCTTAAAGCGGGCACCCTCGTGGATACAGTCATTTAAAAATTGGCGTGTTCTCATGTAGTTATCCTGTTCGCCTGCGAGCAGAAGTTAAAAAAAGTACCCTCAGATTTTGAACAAAATTGCTAGGTGTACTTGTGTTTATTTTTGTGTATTTTATGTAATTATTACTGCTCATTCTTTATTGAGTGTCTATATGGTCGTGATTTGGTTGTGTCTACGTTTATTTATCTCAAACTTTTGAGGTTAGTTCTTGCTGTCAATTACTAGTGTCGAGAAAGACGCGTGTCCACTTCCAACGGGCTTCCTCCTCTTGCAAACTCCCAGGAGTTTGGTAATTTGTCTTATATTTCAGGGGTCTAAAAACAAAAGTAGACAAGTCCCACGGATGTCATTTTACACAAACTGAAAAAAACACTTCACAAAATTGTTTTCATGCTATAGCCAAGAAAAAAACCATGAAATAAAAGAAAGGCATATTTTGATTTTTTTCAGAACATTTTTAGCACGGTATCTTTTTAATAATAAGGGTTATTTTAATTAAATAAATGGACATATGTAACTCTGTTTCCAAATGGCGGACATAACTAGTTTCATTTGTAAAGCTAATAGAATATAACCAAGTTTGTTGCTAACATGAAGGACATGCACTAACCAGGGATGTATTTAGTAAAGTAATAACCAGTGAAATAATATTAATTATCTTTGTTTATAAAAACACAATTTTAATCTTTAAATTAGTTTAGTAAATTTTAAATGAATAGCTGTTCTGACTCTTCTTGTGGTTCACACAATTCGGGTTCCAAATGAATGTTCGCTGTAATTTCTTCTTCTTGTGCGTTAGAGTCTTGATTTACTTCAATGATATTTTTATAAAAAGCTGATTGTGGGAGTAAAAGGGTTGCATAAAAATTTCATAAAATTCCAAAATGTGATTTGTCTACTTTTGTTTGTAGACCCCTGATTTCTTTGTGGATTAGTATTAGTCATAAAAAATTAGTAAACTTCGAAGGTTGGCATACAGTGTTTCTTAACTCTTTGACTCAGAGATTACCAAAAACTTTTTATTTTGTATCTCTATAGCAAGGGACAGCTTTTTGAGCTTATATACCTAATTTCGTTCATGCATTGATTACAATAACGGGTATTAGATTGCTCTATACCATTTTACATTTTGGCAACTCTTCTGCTCCGGCGATATGCAGGTGGCGCTTAGCAATTTATTTCGCCATCTATAATAACATTGATAATGGGCCCTATTGCGTTTCTTCGTGAGCTAAAATAGAAACTTAGTTCAACTAAACGAGACAGAGTAATACGTTAGAACGAAATAATAAAAGAACTTTCGTTGATTTTCCCGCATCAAAACTACCCGTCGAACTTATAGACGCCCTAATAAGTTCGAAATTAATTCGTGCGGTGTTAGATTTAGCTGTTTTATCTTCAGTGGGTAGTTTTAATCCGTCAAAGTGACAATCGCTCATTTCCCATTCCGCTCTGATGACTGCTCTATCTCGTTCATACAAACTAATTTCCGATTTTAGTTCAAGAGAAACGCAATTGAGTCCAATGTATTTTTTATAAAGGACTGATTGATTCTAAAAAACCATTATTTAATCAACCATAGCAATAATAACATTCAATTATCATGGCCATCTGTCGCATTTTTATACAGGCTGATTAAATAACAGAAATAATACGGAGAGATTATATAACGGGAAATTACTTCAATTAAAAAAAAACAGGGAAATGCCTTACAAAAATATAGATATGAGCCTCACTGGGTTTTGTAGGAAAACAAAGAAACTAAAAAGAAATTTAGAAAAAAAAAATACGTGTGGCACTCGGGGACTGCCGCGGTAAAGCTATTGCATAGCATTTTTTAACAACTTATACAATTATAATTATTTATCTATTTTATTTATGCAGAATGAAGAAATTTTTTTCTGATATCAGATAACTGCGCTCTATCGGAAAACGTTGAAATTATTCCGAATAGATTCGGAATAATTTCGGAATAATCGATTAAAAAAAACCGGATATTATTCTTTGACTATTCGAAAAAATTGGTAGATTAAAAGGTAGATAATTAAATTATCTTTAAAATGGTGCAGGTTTCATAATAATACGCCAGATAGTATTTGGGTAGTAGTCGTTTTTGTGATCGGTTAGACCTAATTTCACAAATTAATTACACTATGTAATATAAACAAAATCTAAAATATTCAAAGCTAAGAATATTAGGAAAATGTTCTTGTTTAACATATATTTTTTTTGAATCGTAAGCATATAAAATAAAATAATTAATTTTCGTTAAGAAATTTCTTCATTCGGTCGCCGCGCTGCTAGGCCCGCGATAAAAGCTATGCAATAGCTTAGTTACCAAAAAAAAAATATATTCACAAATTCAGTCATGGGTAGGGTGCTCTTTGAATTTATCTCTACGCGTTTTGTGAAGACGACGATTGTCAAAATCACAATGCTGTGTAGATACAGTGTTTATTCCAGGTCAGATAGCTCCTTCCATGGCAGAAATAACAATTACGCTCGTTCAAACACTCCGCCAAATATAATCCAAAAGTAGATTACATTGATGCGATTGCGTTGATTTTCAGGACTGGTAGCGATGTTTCAAAACATGTTCGACGGCTTTCTTCAGATTAAACTAGATTATTCCATTTTATAGGGGATGCAAAGCAGTGAAGTAACTATTTAACTAAGCCGGTGCACCGGTGCGGCGCACCGGGGCCCTTTGTATTTCGGAGGCCCTAAATGGAACTTCCGTTACGATCGACGATCCATCCAACTCTACTAAGAAGCTAAGGAAGCCGAAAAAATGGAAGTCTCAAAACTTATCGAAAAAATGGAAGTCTCAAAACGTCGTATTAATATAGGAACAAATGTTGCAAACATTCTCCTTCAAAAATGTTTCTATGTGATCCCGCATGTCCCGCTGGAGTTCTTATGAACTTTTTCCGCAACTTTTAAGGTAAAGATCTACCTTGAACGTTTTCAAGGTAGAGATATACCTCTAAAACCTGAAAAAAGTTAATATTACCACAAAAAAATACTAAAACCTCACAAAAAAATATAGTTTTATTACCAAAGCTTACCTTCGTGCCGCGACTTCGTAATCTGATATAACCAAAAATGTCTTCAACAAAAAGAAAAAAATATGAGCACAAGCAACTTAGACACTTGAAGTTTCCGATGACAACGATAGTAGGGATGGCAACAAGTTTTTGAAAAGTGGAAATAAAGTCAATCAAAAGTGTGTCTCAAGCAAGGATACCCTCTCAAGTAAGACGATTCGACGTATTTAATTAGTTCTGTGATACTTCCCTTGTATTTTTCTTTCGTATTAGTTTGAAAAAAACGGATTTGCAGTGTATATATTGAGTCTTTATATGACTTATGCCTGCGAACATAGGTAGTTAGCCCGTATAAAATAAGTTTGAAGTTCATCGTGTCAGCGCTAGCTACACCCACAACCCTAATATGTAGATACCGTTTGATGACCACGTTCAACAGTCAAGATATCGACATATTTTATGTAAAGTTAATGTAAATTCAGCGAGGCTGTTCCAGTGGCGGATACATATGTGGGGTTGCGGGGGGCTCGCGCTCCCCCCTTGACGCGGTCGGTCCAGCACCAAGCGCGATCCACGCCCGCCCGCGTCTATCTACACGGGGATGGGCCCAGTGCAGTTGGGTCATTATGACCCATGTGGTAGGGTCGGCCCAACTCACAGCTAAGCACCCATCTGGTAGCCTCCGCGCCGAAGTGCGAGCTCTTGTAGAACTCTGGCCCGCGGGCCAGTTCCCCTGGGAATCGGCTTTGTTTCCTAATAGCTGGGGATTTAGTGCGATGTACCCTGCATTTTGTGATTAAAGGCTCATACTTGGCACAATTGTTCCATAGGTGATCCTGAGTGGATTTAGACCGGGAGCCATCGGCGACCACCCCGGGGGTGGCGGGGGGAGGGGGTGGAAATTTGATTCCGCCGCGTGTCACTTTGAGCCCTATATCTCTCAGACTATAGGTACCAGGGGAAGTAGAATATCATTTTCGGATAATTCAGTAATGACAAATTCATTTCGAGAAGAAAAAAAATACCTATCCGTAGAAAAAATATGAAATAATTGGTAAAATCCAAAAATCGTTGCCATCTTTTTTTTACTTATACGAAGTTTACTTTTTAACCGTAAGAGGTATCGGTATGCAAAAAATATATTCTGAAAGCCACACTTTTCTAAATTATAGACATATACTTTTTATTGGACTGGTATTGCAAAATGTGAGAGAAAAAAATATAATTCATCGCACGGCAGACCGGCGTATTACGTCCGTTACGCAGAGACGGGCATCGATCCAAGTTAGATAAGTACTTATCGGATTATTTAGTTTCTGCGACAGGCCAGTGAGTTAAAAACAAGAAGTAAAATCGTTATTATTATTATAACTATATTATTATTGTTTTTTCAAAATAATTCATCATTCACACACCGTACCTAACTGATATTTGTGCTTACATACCTTAAATACCTAATAAGTATTAATTTGTCTGCAATCCCTACCACTTCGTTGAAAAAATAATAATTAGTAGTATATATGATACAAGAATATACCTACCCATACTTACTTAATTGCTAGAAGAAACTGAAAAAAGGTTATTCTTTTGAATGCCCATTTTCAAATTTCTCATTTCATTTTAGGTGAAACAGGCGCAACACCCTCGCTCTTCGTGGCCCTATAACTGAAAAAATTATGGGCTAGACTTTACAAATTTTATACCAATTTAGATGATGAATTTGTACTTTTAGCTTTTAAATGTATGATTAACTTTAATCTTATTATTTAACACTTTACTGACTACTTTGTATATTACCTACTATCAAAAACTTTTAGTACGTTTTCGAACCTACTCGAATTATTGACTATTTCAATTATTAGGCGTCTATGTTGATTATTTAACTATTTACTGACTATTTTAGTTAGTATGTTGAGTAAGTAACTCTTAGTAGGTACCCATTCAAATTATTAACTCTTTTAATAAATAAGCGTTCATTTTGTTTTGTAATAAGATTTTACAATAAATAGCTTTTAGTAGGTTCCAAAGATTCTGAGATACTATTTTTCCAATCTAATAGCTAAATTCTTAACAACCTACATATCTATGTTAAGTAAAGATTAGAGAAGTAATTAGACTACCTAATACAAATATTTTGCCACGTTCAAGAGCGATTTTTAGCCACCAATTGGACACGACGTAAATGTTATGTATGTTATAGAGTTAATATATCCTATCTATACTTACTAAATATAAAACAAACATTATAGTTTTTACCTTAGGTAGTCGCAATATCATGACAGCAGAGAGATACTGGTGGCGTTTCCCAGAACCTTTGTGCACCCACAGCTCCTCAAGCTGTGTAATTGTGGTAATTTACACTTCTGCTGCTGGTCTGCGAACTCAGTATCCACAGTCAGTAGCATAATTTTCGTCAAGCCATGAACGACAGTGTCAGATACATGCACCACCATTCATCGTGGTTACGTATCACGTAACTACGAAGAAACGTACGCGTTGTGTCACGTGTGATATTGGTTAAGTATTTGGTCCACCTATGTTGCAAACTTCCTTGCCGTTATCAGAGCAAACAATCCTTCCTAAAGCAATTGCTCATCATCCAATTGGCCTAAACTTTGGGTAGTTTCGTCGTAGCAGTGACCCGTTTTCTTTGAACGTTTTCCTCTGTTAATATTTTTTATGCTTTCGTTGTTATGTCCCAAACCATATTTAATTTTGAAACCCTGTAAGTTCTTTGCAAAGAAATGGTATACATACTGGTGTACCTATTCTCCAAAGTCTTTCTATGGCCAAAACTCAGTATGTGTACTAATACAGATCCATCTAGAATTTTCGCTGAGACTTGTGGGGCGTTTGGAACGGTTGCAGTTCCAAAAATACTGGTAATCGATTTTAGTAGGTCTGACCTTCTTCCAGATCGCAATTTACCCATTGAAGTAAGTGCTAGAGGACTGGCTTGGTTTTCTTGCGCCAAGAATGAATTGAGATCTTCTACTCTGTGCTCACAGGTTGCAAAATAAAGTTTGCTGAATAGACTGTAGTCATTCTCAAGGCCTCTTATCTTTGCTTTCGTTTTGCTCTCACTCTTTTTTATGTGTTTTTATAACTTGTATATTTATATTGTGTATATACTTGTTGTATAAGGAGATATTACTAAGTTTGGTTGGATCCAGTAAATATTTTAAGAGTTTGTGTGTAATCTTCCTTCACAAATGTTATGTATTTAAGAGCAATAGCTTTATAAGATCAATAACTCTTTGCCGCTTTTTCTTATCTTTCTATTCTGTGATGTGTAAAATAATATTATGTTGTATAATGAAGAAGTAATCACAAACTATTTAGCGTAAAGATGAATGCAAGAGTAAAAATAGGTCCTACCTACATCTCCCTTTAATATGGCATTCATTTGCTCATGTGCTTGGTCCTTAGCCATCCCCGTAAATTTGCGATAACTTTTTCTATCCAGAAATTACACATTTTCAAAATGCTTTAATAATTCTCTGCGCGGCAGATAAATTCTTTCACTGTTTACTACTGAACTGAGTGGGTCGACCAAAAGATTTACCCACTCAGTTAGGTACGGTGTGTGAATGATGAATTATTTTTATTAAATAGAAAAAAGCAATAATAATATAATTATCATACTAATTATTACTATTGTACTTGTTATTTTTAACACACTAACCTATCGCAGCAACTAAATAATCCTATAAGTACTTATCTAACTTCGCTCGATGCCCGTATCTACTTAGCAGGCGTAATACACCGGTCTGCCGTGCGATGAATTATATTTTTTTCACTCACTTTTTACTATGAAAAGTCCAATAAAATATATACTGGTATAATTAAGATAAGTGTGGCTTTCGGAATATATTTTTAAAATACCGATAACTCTTATGGTTAAAAAGTAAACTTTGATTAAGTAAAAAAAAGATGTGAATGATTTTTGGATGTTACCGATTATTTCATATTTTTTCTATGGACCGGTATTTTTTTTCTTCCAAAAATGAATTCGTTATCATTGAGTTACCCGAAAATGATATTCCATTTGCCCTAGTACCTATATTCCGAGAGATATCGGGCTCAAAGTGGCGCGCGGTGGAATCAAACTCCCACCCCCTCCCCCCGCCACCCGCGGGGTGGCCCCCGATGGCTCCCGGTTTAAAACCACTCAGGACCACCTAAGGAACAATTGTGCCAAATATGAGCCTTTAATCACAAAATGCAGGGTTCCCATACAAACTGTTGCACTAAATCCCCAGCTATAAAGAGTGGGGATGGTTGTTAACCTTACAGTAACTGCTTTTGAAACAACCAATACGGAAACACCCTATCCCGAGTGGTAGGCGGGTAATGGACGCCGTGGTGCGCGATATATTCGGTAGATACTGAATCACCGCTACGTAAGGGAGAGGACCTAGCAAGCGACCTCGAACCTGTAGCCAGTCGGGAGAACAAAGAAATCTGGCCTAAACTGGTAGTAAGTGCGCGAAGTCGTCCGTTGGATGCAAACCCAGTGTCTCGCAGTAAGGCGATGGCTTCTTACGGGCGAGTGACGTAACTAGACAGTGAACTGTTTCGTCCCAAGGGGAGCTAAGGGGCCCTTACTGAGTTGGCCACGAAGACCCATTCTGTTCAGGGTTGGTCACACTCGCGGGTCAATACCCATTCGACGGCCTCCACACATGAAAAGCGAGCCTGGGTGCTCTGGCCTTATGGTTAGTTTCCCCTAGGAATCAATCTTCTGGTGCTCCTGGACCGTCTGCGCTCCGTGCGGCGTTGCCAATCGATTGCGCACTCTGACTAACAGCGGGGGGAGTCTGGAAGCAGTACTGTTTCCTATAGAGCGGGGGGGTTGCGGACCTTACGGCGACTGCTCTCGAAACGACCATCGGCTACCCGATCCTGGGTGAACAGCCAGGCAAGGGACGCCGTGGTCCGCGATAGATTCGGTATACACAGTTTCACCGCTTCGTAAGGGAGAGGACCGCGCAAGCGACCTCGAACTCGTAACTAATCGAGAGACTGGAGTAATCTGGTCGCAATTAGAAGTAAGGTAAGCGTGAGTGTAAGCCCGCTGGGTAGCATTCCTGCCTATCTCGCGGTTGAGGCGTCGGCCTCTTACGGAGATTGATGGTGGACTGTTTTTGTCCAAGTCTTCTGCGTTCACTTCAGGGAGACAGAACGACTAATAGTTAAAACTTCCTGAGGTGACGGGCTCGCCCGCTGTAGTTGACAACTCTAGTTGTTTCGTCCCAAAGTCTTCTACGCTCACCATCAATATCTAAGGGAGACAGAACCATCAATATCTTTAAAACTTCCGGGGGTGACAGGTTCGCCTGTTGTACTTGCATAGGTAGCATGTTAGCACTTTCAAGTGGCTTGATGCATTGTTATTACACCCATAGCTCAATGTGTCTTTTAGCGCCCCCCCCCCCCCCTTTTTCCTGTATCCGCGTTTTTTCTGTATCCGCGACTGGGCTGTTTAGAGCTCATTTGGCGATTAGGAAATAGGAATAATATACCTTACATATATGTAGATTTAGCAAACAAACAAAGCGAAAATGAAACAACATATTAAACTTTAATTTAAATAGGTGCCTATATCCCACCGGTCCCACCGTCTCATTTCCTATTTTATCTTCTATTATTCATGCTTAAAATTATCGAATTCGCCACTAAAATATGATGTAGTTTGATAGTAAAATTAATGTAATTCAACGGTATTTTTAACCGACTTCGAAAAAGGAGGAGGTTATCAATTCGGTTGTATCCTTTTTTAAAAAATGTTCGGGACCTCAGAACTCTGCTATTTATGAACCGATTTGAAAAATTCTTTTTTTAATTGGAAGGATATACTTGCAGATTGGTCCCATTTTTCAAAATCCTATTCTGATGATGGGATTCATGAATTGAGGGAACTCCTCAAATATTAACATATAATGAAATTGAAAATGTACATGTTCATTCAATTCCGATGACAATGTATATTTTTGCCCTGGGATGGCTCCCGACGAGGGGACTCCTCAACGGTCAACAGCACAGACACGAAATTTTGTATACTCATTCAGTTATGATAGCTCGTACTAAGTTTTACTATGACATGGCTGCTGCACCCAGGGTTGGCTCCCGACGAGGGGACTCCTTAACGGTCAACAGCAAATACAAGAAATTTTGTATATGCAATCAATTACGAGAGCCCGTTCTAAGTTTCACCAGGACAGGACTGCGGCACCCAGGGTTGGCTTCCAACGAGAGAACTTCTCAACGGTCAACAGCACACACAACATTTTCTATACGCATTCAATTATGATAGACCTTTCTAATCATGACATGGCTTCTGCTCTTATAAAAAAAATTGGAGTCGTTTTTTTTTATTAATATGTTGTGTATTATTATAATTTATTGTATAAAGAAATACTGTAAGACACTATTGTATGAAACAATAAATCGGCCAGTGAAACGTAGTACCAAGTTAAATTGTAATAATTAACCAAGCGCTGTACGATTCCCGAAAAAAAAATCGGTTGTCTGTAAAGTCGGTTTACTGACGATAGTTGAACGTGACAACGTCATAAGAAAATACTGATGGAATGGTTGCATTTGAAGCAGTTTCATTTAAGATTCTGATATTATTTATTACAAACACCCAAAATTATACGCTTTTATACTCACCGATTTGACTACAACATGTAAATGTATTATTGTATAGCAGTATAATTGTATAATTGTTTATTGTTTAAAGTTTATTGTTTTTTTTTAAATTTGAAAGTTTGAAATCTCAAACTGTTAAATAACGGTTTGAGAAGCGTTCGAGCACGCTGCGTCATCTAGCGGTAGGTAATACGTCGTAAATAAACAATATCAGCGACATTTTACCAACCGCTAGATAGCGCATCGTAATGATAGCTTTTCATACTTTTTTTTTTTTTAATAAAAGTTGCTTACTTCATTGCAATTCGTTGTACCCACAAGAAAATTGTCCGTTCAGTGATAACATTCCGTATATCAAGAATACATATAAAATTATGTCAAGAATTTAAATTAATCTAGTGATTTTCATTCGTACTATTTTAGACTGAGGTTAGTAAATAATTCTTTCGCAACCGGCAGATGGCAGCGGTATTGAATAAGAAATGTAATAAATGGAACGCCTCAGAGCGAGGTAACGCCGCATGAGTCATGTTTTTTCGTGCGTGCAGCCAGCTCCATCGAATTATAAGACGTTGTCACGTAAATAAATATTAAATGAAACATTTTAACCAATGTAATATCATTCTCATGGGAAGTGCCTTTTTTGTCTGTCACTGGGCTTTATTATAAATTCATAAATTTCATTTCCATGTGTAAGTACCTTAACAAGAATTAAGATCGATAAAAGGCCTGTCTGCTCAAAGGCTCCCAAATACAGATACATATGTTTAACGATGTAAATCTCGAATGGGATCATTTGGGTACGAATTTTTCACGAGGCGATAAGGGCGGTCCATTACTCGAGATGGCTACCTTTGGACGAGCCAATGGAATAAAAGAAATAAATAAAGAAACAAACGAGAGTGAGGAATCCGCTTCGGTGTAAGTGATTGTCTCCGAAAGCACTCACGGGGCGCCCTCACTTATACGACGCACACGTACCCACTCTCACGACACGCATAAAACATCCGAGCACGCGGGGAATAGTGATGTCTTTAATGCAATCGATTAGTATATAGATAAGTACTACTTTCGATTCACAATCGAGTTGACATCGAAATATTTCACCTGATCCAGTGTTCTTTTTTACTGCGAATAATAAAATTGATTTACAAAAAAAAAAATATCTATAAAAATTAATTATGAAATAAAATTGAGATACAATATTAATATTTTGAAGGCGCGTTAAAATTTTGTTATACATGTTACTTAATATTGTCGATGAAATGATGCCCGCAAGAGAATTTGGTGTAATAAACTACAATACAACCATTTTAAAGTCAATAAAATACAATATATTAGTAGCCATTAGGAATTCTATGTTTGCGACGGCAAATGATCATGCAGCTTCCTTTCGTTACCATTCTATATAATTTTAACCCCTCCTATGGCGGGGTAAAAATTTCTGCCCGGGATAGTTTTGCGCATAACTTTTAAACTACTATACGGATCGTAAAAAGAATAACTGCAAAATGATCGCATTGGAATTTGAAATATTATAACGTTACAACATTATCTCGTAAAACAATTAAGATAATAATGAATAAATATTACAGTTAGCACAGCGCGGAAAGCGTCTAACCAAGAATGGTTAGCTCACATAGGAAGGGTTAAGGCATTACCCGACAATAATTTGTAATAAATTATCAATTGGAGACACTTTACAGCGGCTGGCTATATAAAGGAGGCTTATACCACCAAAGGTAGCCGTTATGACCGTTATTCAGCCACTATTCAGCTAAAAGCCGTATAAAATGCGCATAATCCGGTCATATAGCAGTCATATAAACGTTTATATGACTGTTATATGACCATTTCTTGTGACTAAACGCTGTAGCGATAACGTTGCTGTGACCGTTATATAGCCAACTTGTACTACTTGGGATAAGTTTGTTAGAAACGTGTGCCAATTTGTGTTACTTGGGATATGTTTGCGGAAAAGCCCCTCATTTAGAACGCATTTTCTTTTATTATATAGGGTATTAGTCTCCTCAATACCATAGTACGATTAGGCAACCCTTCTGCGCCGAGGGCATGCAGCTGGCGGTGATAGCATTGTCCGTCGAAAATAATAGCATTTTATTTACGCCTCATAATGACATTTATAGTGATTATGATACCATTGCTCATAAAACCCATTATTTAATCAATGATAACAAATAATAACATTCAATTATTTTTGCCATCTATCGCATTTTTATATAGGCTGATTACATAAGACAAATAATGCGCGCACGCGGGGAGAAGTGATATCTTTATTGCAGTCGATTAGTAAGTAATGGATAGGTATAGGTACCTACTTTAGTTTCTACATAGAACACGATTTGTGAAATATATGTATATATATAAATATATGTATAGAGTATTATTTTATATTTATCTATATTTATCTATAAAGTATATATTTATTTATGTATGTAAGCGTATATTTATATGTATATACCTATATTTAATATTATTACGTTTTCTTATTTTGGAGACATATCTAACTTATCAAATGTAACATAATAATACAAAGATAATACAGCAAGTTACGAAAACCACTATACCTTCTTTTATATTAAGCCTACCTTAGTACAGGCGAGGCCTAGTTAGGATGGCTTTGAATTTAAAAAATACATGTAATATTGAATTTGAATTGAATTTGAATTTGATAATCGAGTTGTATTTCATAACAAGACTGTATTATGCAAATAAAAACTAGTCACATACATCTAATATTCACGAAAATGTATATGAATATGGATAACATTGATGGTCCAGGGAACATTGAATAACCTTAAAAGACGTATTTTAATTGCGATGTTGGTTGCAACCTCAACAACCAGAAATTCTATTTTTCAAAAAAGGTATTTTTACAATCTCTCTATTCTGGACCCATTTACAGCGCAGTCATCGTTTGCCGTCGTAAGGATCGATATATAAGTCATAGTCGTTGCTCGTAAAACATGTGACAGAGAGAGATAAATATCTTGAACATTATGCGACATAATATTCTTCGCCTAATATATCGATGGTTCTAAGTCTCTTCGTCCTGTTGGAGAATCGCAGATAAGCGATATCCCCATTGTTTTCTTGCGTTTTTGCGTATATGAAACTTGCCTAATAAATAAGGCTCATTATACGGACTATCCACGACAGCTCGACATTCCTTTCAAGGGATAACTACGTAGTGAAAGTAAAAAAGGTTTTTTTTCGACTTAATATCATAAAAACTATTTTAGGATATTGTTTGTTTTCGTTCGAGATATTCTACGTGAATATCTGAGTTGAAAGTCAACTATTTTTTTGTGGTTTAGGCTTTATTTATCGAGAAAAACCGTTTTTTTAAAACAATTTTCGAATATTCAGTTGCAATTTTCTTTATTGGATATGTTCATAGAATAAAATTGAAATGTACCTACTTCATAATTATTTTGTATAGAAACCAGTAAAGCAAATTAAAAATTATCATCTTTACGTAAATAATATTAACCCTCCAACCGCGGGAGACGCTCACTGAGCGTTCAGCTCCTTCCAAACGAATCTGTACACTATTATCACGTTGCATATAATTTCTGTATTTCTGCTATTTCCCCGTTGAATCTTTTTCTGTTGCTCTGTAACATCGAGAGTCGCATTTTCCACGTTCTCGAGTCGCAGGGCTAACAGGAACGGACAAGTTACGACCTGTATAGTAGAATATAGACCAGATCGATCGGAAAATCGCCCGCGGTAGGAGGGTTAAAATAATAAGAGCTTTGATTTAAGAATTCGTTTGTTATTATATTATTATTTTATACCTTATAGGCGTGTATTTTAGGCCTTTTTATTTCAATAAGATCAACAGTTGCATATATAACTCGATTAATTATATTTAAAATAAAAAAACGTGTGGCACTCGGGGACTGCCGCGGTAAATCTATTGCATAGCATTTTTAACAACTTATGCAATTATAATTATATATTTATTTTATTTATTAATTTTTTTCTGATATCAGATAACTGCGCTCTATCAGTAAACGTTGAAATTATTCCGAATCATTTGCGGCTGCGGTAGCAAATGATTCGGAATAATTTAATCGTCTTCCGATAGAGCGCCGCGCACGAATTTTTTATTCGATAAAGCAAAAAAACCGGATAATTCAAAAAACATCGTAGATAAAAGAAACATAATTAAATTATCTTTAAAATGGTGCAGGTTTCATAATAATAGAAACCTGCACCCCAGCCAGATAGTATTTGCGTAGTAGTCGTTTTTGTGTTCGGTTAGACCTAATTTCACAAATTAATTACACTATGTAATATAAACATAATCTAAAATACTCAAAGCTAAGAATATTAGGAAAATGTTCTTGTTTAACATATATTTTTTTCGAATCGTAAGCAGTACTCGTTTAGACGTAATTATCAGTTTAAAAACATTAATTTTCGTTAAGAAATTTCTTCATTCGGTCGCCGCGCTGGCCTAGGCCCGCGATAAAAGCTATGCAATAGCTTAACAATAGTTTTCTTTAATTAATTTTAATTAATAGATAAAGATTATACTATATTCCCAAGAATATATACTATATTATTTTTAAGAATTTTTATAGGATCAATTAAAAATTTATTTATTTTTGAAATTCCTGTATTTATTGTTTTAGTTATTAATTTTAAAAATAGCGCCATTTATAGTGCGCCGCCATACTGTTATACCACGCACGCCATATTGAATTTATTTTATTTATATTTTTTATTTTATAAAGTAATGTACAAAAAAAGACATAGATATACATACTATTATATATGCAGAATCGTTAAAAATAAACATGAGTATAGAGAAAAATCATAGCTCTATGCATATCACATTCGAAATGAGGCGAAATCGTACAACCAACTAGACCTAGAAGGTCCTGTATCTGGCTGTGCTGAGTTAACATTTGTTTGTTGATGCGCGAACTGACGCATTTGATTCCAATTTTCAGAGATTTTTTAAATCTAACATAGAATTTAGTCTAACAAATGTGTTTTTACACAAATTGAAACTAAATAAAGAAGGTAGAAAAAAATGTATGCAATTAAAACTAAGAGATATAAGAGAAGATTAATACATTTTTGGAACTATGAGTATCGTAAACTTATCGTTGGGTATCGTAGCAAATTTCATGCTGTTAAATCGTAGTACGGCATTGCGCAATCTAATACGTTTGTCTTAATAAAAGTAATATCGCACATTTGAATTATACTCGATTCGACTATAATTCGACAATTCGATTAATACTGTATTTTTTTCTCGATCGATCGTTTTATCAATTACGTCCCTACGGCGCGCAGGCGAGTTCCAGAGTCCATGGTATGTGGTATGTGGGGGTGAAGGGAGGGACACTAATGCTTCATTATGGCCGTTTTGGTGGAATATAGCTGAGGAACCTTTGGCTGGCCACGCTGGCGGCTCCACTCCATTTCCTTATCACCAACACAAGCTTCGAAACAGGGAACGACAACCGGCGGCACGCGGGACGATCAATCACTTAATCAATCAATCAATCAACAAACTTTTGCGTGGAAGATGTGCGGATGGGGAGTGCAAGGTTTGAGAATCAAATTAATCTAAGCACATCAAAAACACCAGTTTTAAAAAAAGGGTGAAGTTTAGATAATTGGAACTGTCTCGATCATATTTGATCTATCTCAAAACATTTGGTTTTGAGTTAGGTAGATCAAACATGAGCCTTGCGGCAGTTATCTCTTCGCGAACGCGGGCTATTCGCTTTATATAGCCTCGCACTAACCGCTGCCGCCGTGAGCATTCGGTCACCCTCGGTACTTAAGAAATGAATATATAATATAGATATCTATAAATATGCTCAATCAGACATTTCATTTGATACTAAACACTAGGTATGTATTTATCTTAATTTATTGATTTGAATATTTGGATAATTATTTATTTGACATTTGGACAGTTTGGAGACCCTCAGGATGACAACGATTCTAACAATACACATTTCTAAATCGGCTCAAGCATTTAGAAGTTATGGCGGAATAAAGAAACGGACAACATACATACATACATGAACCCAGAAAATATTACACTGTTAGGTTAGGTTGCACGGCCCGGTGGCATAGTGGTTAGGTCGCCTGATCTAACATTTTAAGGTCCCGGGTTCGATTCCCGGCTGGTCACCATTTTCCGTTGGGATAAAATTAACGGAATTGCATTTTCAATTCTGTCGATCGAATGCAATAACAAGACACACACTTACAGACATGTTACACGCATAACACGTCATAGTAGGGTTGGTTGTAAGAGATTGTCATATGACAATAAACCCGCCCATTTTGACATTTTCACAAGAAAGAGTATAAACAATCAAACAAAACAAACAAACATTACACTCCTTTTTTGGGCACTTGTAAAAACACTGAAACGTATGTCACCTACACATCTTCATGCACCAAAACGCCTTTTCCGAAAAAAAAAACAATAGAATTTGATACTTTTCACACGCCCTGCATTCCAACCGAGACCACAAACACGACATCAGAAAAAAGCAGCCCAGAAGCAAATTCGGACGAAAACAAGTTTTGCCAGACACATTATTTGTTTCTGGCTCCTCGGATGTATGATGCATTCCTTGCGACACTCAACGATGGGCAGACGCTGAGAACCGTTTGTAGCGTCCGTAGCCCCGTTGACACCGGTTCTCCTTGTTGTTACCGAAGTTAAGCAGCGGCGGGCGCGGTCAATACTGGGATGGGTGACCGCCTGAGAGTGTTTGACTGCGTGATGTTACAAATGCCCACCTAGAAGATGGTGTCAATAGGCAACAAGGTGGGTTCCACGAAAAGACCTTGTGGGTAGTAAAAAATAAGAATTAAAAAAAAACCCGCACCGGTTTTAAGGCTGAGGTCACAAAATGGTTACGTGCAAAAAGTAGGGGCGAATGCGAAAGGCAGCTCATGGAAATTGTGTCTTTAAATAATAAATAAAGAAATGTTTTTGCAGTTATTTATTTTTGTGTATTTATATATGCACGTATATATGTAAGTATAGGTATATTGAATACAGGTAGGTACGTGTATGTATATATGTATGTAGACTAGGTATTTTCCTAAAAAATTGTCCAATTATGTAATAAAATATTTTACAATTTAAATTTCATCATTCATCACGTGAGGCTCAAAAGGGGAGGAAGGGGGTTCGGAAAAAATCGCGAAATATCACAAGGGGGAGGGGAAGGGGTGTAGTGAGATATTACGTGTATTTTTTTTTTGTCGAATGCGCGATTTACAAACCGGAAAACGGCACGTGACCTTGACTCACCGTTGCCAGGCAACGATTTCCCCGCTCGCCGCGACAACCACCCGACTCGGCTTGCCAGTCGCCAGTAAGCCTGTGATTTTGGTGCCGAATACATGCATGCATACCTACATCGTTAACGCGTATGTTTTGCATTAAATCAATGCGACGAAAATGAAGATGCCGAGTGGCTTTATGAAACCGACGTTAATCTTAAACAAATCACAGTACTAACCACTTATTAATGTTGAAGGAAGTCTTGCTAATCTTTGGCCCGAGGACAATCCACAAGACTTAATGTTTTTTACATGGTTACACCTTTCCTTTATTATTTTTATGCCAGTCAGAAACAATCTTCAACCTTAATGTCTGTCTGGATTATTATTTATATCTGTATTAAAAGATAATACTCGAAATTGTTTAAAGATACTTTGTACCAAAATAACAATTTTGGGTAAGGGGTATGGGGTCCTCTAAAACTTCACCACTTATCACCAGAGAGGAGGGGGGGTTTAAAAAGTTGCTAAAAAACATCACGTGATTAATGGACGACCGCTTACCTGCTTTAGAATGAAATGTTACACTTATAGCACGTTTTCGTTTGGTAAATGTGGCAAAATGTACAACAAACTTTGCAAGTGGGTACGAAATTACCCATTTTCTTTTATTTACGGGCAAATGTTGACGGTCTCTGGTGTCGCGCGACGCGCCGTTCTCGGAGGCGCCACTAATGTCGAGGCGCTTTGACTAATATACTCAAACTGAGCCTGCTGCTATGGCTATAAGGGTAGACCTCACTCTCGACTGAGGGGTAAAGGAACATACCTCTGACTTTGATTTACGAGCAGAAACGACAAAGACTGTATAATATAGAAGGTTTATAGGTATATACTTAAGGAAGAAAGCATTGAAACAAACTGAAACAGTATAAATATAGAAAGACAAGGTAATTTATTTGCAATTTATTCAATATTAGCTGTAGGCCCACAACTTCAGATTATGTTACCTAGTACTCAGGCCTGCAACCCTTTAAGAAGTTAAGCAAAATAATGTTTTTTTCGTTTAATTTTCTACGTTTCATAAATGTGATACATTTTACTATTCCAGCCAACCAATGGTTAGAGAAAGTATTGTGAAAGCGCAATTTTTAAGAAGAAAACCTAAATATTTATTTTAACCCCCCCCCCCCCCCCGATACGATTAGGACCATTTCCAGATTGAAGTTTGTCTGAGTGTCTGTGTGTGTGTCTCTCTCTCTCTGTGTGTGTGTGTGTATTCCTTCACGATAGCGCCCAAACGCTTCATCCGATTGAGCTGAACTTTTGGGCATCATTTGGGCATGGCAAGAGTTGAAAAGATTGTGGCTGAAATCGGTCCACCAGAGGGCGCTGTAGTCATACTTCAATATCGAAATATTGGACTTAGATACTTAGAGAAATCCGGTACACAAATGCATTGTTGGACCAAGAACAAGTTGTGAAATTTTGGTTGGAATATCTCGTATACAAGCGACACAAATAATATTTAAAATTGGCCATATCTAAGAAAATACTATAAAAGTTTTGGTAAATATAACAACTAGAGTTGTCAACTACAAAGGGCGAACCCGTCACTTCAGGAAGCCGAATCGGGTAGCCGATGGTTGTTTCAAGAGCAGTCGCCGTAAAGTCAGCAACCACCCCCGCTCTATAGGAAACAGTACTGCTTCCAGACTCCCCCGACTGTCAGACAGAATGCACAATCGATTGGCTTACGCCGTACGGTGCACAGACAGTCCACGGAGCGCCAGAAGATTGACTCCTAGGGGAAACTAGCCCTAAGGCCAGAGTCCTACCCGGGCTCGCGCTTCATGCGTGAAGGCCGCCGGATGGGTGTTGACCCGTGAGTGTGACCGACCTGGAACAAAAGGGCCCATTAGCTTGTAAGGGTTAGCAACATATATAATTTTGCGACTGCCAATTATTTCACACGGTAATATTTTTCGCAAGAATTCTGTCTGACCTAATTTACAGCATAATTAATAAGAATTCACAAACGTGTCTTTCGAGCTCAGCATTTTTTAAAATGTTTCTTTCAATATACAAATATACAGCCCGACGTCATTCTGAAGTTTTCAACGTCAAAATGTTGGCTTTATAAACCGCAATTTTTCATATATAAAATCACTCTTTCACTGACATCGACTACTCTGGTAAGCGTCTCTCTGTATATATTAATTGAATATTAAATTGTTCAAATACTAATGTTTGTGTTTCTCTACTCTCTTGTCCGCTGAGGTATAAATCGACGTAAAATTAGAAGCCTGGTTTCCGCATAGCATCAGAAAGAGCGACCAGGCACTCTTCTAACAAGCTCCTGGAAAATACTACAGTTATACTACGAATTAGTGCGCAGGGGATTATAGAAATGTTTGAGAGTAACTAATTCGGCCTACTGATATCACAGCGGTCACCTTTCTCGAATAACGGCTTCATAACAGATAATATTAAATATTTTAATACGGCTATTATAACAATGTTCTGGTCGATATTTATATAAGGTGCTCGTGATAGGTCAATGTGCTATTCTTTAATAGTTTTTTTCATTTCCTCTATTCACACAACTTGCTATTTTTTTAATAATAATTACAGCTTGAAACACCTCATGGATAACTTTCCGATCACGAGCAGTAGAAGTTTAATTATCTCCCAACTATATGATCACATTTATCATTACGTTCAGCAGCTAAAACGTGCTGAAAACATAGCACATAAACATTTAATGACGTGTGCGTGTAAATTACCATAATTATCTATGACGTTTACGTTGATAATTGCAACGACAGAACGTCGATAACTGTTTTATTATTATTGTAATCTGCTGTTACCTAAATATTATTGCTATAAGTTGCTGATGTTTTGTTGTGCGAACTTACCTTTTTAAGATTGCGTGCGCGACAAAGCATAAGAAGCACGGATTCGTCTAGATTCAAGAGTCTAATACCAGTGGGACAATATTCGTTCTGTGTAAACAAATATTCTTTTTGGATAGTTTGGATAGAGTGCCAGAAAATTGACTCCTAGCCCCTTGAGTATGATACGACCAAATCTGGTTCTGAAACAATTATCCGTTGAGTATGATAGGACCAGATCTGGTTCCGCGTTTTTTTCACTTCTTTGACGTTCTCATATTTATTCATAATTATCTAATTGTTTTACAAAATGATATTTCAACATTCTATATTCGAAATTTCAATGCAATCATTGTGCAGTTGTTCTTTTTATGATTGGTGTAGTAGTTTCGTAGTTATAGTACTTTAAAGTCGATGTCGCCGAAAATCCTGCAAAAGAGACAGATGCATCCATGAAAATACCCATTTACTCCAAGGGCTAGGGTAAACTAACCCTAAGTCCAGAGTCCTACCCGGGCTCGCGCTTCATGCGTGGAGGCAGCCGTATGGTCGTTGACCCGTGAGTGTGACCGACCCAGAACAAATGGGTCTTCGTGGCCAACTCAGCAAGGGCCCATTAGCTCCCAAGCACGTTCTTTCAGCATATTGAGTTGTCAACTACAACGGGCGAGCCCGTCACCACAGGACGTTTTACCGATTAGTCGTTCTATCGACCTGCAGTGAGCGTATGAAGACTTTGGACATAACAATCCGACGTCTAGCTACGCCACAACCCGTAAGAGACCAACTCCTTACCGCGAGAAAGCCAGGAATTACTTCCCGGCGGCTCGAGACACTCGCGCCCTTACTTCCAATTGTGACCAGATTTCTCCGGTCTCTCGATTGGTTCCGAGTTCGAGGTCGCTTGCGCGGTCCTCTCCCTTACGAAGCGGTGAAACGGTGTACACCGAATCTATCGCGGACCAACGCGTCCTTTGCCCGGCTCTGAACCGGGATCGAATGGCCAATGGTCATTTCAAGAGCAGTCGCCGTAAGGTACGCAACCACCCCCGCTCTATAGGAAACAATACAGTTTCCAGACTCCCCCGACTGTTAGTCGGAGCTAATGGGCCCATGATGAGGTGGCCACGATGACCCATGTGTTCAGGGTCGGTTACACTCACGGGTCAACACCCATCCGATGGCCTCCACGCATGGGGTGCGAGCCTGGGTAGGACACTGGGTCAACCAGTCTCCCCTGGGAATCAAACCTCTGGCGCTCCTGGACGGTCTGCGCACCGAGCGGCGCAAGCCAATCGACTGTGCTCTCCGACTAACAATCGGGGGAGTCTGGGAACTCTATTGTTTCCTATAGAGCGGGGGTGGTTGTCTACCTTACGGCGACTGCTCTTGAAATGACCATTGGCCATCCGATCCCGGTTCAGAGTCGGGCAAAGGACGCCTTGGTCCTCGTTAGATTCGGTGCACACCGTTTCACCGCTTCGTAAGGGAGAGGACCGCGCAAGCGACCTCGAACTCGGAACCAATCGAGAGACCGGAGAAATCTGGTCACAATTGGAAGCAAGGGCGCGAGGGTCGGCCCGCCAGGTAACACTGGCTATCTCGCGGTAAGGCGTTGGCTTCTTGCGGGTTGTGACGTAGCTGGACGTTGGATTTGTTTCTGTCCAAAGTCTTCTACGTTCACTGCAGGGCGACAGAACGAGAAAATCGTTAAAACGTCTTGTGGTGACGGGCTCGCCCGATGTAGTTGACACCGCAAGTTGTTAGTCGGAGTGCACAATCGATTGGCTTGCGCCGCACGGTGCGCTGACCGTCCAGGAGCGCCAGAGGTTTGATTCCCAGGGGAAACTGGTTTCGCCCCCCAGAGTTCGCACCCTGTGCGTGGAGGCCGTCGGATGGGTGTTGACCCGTGAGTGTGACCGACCCTGAACACATGGGTCATCGTGGCCAACTCATCATGGGCCCGTTAGCTCCCAACGCCCGTTAGTTCTTTCAGCAGTGGGATGAGCGTAGTAAACTTAGAGACAATATAAATCTACTGTCTAGCTATGCAAACATGCCCGTCAGAGACCAACGCCTTACGGCGAGGCACCGGGAAAGGTACCCAGCGGGCAGCCTCGCCCCCTGACTTCCTGCCGAATAACCACAGGTTCGAGGTCGCTTGCGCGGTCCTCTCCCTTACGTAGCAGTGATACGGTGTCTACCGAATCTATCGCGGACCATGGCATCCTCTGTCGGGCTCTTCACCCGGAATCGGGTAGCCGAATGGTCGTTTCAAAAGCAGTTACAGTAACGTTAACAAATACCCGCGCCCTGTAGAAAACAATACTGCTTCTAGACTCCCCCGACTGTCAGTCGGAATGCACAATCGATTGGCTGACGCAGCACGCCGCGTAAACCGTCCAGAAGCGCCCGAAGGTTAACTTTTAAGGGAGACTGGTCCGCAGGCCAGATTACTATCTGGGTTCGCACTTCTGCGTGGAGGCCGCCGGATGGGTGTTGACCCGTGAGTTTGGCCGATCCTGAACACATGGGTCTTAGTGGCCAAACTGCAACAGGGCCCATGAACTCCCTAAGCAGCTGCCGCCACCGCTGCTGCTGCAGCAGTAGCAGCAGCAGTTGTAGTTATATCTTGCTCAAATATTTATTTTATATCGAATAATATTTTTTTAAATTTTATACGACGTATGTACACGTCGAGTGCACTTAACTGTTTACACATCCGACGAAAGAAAATATCGACGATGTCGAAAACACAATCATAATCATTTTATAAAACACAACCCTCTCCATAACTATATGTACAATTACCTTTCACTGCGAAGTTTTAAATAGGTCCGTTTTTTTTCGTTTTAGTTAAGGGCACGCGACGACTCTTCTAATACGCATTTACGTCAAATTATCCGTCTGTGCTTATCGCCAATACCGCTGATAAGTTTTTCAACCCCTAAATGATCACTTCCTCGACGTGCCTTATCTCATCGTTTGCACCTTGCAGAAGATAGACGGTTGGGCAGTTTGGAATTTACGACAAACCCACACAATATAGATAATGTAATAATTTTGAAGATACTGTTTTTAAATAATCTATAAGATTAATAAGCTTAGATGTTTATAATTTTAAATAATAATTATTAATAAGTGAATAATTTTAAATAAGCTTAGATGCATCATTTTAATTGAACCGTCTAAGAGGCATCTTAAGTTTTTAGTTTATTGATTTTAAAAAACTCACAAAACAAACTGGGCGAGCCCATCACCTCAGGAAGTTTTAACGATTAGTCGTTCTGTCTCCCTGAAGTGAGCGCAGAAGACTTGGACAAAAACAGTCCACCATCAAGCTCCGCCACAAGCCCGTAAGAGGCCAACGCTTTAACCGCGAGATGGCCAGGAATGCTACCCAGCGGGCTTACACTCACGCCCTTACTTCCAATTGCGACCAGATTACTCCAGTCTCTCGATTGGTTACGAGTTCGAGGTCGCTTGCGCGGTCCTCTCCCTTACGAAGCGGTGAAACGGTGTATACCGAATCTATCGCGGCCCACGGCATCCATTGCCCGGCTGTTCACCCAGGATCGGGTAGCCGATGGTCGTTTCAAGAGCAGTCGCCGTAAGGTCCGCAACCATCCCCGCTCTATAGGAAACAGTACTGCTTTCAGACTCCCCCGACTGTTAGTCAGAGTGCGCAATCGATTGGCAATGCCGCACGGAGCGCAGACCGTCCAGGAGCGCCAGAAGATTGATTCCATACGGCCAGAGTCCTACCCAGGCTCGCACTTCATGGTGGAGGCCGTCGGATGGGTGTTGACCCGTGAGTGTGACCAACCCTGAACAAAATGGGTCTTCGTGGCCAACTCAGCAAGGGCCCCTTAGCTCCCGTATTTAAGGGTCTATGTCTTTCCGGACACTGCAATATTAAACACTGTAATGCTCTAGTTTTCTATAGAGCGGGGTGGCTGTTGACCTAATGACAGCCGCGCTTAAAACGACCAGTTGGCTACCCGATCCCGAGTCGGGCAAAGGATGGCATTGTCCGCGATGATTCAAGAAAGGAAGTCATGGTCTCCCACTTCGTTCAAGTCAGAATAATACTCTTCGTATCCCAAAACACAAAACCAATTATTTTTCCTACTCCTTCTCCGTACATGCAGCTCGATTGTGGAATCAGCTTCCTTCAGCCATTAGAGGGGCTAGCTCACATTGAAAAATCACTTCCTTTCACAATAAATATGAACCATAAATGCTAACCTTTCCGTTATCTCTTCCCTTTCCTTACCTTGTTTTGGCACTTTATTTACAGTTTAACATACATATGTATTCGCGTATATATGAAAATTAATTTATTTATATACTTTTGGCTTTAGATATGCATAAAATGCATAATATTTGCTATAATTTGAAATTTCGTTTTATATTTTATTGTATCTTATTGTACTTTAATTTTCGCCTACCCTTCTTTTCACATCAGCATGTTGGTTGACTGGAAGATATTGTTATGTAGCAATAAGTTCGCCATTATACCTTCTTTTAATTGTGCAATAAAGAGATATTTCATTTCATGATTCGAACTGATTACATTAGGTAGAGGACCGCGCAAGCGACCTCGAATGGGTAATGTGCAGTATATCCTTAAAGCAATACTACAATTGACAAATGTTTCTCGCAAGTCATGTCTGCATATATATATTCCAAAGATTGGAATGCAATTACCTTCTCGTTGATTCTGATTACAGGTGGAGCTGACTTTTTAAAATACTGCGAGTTCCTCAAGCAGAAATCGACTGCGTTTAGGTCTCTAAAATATTTTTGAGCTAGATTAGTTTAATTTTTTTGTAGAGTTTCAGTGGACATAATTATACGTTGCCCCTTTCAATTTGGAGCCCAAAGCAGGTACCCCGGTTGGACCCCACCCCCACCCTCACCCAGATCCGGGGTTGGACCAGAACTATGTACTAACAGCCCCTTTATCCTCGTTCTCTAAAGTATTAAAATCGGTAGTCAAAATTATACTAGCGACTTTTCTAAAAAAAATACATTCATTGAGTCCAAAACAGTATGGTTGTCTACATGTACCTACGCATCGTAAGCATCGGACGCATCGCATCAAACGGATCGTAGTATTTTTGTATAGGAAGTCATAGTCAAAGAGCGTATAGTCAAAGAGCAACTTTTGCGATACGTGTCGATGACGTCATACGGAATCCCGATCAGGACGCACCCCTTAATAAATATGGTTTCAGGTTGTCAAGAAGAGTAGTAAATTTAGCTTGAGACATACGAAAATAGTGGAAGAATTTGGCGTCATCGCTTAACAATTCAGGAAATAGTATGTGATATTATCCTTATTGCGATCTCTTCTTGAATATGACGTTTTTAGCTTTTTTTCCATTTCTTCTGCTAACAAACAAGCAATTAGGACAAATTATTCTTCTTCGCTTTCTTTCATTATCTCACCAACACATTCCGCTCGTCTGCTCGTTACGAAAATCCGAATGAAAGTGGCCTCAGGAATCCGATTGCTGGTGGTTGCGTCGGCAAATCCGATCGCTGCCGATACAGCGGACGCATTGTCAGAAACTAATCCCTTTGATGCGATGCGTCCGATTCTTACGATGCGGACATGTGGACGCTTATCTTAGAGAAGCATATTTACGTGCAAAGACATCTATTATTTCAATATTATTTCACTAATTGGAATATTCTGTGATTTGTCAAAGGCTTTTGACTGTATGAAACGTAAAATGTTGTTGAGCAAAATTAAATTTTGTGTACTGACCGTATCAGCTCGAATATAACACGATATATTAAAAAAAAAACATGCACATTATATCCGGGGTTTAGGCCTTGCCGTTAGGTTTAGGAGTTAAATGTTGTATGGGGACAGCGACTTGGTGCATGGTGCCTATACCACGTGGTACACTGTGCCTATAGTGAAGGAAAATTGAATCATTGAATACTGGGTGTTAATTCTAGGATGAATGGCTTCACAGTTGCAAGTTTTAGATGTACCTAGTTGTTAATAAACCATTCACGGAAATTTTACGAACGGAGTACAACTAGAGCTGCCAACTACAACGGGCGAACCCGTCCCCTCAGGAAGTTTTAACAATATTAGATCATTCTTTCTCCCGTGAGGTGAGCGTAGAAGACTTGGGACGAAAAATAATCCACTGTATAGTCACGCCATCTGCCCGTCAGAGGCCGACGCCTTACGGCGAGGCACAGGGAAAGGTACCTAGCGGGCTGCCTCGCCCCCTGATTGCCAGTTTGGAAGGATCTGGATATAACCAACAGCATACCTCCAACCTCCCGACTGGTCACGGGTTCGAAGGTTTGAATCTATCGCGGAAAAGGGCATCTTTTGACCGGCTATGAATTCATGATCAGGTAGCCTAATGGTCATTTCAAGAGTGGTTGACGACAGGTTAACATTCACCCCCGCTGCTTTAAGAGACCGTCTTGCATAGTCTCCAGACGGTGTGCAAACTGTCCAGTAGCGCCGGGATGCAATCCCACCAGAAAAAACCGGTGCACCAGCCGTGAGGCCTGAGACACGAAAGTCTTCCCGGGGGAGGCTTCCGCACGAGGATTCTTCTGAATAGGAGCTAAATCGTGAGTTGAGCCGATCCAAGAACAAAATGGATCTTATGGCCCTAGCTGCACGATACAGTACCTAATTGCCACTTAGCTGAAATAGGGCAAATAAGGAAAATAAAGTAACCAGCAATTCCAGTCTCAAGGAAATGGATCATGACCGATTAACAGAAGCTTAGTGAGACGTCTATTGAAAAAGGCTGACATTTTGCATTTCTAACAATCTGGATGGATGGGAGGGCAACGAGTTATGGGATGGAAATGATGCATCGAGTAGTAATCATTCAAGCGACACTGATGATGATTAAAGCACGTCTGAATAAAAAAAACATATTTTTAATTATATAATTACTTCGATCAATTTTTTGTTTTTTATTTGAGTTTTTTTGCTTTCGTTCCTGCTCCAAATATGTAGGTTGCGTCATATTCGAGGCCTCGTTATATTTGTGCTAATACGGAAATTATCATAAACGCTTGAGTTCGTATTTAAAAATACATACAGGCGGTCGTAATAGCAGCTCTAAAAAAGTTAAATCTGTTTAAAAAAAAAAAATATTTTCTGGGGTTCCTCAGGGATCCGTACTGGGGCCTAGTGGATTTAGTACTAGCTGACCCATGACCACTTCATTGGGCGGTAAACATTTTTATTTGTGATGAATTTATGAGCATGGTTCGGTTAGTACTGAGTGCTATGATTTATTTCCTGACTGCCAAAAGGAGGGTTATATTTTTACTGCATATGTATGTATGTATTTGTATGCCAAATTGGCTATATTACCGGGTTTCAAATGAGTGAATGAAATGATTATGATTGAAAAAAATATGTTTATTTTAATTGTTCAAAACTTCTTTGTATACTATATTAGATGTAATGTTATTATTTGGTAAAAAATATATTGCCTTTCAGGAGTTCCAACCCGAGATACGGTCGCGGTTCCATACCTATGTCGTTTTATCTCTTTAACCATTTATGCAGCAAAAGGCAAATTATAAGCAGTAAAAGGGAAAACTCTTTTGTTTTAAACACTTGAGAAGATAAATTTACTTATTTTGATAAGAATTCATAATTGTTGATAATATGACCAATAAACATGACCTAACGATTTAAATTATTTTTTAATATAAAAAAAACTACTTTTCGTGACTTAAATATAAAAGTTAGACATATGCTGTCGCTGACTTTTTTGTAGGCATTTATACAACTTTTCTCTAGAATTCAATCATATATCTCTCATCGGCAGCGTTCGTAAGAAACCTTTTCATTCGCCCGTTTTTTCTCCGACTTACTTTGCAAATCCGACTACCACGAAAAAGTCGTTTCATTTTTCGGATTAATATATAGGCTATGACACTCACAAATAACGTGGCCTTCTATTGGTAAAAGAATTTTCAAAATCGGTTCAGTAGATCCAGAGATTACTCCAAAGAACCTCACAAACTCACAAAGTTTACCTCTTTTTAATATTAGTACCTATAGTATATTATAGATTATATTGAAACAATGAATATGTGTCTCTCCGGCGTAATCGAAGCGTAGCATACAGATTGAATTATGTAATTCAATTAGTCTGTCATTTTCCGTTTCACCAGTACGACTGCTGGGAGTTTTCTCTTATTGTAGGTATGTGAATCTAGGCACGCATTTTGAACGCTCTGTACTTTCTTCTACAAATTTTTGTTCA
This sequence comes from Micropterix aruncella, assembly GCA_944548615.1. NCBI lineage: Eukaryota > Metazoa > Arthropoda > Insecta > Lepidoptera > Micropterigidae > Micropterix > Micropterix aruncella. The sequence continues at coordinate 7,627,540 of OX155968.1, forward strand.
GCCCGGGCCGTTTACAATATATCAATAATCTAAAATTGGCAAAATGAGGGTATTTGTGACCGCCTTCGAAAGTCTGCTGATATATGAATCTATAGTTTCTCATAACTACCATAGTCTCTTTCTTTTAGTTTGACGTTTGTTCTATTTGTTTCACTTTATTTAATTGAATTATATGTTAAATTTTAATGCCGACTTTATAATAGAATCGGGTATTATTTTTTTGGGGACCGCATTTTTGGGCAATTTAGTTTTATGAGAATTTTACAACAGCGTTTAAGTTAGGAGAATTAAACGAAGAAGGTTGAGGTTAAGGTTTTGCCATTCGGTTCCTGTTATTTTTGTAGGCAAAATCAACGTTTAATAGAAATTATTTCTAAATAAATATACACATAAATATATGACTCTCCTCCTGTTGTTATTACCGTTGATTATATACTTAAGAACCTTCCCAGTACCCTATAGTTGGGTGACAGAATCGAATAAGCATGAGGTTTTGCCAATCGGTTCCTGTTATTTTATTAAAATTAAAATAAGCAGTGAAGTTAATAAATAAAAGCTACTCATGAGGGGGCGAAGGAGTCCCAGAATTAGATTGAGAAGTATTTATGTTTCAACAAGATGAATCAATGTGTACAATTTTCGACTGCAGGTTTAGGTTTGTCGCCCTTTATCGATCGCTCTTCGGTTATTTATCTCGAAACTAAGCTCATCATTTTGCAAAAAAAGTCATTCATTTCGAGTTAGATTTAAGCGAAAAAATAATGGATAAAGCGCATTGATTATAAATCGGCGAAAATCGTTTCTTACGTATTAGCTGACGTTTCGAAAAACTGGAAATATTTAATTATTTTCCATTAATTGACAAGATGATTAAAGGAAGCTACTATTGTCACGGAATCTACTATCAGCCAGCCATGACACTAAAATAAAATAAAAACTTTATCTGCTCATTTTTACGACAAGGAAGTAGTCAAACCTTCGCTCCGGATTGAGAAGTTTACACAAGACTATATATTATTTACAGGGTTTTATGGAAAATGTTTGCAAAACGAACAAAATTGTATAATATTTTTGCATCTGTTGAAATGTTGGGTTATCTCGCGGTTAAGGCGTTCTGTCACTCTTGGCTATCTCCTGGAGTGTTACCCAGCGGGCTTACACTCACGCCCTTACTTCCAATTGCTACCAGATTACTCCAGTCTCTCGATTGGTTCCGAGTTCGAGGTCGCTTACGCGGTCCTCTCCCTTACGAAGCGGTGAAACGGTGTATACCGAATCTATCGCGGACCACGGCATCCTTTGCCCGGCTGTTCACATAGGATCGGGTAGCCGTTGGTCGTTTCAAGAGCAGTCGCCGTAAGGTCCGCAACCACCACCGCTCTAGAGGAAACAGTACTGCTTCCAGACTCCCCAGACTGTTAGTCAGAGTGCGCAATCGATTGGCTTAATCCGCACGGTGCGCAGACCGCCCAGGAGAGCCAGAAGGTTTATTCCCAGGGGAAACTAACCATAAGGCCAGAGTCCTACCCAGGCTCGCACTTCATGCGTGGAGGCCGTCGGATAGGTGTTGACCCGTGAGTGTGACCAACCCTGAACAGAATGGGTCTTCTTGGCCAACCCAGCAAGGGCCCATTAACCCCCAAAGTACCTAAGTGACGTCAGGAATCTTAAGGTCTACCACAAATCGTAATATGATTACTCGTCTTCTTCTTGAAGCATCGTCCCGGCCACATTTACGGTGTCCCGCGACGCAGATGCTATTATGCTACCGATTTGCTCTGAGAATTCCATATGGCGTCGACTCGTAAATCTCCACAAAGAAGTAATAGTAACAGCGGAAACAATCTGCGCCCACAGCGCGTCACAGCCCATAGCGCCATAACTATGGGCTTAGGCCCATGGACGCGACATGACACCGCTGGCCCCACTTCCGTCGCACCCTCTTCCCGCATTGCCTCGTAGCTCTTGAGTGAACTTACTGGGTATTATTATACTGTGGTATCCGTATTGCTTAGAATATACGAAACGAAAAATACATTTTTGGATATTTTCCGACAACCCCTATGTGGATTCCAAAGATCCTTAGGTGGAATCCACATAATTGCATTCGATTCTATTCTACTTCTCTTAATTATTACATGAATTTTATAATAACTTGGAATATTCAAAGGTTTTCTATTATTTAAATAAGATAGTTCAGCTAGAACTATATCTAGTTGTTTATATAATATAGATGCATACTTATATCTTACATTTTATATTTTAGTAGCTGACCCGGCGAACTTCGTAGCTCCTAACAGTCAATGAATGTCGTGTTACAGATTAGCTGAACTTAATTAATGATTTTATGAAAGTAATACAAAGAATACAAAATAAATATTAAGTTCACTACTTTATTAAGATAATAACACAAAAAGAAAATAAAAGTACAAAAATTGAGTATATCAATCGCGTGTCAGCAAGACATGATTGAATTAAGCTATTTACATATTGTGCAGCATGGGATGCACTCGGTTTAATTCTCTTCATTGAAGCACCTTGTTATATACGACATTTTTTGTTTTTTTATCAGGCGCAAGAACTAATAAAGCGGATGATTTGCCGACACGTGAACATGCCATGTACAACTGACAATGAGAAAAACACGGATTTACATTTTGTATGGGAAAATGTTTTTCTTCTATTTTAATTTTTGCCAATTTTCCAATGTTTGTTTTTATTAGTTATTCTGCTATTCGGTACAGAGACAAATACTACAAACCAAAAACCATGAAAATCGGTCCAGCGGTTCTCGAGTTATAAGTGTTCGAACAAACCCGACTTTGTTTTATATATATAGATTTCTACACTTGTGAATTCTACATTTTATTTTCTTTCCAGAAACGGACTAAATTTAGTAATCAACCTAACCAGAAGGTAAATGAGGCAAGAGATGTTGGATCATAACTTAAAGTAAATAAAAACAATATCCTCTATATAACTATAAAATTTAGAAGTTACGAGACAGACGAAGTTATAAAGTGAAATAACGATATTATACCCAAGACATGTGCTCTGCCAGAGGATATATAGCTTGATATCGCAAATCACTGGGACAAAACAAAGAGAGCTTACGAATAGTGAGACTACCATTTCGTTGAATGACTGCCGTACTTTCAAAATAATAAAATATTACAAAGCATTAATTTTTGATTTGAAACAGAATGATATTGGATATTTTATTTGTTATGTAGGTACATACCTGTAGGGGAGAGTTGCTATGAATGTACCATTTAAATTGACGACCTCATATCTTGAAATATATGATTAAAAAAACAAAATATTACTTTGTTCCTGTCTGTCAAGAGAGTTGGGATCAATGTACCATTTAACTTTACGACCTCATATCTTGAAATATATGATTAAAAAAACAAAATATTACTTAGTTCCTGTCTGTCAAGATCTAAACTTTTGATTTTTTAAGTTACGTACGATTTACAATAATGGTTTTCCAAATAAATGAAAAAAAGGAATTTTGAAGCTGTTGCCTTTATTGGATCACCGTCCCTGTCATTGGACCACTAAATAAATATAAAACATAAAATAAATATAAAAAAACACGGTCATAGGTAATCACTCGAAATAAATACTCACACATAGAAACACAAAAAAAATGTTTAAAAATTTACACTAGTATATGTTGATAGACACGACTAGAATGATAATTAGTAGATCGAATTGTTTTTGACCGCCGTGAACACTGACACACACATCTCTTCTAGCAGCGACTTGCAGCGGCACTGAGGTTAGGGTGGCGGGGGGAGGGGGGACTTAGACGCGAGCAGCTTGTCTCGACTTGTTTTGGCGTTGCTAGCTATCGTAGTTTTCGATATACTATAGTGGTCGAATGAAAGCGCTGGTCCAATGATTGCTACTCACCAATAAAAATCCAGCGTTGACGAAGCGTCAAGCGCAGATTCCACGTCCGCTAGCGCCGAGAACCAGACGCATACTAAACGGTCAATCGCAGTGCTAGCACTGAATAACTATCTTTACGCAGTGGTGATATAAGGGTGTTAATGGCAAATCATATTTAGCGTAACTCCCAGAGCGCTCTCACGTTATAATTAATTGTAATTAATTTAGGGCCTAAATTGACGTGAAACCGCGGACTTAACCTTTTTGCTAAAAAATACCTCCAATAATATTAACTGTCCTGACTTACTAAATAAAATTAATCTCCGTGTTCCTTCCAAACTCAATAGATTTAACCCTGCTCTTCATGTTCCTCATGCTGGTACCAACTATAGGCAAAATGCATTTCTGTGGCGAACAAGTGACAATTTCAATGACATGATTAAACGCTTTGACTTTGATCTATTCTGTACGAGTGTTAACTCAGCTAGGCAGCGGCTGAACAGTGAATTTTTTAGCATTAATTGTTGAATAATTTTTGATGCATTTTTAATCGATAGCTTTAATTGACAGATCACATATGTTTCTACAACGTTATTTAAACGTGAAAACCTTTAATCTGCTCTCTGTTATGTTAGTCCGGCTTTGTTAAATTATAATTGGTTGTTGGTTTTCCTGAAAATAAATAAATAAATAAATAAATAAATAAAAATGTGGCTAAGTGCTACCCTAGAAAATTAACCAGTCAATATAATGAAATTACATATAATTAAACACACTCACCTCTTACATTGTAGGAGTAAACGCGCCTGAAAGTTTTCGAAGTCAGTTTAAGGCCTTAATGTCAACAATGAGCAACTTTTTTGGGTCCAAATTTTAAATTGGTTCCTTATAGGGGGATACACTCAGAGACTTTTTTCAAGTAATGCTTATATTTTTCAAAAAACTCATGAAACTAAAATTCCTCAGATATGGTCGTTCCCAGGTATCATGTCGCCTTAAGGCTTAATTAATGCTTATTATGTATAATAATTATATAATATGCAGTAATTTTAATGCATCTTTCCATAAAGGTTTATATTTATATTGCATCTCAATGGTTTGGTTATGGCAGTATTGTTGATTTATTTATGAAATAAATCAATGAATAAATTTTGGACATAAACAATATAACGATGAAACAACGATTTTAATTCTGTGTTGCACGTATTTATTAATATATAAGAGAGCATATTTCATTTAAAATTTTAGTTCATCATTTAACCAATTTTTGATTATGTGTTATCAGAGTATAAAAAGGCTTTAGCTAAATATAAGTAGCTATTCCATTACATTTTTGAGCATCATAGTTATAGTTCATAGTTAGTTAGTTCATAGTTCGCTTTATTTAAAAAAAATCCTTTCTCTACTGATCTGATTTTCATTATTCGGTATACTTTCATATGTTTTCTCCATTCAATGGGACTATGTGTTTGAAATATGAGTGCTTTTACTTCATGGTGACAAGGCGCGTTTCCATTTTTTAGCTACATTAATATATTTAAATTCTGCCACATATTTTAATAAAATATTAATGCTGTCTGTTGACGCTTGGCCTAAATCCGCCCTTAGCCAAGAAACGAACCGCCCAAGGCGATTGCCCGCGAACCTAACGGGGTTCGTCTGCCGGCCAAGACATTTTATTTATGAAATTAATATTCAGATTAAATCAGTCCTTGGTTACTTGCCGTGAAAATTTTGGGGTGGTACAACCATATTTTTCAATTTCAAATTAAGAGTTTATTATTATTATTATTTAATGTGGCAAATACGCAACTGCCGTACTCGGCAACAAAACGGCATAACACGCCCTATCGCTCGGACCTAAAAGCGATCCCATATGGCTGAACCACATAAATTAATCCCGTCTGGGGCTCGCTTCGCATGCGAAGGCTCTTCGGGCCGCCCTACCATTAGCCGCCGACCAATCGGCGCGGCGGTGCCGCCCCCCTGAAACGGCGGCCCCGCCCGGCTTCACGCGGCGGGGTCGCTGCCCGGCCGACAGTTGCGGTCGGCCCGCGAACCAACGACCATCGTCGCCGCGATTACCGCTTCGAAACGGTCGCTATTCGTAACCGAGTGCGATTTTTGTGCCGAGTGCCGAGCGGGATAATTCTCGTGGTGTGTGGATAAAGAGTGACTTGGATATTTTAGCAGTGAAGGGTGTGCCAGGAACGATCGTCTTTTTGACATCTGGGTAAGTCATTTCGATTTCCGCAGAGAATTTGGAGTGTCGGAACTAATTTCGCAACACATTATTGCATAGGGTGTAGTGATAACATAGATAACTATAGACCGATTTCCATATTACCGGCCTTTAGCAAAATTAATTTATTTATTTTATTTTTATTTTTCGGAAAACTTACAGCGTTTTATACTTAATACTAACACATATTATACAAATCTAAGGCCAATTAAAAGTTTTCACAATTAAACTGAATCTTTTATTACAGCGCAATGAGCTATGAAAAAAATGCAGGTTTAAGTAAGGGGAAAGAGATAGGGAAGCCACATTATGAGTTATGTAGATGTATTTAAAATATATGATGATATATAACATACATACATATTTACATACATACACGTGCACAAATAATAAATTAATATAAATAATACGATAAGGTAATAGTAAAATGTAAAAGTATAGTTAATATAAATATATCTAATATACATCACAATGTATTAATAATGTTAATATACATATGAAAAAAAATCGAAAAGGTATTGTATTGTACCGTACATATTGTACCTATTGTACCGCCTTAGTAAATTTTTCGGCACTCACGACATATGTACTAAGAGTCAAGAGTTTGGTTTTCGGGCAGGGCTACCGACAATCAATGCTACATTGAAACTACTCAGTTATGTGGTCTATTTTGTAACCTTTCAAAAGCATTTGACTGCGTTAACCACAATATTATACAGAATAAATTAGAACACTGTGGTATCAGAGACAAAGGGCCTAATCTAATTCATTCATGTCTACAAAATAGGTATCAAATGATACCTATTGATATTAAATGGATATTAAATGATATTAAATGATATTAAATGGATATTAAACGATAATAAATGATAGTAAATGGAAGAAGAAGCCAACTGATTCTGTTAACCTGGTTCGGTAACCGGTGTACCTCAAGGTTCCATTCTAGGTCCATTTTTATTTTTAGTGTAGGTACACCAATGACTTGCCGGGATGTGTGCCATCCGAGAATGACAATATTACACTGTTTGCAGATGACACTTCACTTATCTTCTGCGACAAAAATAATAAATCATTATTAATAGAATTATATATACTATTGATCAACTCTTGATTTGGTTTAATGCTAATGAACTATGTACGTCTAAACATTACTAAATTAAAAATAATGCGTTTTCGCGTAAGACCTGCCTATTGGCTAAATGTCGACTATTTAAATGAATTATACAACTATTTTGAAATTGACATCACAGAAGATATATTTTTTTTAGGTTTAAGAATCGACAGTAAATAACAATGGAATACGCACATCCATCAATTAGCTAGTACGTTTGTAGCTCGATAAACTCTATTAAAAAGTGAGAAGTCTTTGTGGTTTTGCGGCAACCAAATCAGTATATTTTGCATATTTTAACTCATTAATCGATATTTCCAATATAATTATAAGTTTTTAAATATAATTATAAGTTTAATTTGAATACTTGAAACTTATCTGTTTTTTTATTTTATCTACTTATCACATTTTGGATGTTTCATTAATACTATATGCATATGAATAAATAATTGCCATACATAGAGTATTCCTTGGTACGGGCTATGGCCTAGTTAGGCAGATTCTGTCATTATGTAAATTAACCCCTCAAATGAATGGCGATTAGCTTGGGTTGCCTACGGCAAAATGTATATAAATTTATATTTACATTTACATTTACATTTAATAGAGCGGGGTTACTATAGAGCTATAGCATTACTATAGAGCGGATTACTATAAAGCGGCGCACATTTACATTTATATTTACATTTATATAAATTTATATACATTTTGTATACATTTTGCCAAGGCATCCCTTAAGGGACGCCTCACATTTGAGGGGTTAATATTTACAATGTGGCAGATTCTGCCATTATGTAAATTAATATTTACAATGTGGCAGATTCTGCTATATTGAAAATTAATATTTTTGAATGATTAAAGTTATTATTACTATTATTAATGATTTATAGACTACTATTTTGGAAAAATGCCGATACCAGTAAAAGAATCTTTCTTTTGCAAAAGAGAGCACTGCGCAGCATGTATCAGGTAACGAACAGGACCTCATGCTAAGAATATTTCATTAAGGCAAGGATAATGAGTATATATTCGGCGTTCATATACCAGTGTTTAATGTATGCTAGACAGCACCTCGCAGAAACTGCAAATAATTCAGACATTCACTAGCACCATACCCGCGGTAGCTCCCTTCTATGCGTATTCTGAATACGACAGTGGCAAAGTACAGAAAAACTTCTTATAGCTTAGTATTAAATTCTGTAATATACTCCCTACCACTGTTAAACAGTGGGAGGACGTAAAATAAATAAACAAACATCAAGTAGATGCTTAACGACCACCCTTTCTATGAGCTGGAGGAAATTGAGGGCCATGACTTTTTTAATATTGTGCCAATCTAAATGATTTAAAAAATTAGAGCCTTTTTGTCTGGTTATTTCACTTGGTCTTTCGTTTTTGTATGGTACCTTTCGTTTTTAATTTGATTATTTAACATTTCACTGACAACTTGTATATTACGATGAGTAACTTTTACTTCTTATCTTTTATAATTTTTATACAACTATTTCAATTATTAGGCTTCTGTTTTGATTATTTATATATTTATATTTATATCTTGACAATCTAGTAGTTAAATTCTTGACTACGTTGTATGTATGTTGAGTAAAGAGTACTAACTAGACTTACTACCTTACACAATTATTTTGACTCGTCCAAGAGCGGTTTTTAGGCGTCAATTGGACATGACAAAAATGTACTGTGATGTAATGTATCATAGATAGTACAGTCAGTGGTCATCACATTAGAACCATCATGCGATATCAGTACGATTTTGCATTTTTCAATATTTATAAATTTTCAAACTGCAATACCTTCTGAATAAATATACGAAAATCATTTTTCTCCAATTTAACATTCAGTGTGATGCACTATAATTAGTAAGGCCCGCGTCATAATTCCAGTTTTAACTCCATTATTAACCTCCGTCATTAACCTCCGTCGTTAACTCAAAATAATATATTTTCATAATTTTTAACACATTTGATAATGTTAAAGGAACAATTTGAATTGTATATGCACTTACCTGTGTAGTATAGTGATACAAGTAGATACCTAGGTATTATACTGATAGGTACAAGTAGGTATACAATTTATCATATAACAAATATATAATAATAATCAAATAACAAATTCACTTGAATAGTAACGTGAGTTCAGCTATTAATCGGGCATTATATTGAATGTTAAATTAGAGAAAAATGTTTTTTTTAAAAAAAATAAATCAATAATAATAATAATAAAACGTTTTATTTGTAAAAAAGGTAAAGATAGCTTATTGCCTGCAGGCAATATTTTAGAGCTAGCCTTTGCTATTGTATGAACATTCTTTGCGAGTAGATGCTAACTTAACCTATATAAATAGTATGAAATACAAAAAAAAGGAGTAAAATATATATTTTATTTTTGAGCACAGAATGTGCCACACCATAATATACTAACACTTATTAAGACGCAAAGGTTTTCAAAGGAGAAGAATGGGAAGGGAAAAAGTTATTATTTTTATTTATTTATTTAAGAATTCATTACTTTAAAACATTGATTTGCTTACGAAAATAACAGGAATCGAATGGAAAACCTTAACCTTTTGCTAATTTGATTCTGTCACCCAACGGCGACTAGCCCGTTCTAGAGTGGGCAGGAATCTAATATTACAATTAAGTTTGCTTGATTGCTTGATTGCTTACTTTATTTTATTTTATTTTATTTTATTTTTATTTGTACAAATGTACAAGTTTTAGTAAAAAGCTAATAACACTAAATTTCCCTAAAATGTGGTCTTTAAAAAAATAAAAATAATAATAAAAAATATTAAAATATAATATAATAAATAAAATGCAATTCCATTATATAATCGGCAATAAATATAATATAAAATTCGATTAAATAATATAAATAAAGTTATATGTGAGAAAAGAAAGAAACAGTCATTAATATTCAATATATGCTAAGTAATATAGGATTTAATATAAAAATACCTAGTCAAAAAAAGTACAATTCATTGTCAAAATAATATATAACAAAAAAGTCAAATAATTTTTGGTAGTTCAATGTTAAAATATATTCAACATACATGTTTAAAAATATGTTAATAATTTGTGCACCTAAGTTTTATTACACTATTATTTCTAACATTTGATGTATGTTTAGTCTGCCATGATTCGATAACCATTTCTTTGATTTATTTTTGAATTTCCCAAATGTCAAATTCATTTTTATTCCCATATTGATCAGATTGTAAATTCTCGGCGCAATGAAAGAGTAGGTAATGTCTTTTGTCCAAATGATGTTTTCGTCTCGTTGGTCTTCGGTTCTGATTTATTCCTAAATTTGAGTTATTGTCCAAAAATAGCTTTAAGAGGGAAGTTTTTAGAAAAAGTTGCCTATAATCAAGAACTTTAGCTTCCTTATAAAGTTCATCAGTCGATATGGTCTACGTAGAATAATTTTTAATATAAATTTCTGCGCAACTTGCGATGGCTCTAGCAGGGTTTTACCACATCCACCCCATCCAATTATGCCGTAAGTAATAATCGATTCACATAAAGCATAATAAACAGTTTTTACTGTTTTGGAATCTAGAATATTCCTCAGTTCTTTGAAAACATATCCAAGGATTCGTACCTTCGTAGCCATGTTATGTATATAAGAGTCCCAATGGAGAAAGCAATCTAGAGTGATGCCTAGATATTTCCAAGATATTTCTCTTTGTAGAGGCTGATAGTTACAAGACTCGTGAGGATGAGGTCCCATTCAGTTTCGAGATTAAAAACCTGGGTGTCGATATGGACAAAAACCTATCATGGCGGCTACATATTCGAGAAATGCGACGCAAACTCTTCGACCGATTTTATTCGCTGAATAGAAAAATATCCCCCCGGAGAAGAACAATTAAGACAAACTTTATAGTGCCTGTATTCTGATGCGCCTAATACGAAAACTTATTAGTTCCTAGGACACGAAAAAAAATTATTATGCTTATGTTGAGTCTCTTCTCCGTTACGGTTATTCTTTTCTAGGCGCAATGCACTATCGATCTAAGGCGACATATTTATGCACTGCAAAAACGGGCCATTCGGGTTATGTAGAATCATGCAGTGGCCATTTCAGAAAGCTCAAAATCCTTACTTTTCCATCTCCTATACGTGTTAGAATGCATATTGATTTAAAAAAACCTAGCTAAGCTGCCGATACAATCAGATACCCATAAACATTTTACCAGGGGGAGAAGAAATAATCTGATTCTTCCGCGTCCAAAACTAGAACATTTAAAAAGGAATCCGAACTACGTCGGAATGATTTGCTACAATAAGCTACCCCTTAGTATCAAAAAACTATACCGGTAACGTAAAATGCCCCAATTTAAGAATAAGTTAAAATTATATGTCATTGAAAGAGAATTGTAAAATATAAACGATCTCTAAAAACTGTCTGCATCTTGAATATATCTATTTCTATATCAGACAATTAATCGATTTTCTGTTTGACTAAAATTTATTGACTATTTCTATTATTAGATACCTACATATTTTATTTGCAATATAATCGCTAGGATATTTTAATTTACTTTTTGAACATCCTTATTTTTTTTGTTATTTTTGACACTACATTTTTGATTATTTTTTAAAAATATATTCTCATTTTTGTCGTTATATTAAAGAGTAACTTATGTTTATTTCGTTACATTATTTATTTTATTTAATGTAATAGAATCACAACTTATTTAGGTTTTTTCTCCGCACATATCTTATTCTATGTTTTTAATCCGCCAAACTAATTGGTGAGACTCGATTCAATTCTACAATAATACCTTATTTATTCTTACGAGTAACCATTTTTCGTTTGATTATTAATAAAATGAAGAATTCAATCATATCACAGCAAATTGTAAATGTAATATAACTATGTCTATATAGTAGGGCGGTGTTGACTACAACGGGCGAACCCGTCACCCCAGGCTGGTATAATGATATAGATCGTTCTTTCAGCCGTGGGATGAGCGTAGAAGACTTGGGGACAAGACAATCTACTGTCTGGTTCACCAGCAACCCGTTAGAGACCAACGCCTTACGGCGAGGCACCGGGAAAGATAAACAGCGTTCAGCCTCACCCCCTAACTACCAGTTTGGGCAGGATATCTCCGTTTGGAATTAACTTTCAAGATACCTTCGTCTTTCCGACTGGTTACGGGTCCGAAGTCGCTTACGCAACCTCTACCTGTTGTATTACAGCAGTAATTTAGTTAGACCAGTTTATCGCGGACCTGGGTTTTTTTCGCCCGTAGTGCCCCACGGGATCGAGTGGCCCAAGGTCATTTCAAGAGTGGCATGAAAATAGGTCAACATCCACCCCTGCTGCTTAGGAAACAGTATATTTCCATAGTCTCCAGACTCCTTCAGCAATTAGTCAGAATGCACAACCGATTGGCTTCGCCGAACGGTTCGCAAACCGTCCAGTGGCGCGGGGATGCAATCCCGCCGGGAGAAACCAGTCCACCAGCTCTGAGGCCTGAGACACGGGAGTCTTACCCGGGGTAGCCTTCCAATCGAGGAAGCTTCTGAATAGGAGCTGAATCGTGAGTTGAGCCGATCCGAGAACAAAATGGATCTTGTGGCCCAAGCTGCACAAAACCGTTCACCACCCATGTCTATACAACTAGGTATTAGTTTTTAAGACTATAAATAATTTGATTAGAGCAAGATTACGATTTGTCAGTCTGCTCTCCTCCAAAGTTGAGCGTCTCCAAAATGTCTGCATTTGTTATATCAGTGGCCTCAGAAAATTTGGCCAGTTCACGAAGTTCAGAGAGAAGCTTCACTGACTGTCGACCCGGAAGAAAAGAATCTTGAGATTTCTTCGTATGCTTTTCAAGATCTTAGAGGGGGTCGCGCCTAAGTATCTCACCGGCAGATTTACTGCACTGTCGGCTCATGGACGCTCTCTTAGATCAAAAGATAACCTGGGACCTCTATCCCTGGTCACAGCGCTGACTTCTCATTCTCTTTCTCCGTGCATAAAGCCCGAGGAATATTTTGCTGAAAAATGTGAGAACCGCGCCAAGCATAACATGTTTTAAAAACAGACTCAGATAATGGGATTACACATTTGAGAAAGCAAACGAAGGCATGGAAATGTTAAAAATTGGCTAGGACACTTTATGTTGACACTTAATGTTGGCAAAACCAAATACATGCAATTTAGTATAAACACTAGAGGTTAACCCATTACTAATAAAACTATTGTAGTACACGAATGCGATGGCGTATATGCAAATCTTTGGGACTACTATTATATTAATCCTCGAAGAGAAATAACTGCCACCAATGATAATCGCCTGCGTGTTAGGAGGCGATCCCCTTTGATTCGCGAAGTAAAACTTCACCCGTACCGTTTGCACACGACGACGTTTTGCGAGTGAAATCGGCGCTTATCGTTTTTGTAAAATAATTATCGCCAAGACGCCGGCGATTAGAGTTCGACCGTTGCAAGTATTTAATATTGGATACTTTATACGAATATTATACGCATATTATATGCGGATAGGATCGCAATTCGAGTAATAAATCGCATTTTACGCAGCGCGGAGCGCCCTAACCAATATTGTTTAGATACCATTTTAGGCATTTGTAAGCGTCTGTAGGAGCCTACGGCCCCACATACCCACAACAAAAAAGTTAATTTCACAGAATTGAAAACTGCAGACTCGCTCAAACTTACACGAGCAGCTGCAGTTAATTTCCAGCTAAATGTGGCAAATATTGCCCAGGCAAGCGACACATGCGTCGCCCCACTCGTAGCTATTGCATCACCGATCACCCTATAAAACGCAGTACATTTCATTCGATCGGCATCATTCCTTTGGCAGACAGTTGCCCCTCTACATCATTACTTCGGCAGACAGTTACCGCGCTCTACACATCGTCCCCTCAGTGGACAGATATCTCGACTACACACTTCGCTCCTCGACTACACACGCACCGCCACGGCTTCACCTCGCGCCCACACTACAACACAACGGCGAACACAACTCAAGGCGTTAAGAACTGGCGACTTCGACTCACTTCTCTTCAATCTTCTGAATAAACTCTTCTACACGGACATCTACGACTCTCATTAACGGAGCAACCTTCATGCTGAGAACCACCCTTCGCTCACAAGCAATTGGAGTCTAGTGAAGGGTGGCCATTCTCACACGTCTAACCAAGAATGGTTAGCTCAAATAGGAAGGTTAAGAGCAGTCCATGTGCTTTAGACCACTCGTATAACATCGATAGATCTTTATTTACAGAAGCAATGGTTGTATTTTCCTCTTTTGAGCTATCTGGTAGAATAATGTGGGTACCAGAAAATATTACACTTTATGTGAAAGTCTAGGAATATTGAAATATGCCAATTAGTGCTGAAATTGCATGGTGGTTCTTACGTGATGGTCACATACCTACAGTTACTAACATTTTATCTTAGTTAGGACATATGCAATGATGTGCAATAAACAATGTTTTGCTCTCTCACAAAAACCTGTAGAAAGCAAAGATTTAAATGCAGAAAACCCAACACCTGCTTATACCTATGTAGATTCAAAGCTTATTATTTTTTAGTCGCTACTGGTAAATTTAATAAATATTTTACTTATTAATGATAGGATGATAGGATGGCCGCCATGATAGGATTAAAACCTATCACGGCGGCTACATATTCGAGAAATGCGACGCAAACTCTTCGACCGATTTCATTCGCTGATAGGCTGAAATATATCCCCCCGGAGGAGAACAATTAAGAAAAACTTTCTAGTGCCTGTATTCTGCTACGCCAATTACGAAAACTTATTAGTTCCATGGTCACGAAAAAAAAATAATTACGCTTATTTGAGTCTCTTCTCCGTTATGGTATTTTTTTCTGGGCGCGATGCACTATCGATCTAAGGCAACATATTTTTGCACGGCAAAAATGGGCCATTCGGGTTATGTAGAATCATGCAGTGGCCATTTCAGAAGGCTTAAAATCCTTACTTTTCCATCTCCTATACGTGTTAGAATGCAAAATTGATTTTAGAAAACCTAGCTAAACTGCCGATACAATCAGATACCCATAAACATGTTACCACGAGAAGAAATAATCTGTTTCGTCAGCGTCCAAAACTAGAAAGATTAAAAAGGAACCCGAACTACGGCGGAATGATTTGCTACAATAAGCTACCCCTTAGTATCAAAAAACTATGCTGGTAAAGTAAAATGCCCCAATTTAAGAATAAGTTAAAATTATATGTCATTGAAAAAGAATTGTAAAATATTACCGATCTCTAAAAACGGTCATCTTGACTAAATTTATTAAGCTATTGCATAGCTTTTATCGCGGGCCTGGCCAGCGCGGCGACCGAATGAAGACATTTTTTAACGAAAATTAATTATTTTAAACTGATAATTACGTCTAAACGAGTACTGCTTACGATTCGAAAAAAAAAATGGTAAACAAAAACATTTTCCTAATATTCTTAGATTTGAATATTTTAGATTTTGTTTATATTACATAGTGTAATTAATTTGTGAAATTAGGTCTAACCGAACACAAAAACGACTACTACTCAAATACTATCTGGCGTATTATTATGAAACCTGCACCATTTTAAAGATAATTTAATTATCTATCTTTGTATCTACGATTTTTTCCGAATAGTCAAAGAATAATATCCGTTTTTTGCTTTATCGAATAAAATTCGTGCGCTCTATCGGAAGACGTTTAAATTATTCCGAATCGATTCGGAATAATTTCAAGGTTTTTCGATAGAGCGCAGTTATCTGATATCAGAAAAAAAATTTCTTCATACTGCATAAATAAACTAAATAAATATTAAATAAAGTTGTTAAAAATTGCTATGCTATAGCTTTACCGCGGCAGTCCCCGAGTGCCACACGTATTTTTTTTTTATATCAGACAATTAACCGATTTTCTATTTGACTAAAGTTTATTGACTATTTCTTTTGCAAAATTACTCACCTATATCTTCCTGATGCTGCACCCGCATCACGGTTAATTTTGTGCCTTTTTATGGTCTTAATTAACGTAATAAATTTATTAGTCTTAATTAATAAGATCTTGCAAGTGTGTCGCTAGTTCCTCTGGAGAATACCATTTTGCAAGAATTGAAACACCAAAATTACGGAGCTATGATGGTTCACAATGGCGTAACTACGCCGCGCGCGCCGGTGCGGGCGCACTGGGGCCCACGGTAGTTGGGGCAAAAAATTGCTGAAGTAGTCTGGAGACTATGGAAATATACTGTTTCCTAAGCAGCGGGGGTGGATGTTGACCTGTTGCCATGCCACTCTTGAAATGGCCTTGGGCCACTCGATCCCGTGTGGCACTACGGGCAAAGAACGCCCAGGTCCGCGATAAATTCGAACTGAATTTCCGCTGTAATGCAACAGGTAGGGGTCGCGTAAACGACTTCGGACCCGTAACCAGTAGGAAGGATGGAGGTATCCTGAAGGTTAATTCCAGACGGAGATATCCTGCCAAAACTGGTAGTCAGGGGGCGAGGCTGCCCGCTGTGTACCTTTCTCGGTGCCTCGCCGTAAGGCGTTGGCTTCTGACGGGCAGGTAGCGGAGCTTGACGGTGGATTGTTTTGTCCAAAGTCTTCTGCGCTCACTTCACTGGAGAGAGAACGAACAATACATACAGCATTGACTCTCTCCATTGACCATACAGCGACACCCCTGTATAATAATTTCATGACCTGCGCTGTCGAAGAATGAATGAAACTGTAGTTCTAGCTGGGTTTTGTCGTTTCAGTAGGCTTGCCAAATTGTGCTATGGAGTTCAGCAATCTAAATACCATATATAATCAATGCTTTATATTATAGGTTTGTAAAAGTCTGGCATTGGTAGCGGTGCATGTACCCATTGGCTGAGAAGTGGCAAACTGCTTCCCATCACGCCATAGAGAAATAGCCATAAATCTCCTTTCATACGTTCCATCAGAGCATTAATGTCTATTAGACAAAGAGGGGACTAGTCAAACGAAGGACTGCTCGTTAGTGCGTTGTTTTTATTTATGAGAAAACTAACAGATGATTAATTACGATGTCTATTATTATATATATATATATATATATATATATATATATATATATATATATATATATATATATATATATATATATATATATATATATATATATATATATATATATATATATATATATATATATATATATATATATATATATATATATATATATATATATATATATATATATATATATATATATATATATATATATATATATATATATATATATATATATATATATATATATATATATATATATATATATATATATATATATATATATATATATATATATATATATATATATATATATATATATATATATATATATATATATACTACTCTGTCTAAAAAGTACCGGGAATTATTAAATTAAACACACAATTTTCGTTTAATCGTCAATGTTTATTTTATAACCTTCAAAGTAGTCCCCATTTGATGCAACACACATCGTGGATCGTAGCCAGGTTTTAGTCGCCTCCGAGTTGAAAAACTTCTTTCGGCAGTCGCCACACTTACCGGCAAGGAGGCCATGACAAGGATGAGGCTGTATGCCAGGGTAGATGAATTAGTTGGCCAGATCTAGAACATCTAGAATATTTTTTAGTTCCGAATAAGCGGGTTTATTTCTCTTTTCTCTTCTAAAACTTTCTTTCCAGGTCTTGCATTCTCCCAGAACTCCTGCCGCACGAACTCCTGAGAGACTCTTATGTCAGTGTAAAAGTATCAGTGTAGTCGTTTAGTCGTCAGTGTAGACGTATAATCGCCAGTGTAGGTAGACGATAAAATTTGTAGATTGTAGGTAATCGTCATTCAGGAATCTTGCCTGCTTTTTGTCAACAATTTTTTTTTCAATCCTCGTTGGGGGGGCGGTCGCCCCTCCGCCGCCCCCCCCCCCCCCCCATAGATCCGCACCTGGTCTTGGAGTGACCCAATCGATGTTTTTAATACACCACAAAAAATGTCTTATATTTATTACCTAATATAAAGGCGGGAGGAAACTCGCAATTTTATGTGTCTTTCTCTATTTTCCCAGCGAAGCAACACTATAAAAACTTTACATCCTCTTTCTAAGCCCCGCCTTTTAGCTTCATTATCTTATCGGTTAATTCGACTGTTACTTAAGTTTTAATTGGCGGCCTATCGATTAATCAAGAGTACTCGGCTGTTTTCAATATAATTCACGCAAGAAGGCCATTAAACATTGCTATCGTCTCAATCTGAGTGAGCTTAGTTTTTAAAGATAACCGAATTGGAGAAACAAGTAGAAGGTCATCTTATGACCTTGTCACCTTTGAGGCTATTAACAGGTCACAACCAATTATTTGTGACTATGTTGTATATGTACATACCTACTCCAAAACCTAGTTATGCAAGTTTTAATCGGTATTTCGTTTTTTTTTTGCTTTTGTAAATTTATTTATTTAATTTTAGATATTATTACATTTTAATTAAATAAAGCCATAAATTGATTCATTTCAATCCCATGCAACCCGAGGGACGTCACACAACTAACTAGGCTTACGCCCAGTGGCGTAACTTCAAAACATGGGCCCCTGTCATCGATATATTAGCGGGGGAGCATATATCGATGCCCCCGGTGCAAAATTGAACAAGAGGCCCCTACCCCTACTTAAAATCGTTATGGCATATAGGATGTAATTACTGTATACCTAGCTACATGACATATTTATATTGTGAATATGAATTCGGAAGCGTAGTTTGGAATCCCCAATATGCTGTTCATAGGATTGAGAGGGTGCAAAAGAGATTTTTAAAATCATTGGACTTTCGGACAGGTAACACGTCTACGGATTATGCAGAGAGAGAGAGTGACAAAACACAAAGTACACTTTTGTATGCAAGACGTGCCTTCTTGGATGAAATCTTCCTATATAAAATTTCAAATAACCATATTAATTCTGCACCCCTTTTGGCCAAAATTCTTTTTAAAATTCCTCGATCTCCCTCTTCTCGATCAAAAGATACATTTTATATACCCTCTTTTCACCCGAACTATGCGAAAAATACCTTTTTCAGGCGGTCATGTCTACATTATAATAAAGCTTCGAATGACCTCGACATATTTTCCGACACATTGGTTAGTTTGAGGAAAAAAATAGGCGATTTGTTGTTGCATTAGCTTATAGTTTAATTTTTTTTAAGTAAAACTTTTTGTTTTTTGGTTGCATTAGTGGTTTGGTTGCTTGGTTTATTGTTATAAGTTTATATAAGTTATTAGTGTAATTTTGATTGTAATTTTCCCTTTGCTAATATTTATAATGTTTTGAAGTAATTAATGGTAATATAGGTCTATTTGTATTATGTATTATATAACCTCTAATTTCTAACCTACCGTGTTTAGAAGAAACACGGTAGAATCCACCAAAACCCAAAAGAATGAAAGTAAAAGGACGCCACCTACTTTTAAAGGAAAAGAAGGAAACTTATTCAAAAAAAAAAAAAAAGATACCCGAAAGAAATTTTGAAAAGAAAAAAGTTAACCTCGAAAACAAACTATCTCAGAGTGTGTGCTAAATATTCACGGCATTGGATTTGGCCCACAGAAAATCCTTTTTCCTCAGCAGGCACTAAAGACTAAATAAAAAGACACAAGGTTATGTGAAATCTTCGTGTAATCTCCGTGAAATATCGCCACAGCGGCTACCCCTTTTTCGCTCTCGCCTTATCGGCGTGTCAAATGCGTGATTCCGATTACAAAGTCTCCAGCCAAAAAAATGTTGCAGTAATTTCCGAATATGAAGGCAAATTTCGTCACATTCCGTGACGATCTCGTCACTTAAGCAGCAGATATATAACGTAATAAAACAGAGGTGCCACCAAAATTTTTGTTTTTAATTAATATTAACTATACGTTTTAGGTCTATTAAAAAGTTGTTTTATTTACAGTAAATGCATATTTTAGCAAAATTTCGATATTTTCAATTTTATTTTTACGAAATTTCTGATTTTTATTACGAAATTCTAATACAATACCACACTTGTAATTACAATACTTGATGCTTTAATATTCCGGGTTATGCATATATGTACTACTTTCCGGGAAGGGTAAACTAAAACTTCGTTTATTTTTTGTATATATGTATATACATCTTTACATATACGTTACATATACATATGCTTTACATCTATACATATACATAAATATGAATAAAAGTAGTAATAGTATGTGTAGGTAGGTATTCTTATATTATATAATTACAGACGCCCTGGCACGCGGAGTTATAAAATGTAGGAACGGAGTAGAGCATACTGCGCGCTCCCTTGCACTTATGGGTTTCTTGGCGGGCATGTATATATTATTGCGGGCGTCCTGTATATTATACAGCCGCTATAAGACCCGTAGGGGAGAGCAGGCAGGCTTCGTACACGGGGAGCATGCGTACAGTGGAGAAATCTACGCTATCCAATACATTGAAGTGTTTGGGTGTGTGTGCGTGACTCGCGCTTTTATATGCGCAAACACGTCAATGTATTGGATAGCGTATATTTCTGTATTGGGGAGCTAATGGGCCCTTGCTGAGTTGGCCATGAAGGCCCATTATATTTAGGGTTGGTCACACTCACGGGTCAACACCCATCCGACGGCCTCCATGCATGAAGTGCGAGCCTGGGCAGGACTCTGACCTTAGGGCTAGTTTCCCCTAGGAGTCAACCTTATGGCGCTCCTGGACGGTCTGCGCACCGTGCGGCGTAGCCAATCGATTGTGCACTCTGACTAACAGTCGGGGGTCTGGAAGCAGTACTGTTTCCTATAGAGCGGGGGTAGTTGCGGACCTTACGGCGACTGCTCTTGAAACGACCATCGGCTACCTGATCCTGGGTGATCAGCCCGGCAAAGGATGCTGTGGTCCGCGATAGATTCGGTTTACACCGTTTTACCGCTTCGTAAGGGAGAGGTCCGCGCAAACGACCTGGAACTCGTAACAAATCGAGAGACCGGAGTAATCTGGTCGCAATTGGAAGTAAGGGCGTGAGTGTAAGCCCGCTGCGTAAAATACCTGGTTATCTCGCGGATAAGGCGTTGGCCTCTTACGGACATGTGGCGGAGCTTGACGGTGGACTGTTTTGTCCAAGTCTTCTGCGCTCACTTCACGGGAGAGAGAACGAACAATCGTTAAAACTTCCTGAGGTGACGGGTTCGCCCGTTGTAGTTGACAATTCTATTTGTTCTCCCCTAAGTGCAAGGGAGCGCGCAATTTGCGCTACTCCGTTCCTACGTTTTATAACTCCTCGTACCAGGAGTGTTCGGACAAACCATCGTACTATTCTTTAGGTACTATATTCGCAAATTAATCTCCTACCTGCTTCGGTCCTACGGTCCGATGAAGTGTAAGTACCCAATTAGTCGGTTGTCACTAAATGGGCGAACGGTCAGCCGAAAAGTCCATAATATGTCCTCATATTTTTTCCTTGCGACAGCGTCTAGACGGTAACAGATCTATCAATGATTCCCGCCGCTCGTAACTTCCCCTCTTTTTTCCATCCGCGCTCGAGTGGAGTGGCGCAAGGGTCCATCCTCGGACCCCGCGCCTTTTCATTGTTACACCTCAAAGGGCTGGCGTTGGGCTTCCTGTCTTAAAATTCTCGGCGACCGGAAGATGCGATTTTTCGAGAGACAAAAGTGAATTTCCTAATCTTGGCGATGAGCTATAACCCGTTGTGTGTCATGGCCCTCTACAAGTAAACGGCCACATTCTAATAATAAAAAAAATATACATTTTTTACAGCAGACAATAAAAATAAGTTAATAGTAAAAACTGTAATGATCCCTGTTCACCTTTTAAGTAACCTCGGATAAATTATCGAGGAGGATTGTGAATAAATTTATTTGATTAAAATCGCGAATGTATATATAAGATTTCTGTAGGCTACTGGTAGAATTTTCGTAGTATTTTCGAATTTGTAATTATTTATTTATTATTTATTAGTTTCAAATATTATTCAAGAGTATTAGAGACGAATCCAATGAATATTAAAGCTAGTTTTAAATACGCTTTACTATCTAAATGTATTTGTTTTCACTTGTACACCAGATGACCGAGTTATATTCAAGTATGCTACGGACTAAACAATTATGATGCAGAAACAACACATGAATATTATTAAACTGTTTGCATATGCGAATAACAAAACCGACCATTTTGCTAGCACGATTGCAAATATTTGTAATGTGTGCACGGAAATTCAACTGAGTATCAAATGTAATTCCCAGGTCCCTCACGTCGGTTAACCTTTTTAAAATTGACCCGTTTATTGTGTATGGGAAAAAGCAAGGTGTTTCCTTCTTAGTAATGGTTAAAACAGAGCACTTGTTAGTGTTGAATTCCATGTCATTGACAGAGCCCCATATCTTGAAAGTGCATCTATATCTCGCTGTAATATTTCCGCTTCTCGAGCATCTGTTATTTGATGAAAAATTTTAACGTCATCAGCAAATAGTGAGCAGTGACCATATTTTACAAATTTAGGCAGTGGCTATATTTTACAAAATCGTAGAGAGATTCGCACCTTGCGACACCCCTGAATGAACCTTAAAGAGGGCTGACTCAGAGGAACCAAAGCTGACTAACCGACTCCTGTTTTTGAAGTAGCTAGCGAAGAACTTCACAAGATGTACAGAGAAACCGAAGTCAAAAAGCTTCTGTAAGAGGATGTCTCTGTTAACCCTGTCAAATGCCTTGGCCATGTCCATGTATATAACATCTACTTGGAGGCCCCGGTCCAGGGCGGTAGTGGCATACTCTGTCAGTAACAATAAATTCGTGCATGTTGACCTTTTCTTTCTGAATCCATGCTGGCTTTTCGACAGCCAAGTGTCTGCGAATGAGTAAATACGTTATACTATAAATAATTAAATAATAATGTAAAATCTACATTTGTAGTATTTTTTGTGGTAATAACTTCTATTTTTCCAAAATTATGTAAATAAAATCTTCTTCTTCTTAAATATGGCGAAATTTAAAAATCATTTGTGTCGCGCTTGTATATGAGAATTTCAAGCTTTCAAGCCCAATGTTTCAAGATTGAAATATGATACCTAAGGGGACTTTTATTATATTTTATATATTTTTTTCGACGATTCTATCAGGTCCACTGGAAATGATTTTCAATGAAATCGAGTTACTCACTTTTTTAATAGTATTAGAAATATACAATCCATCTTTTTAAGTCCGTGGAACGCCTGAAACAGAAGAAATAGAGTAAGAGACAAACGTAAGAAATAAATATATTAACAAGAATAAAAAACACGACTGCCGTTACAAAAAAGTGAACTATTGTATTTATAATTATTTTTATTATGGTTTTTTTATGAAACATTTGTGGTTTATGTAGTTATCCATAATAGATAGATGTTTATTTCCAAAATTTACTCAATCAGACCTTTTGTTTGACAGTAAACACGATATATTTATGTTAATTTCTTGAAATTTGGCCATGTAGACAAGTATTTTTTAACATTTGGACAGTTTAGTTACCTTGTGACACTCAGGATGACATAACGATTCTAACAATATCACACATTTCTGAATCGGTGCAAGCGTTTAGAAGCTATGATGGAAAAAAATAGGGTTTCAAAATCAATACATACCGGATTTTTTCCGAGTACAATTGCGTAGTTTTATAATTTTCCAAAATGTTGAATTGGAATTAATTCGTAAGAACCAAAAACGGTTACTGAAAAGTCGGTAATATTTTGTGGCGTGTAATAATTAAACACTTTGTAGAATATTGTATTTTGCTGCATTAATATTTCAAATATTTTTCTTCGTTACTAGGCCTACCGGATCTATTCCTGGCGGCCGCGGATCTATTCCTGAAGAGGAAGAATGAAAAAAACTAAACTGTCAAATGATGAATATCAACACGCACCGCGTAACATGGCGATTTATATTTAAGAAGCTGCTTTCTTCTTATATGGGAGCAAGGGATCCCGATACGTACTCTATGGCACTCGGGAGGACAAAACGATTATAACAATACGACACACTTCTAAAATTAAATCAGTTCAAGCATTTAAATGTTATGGTTAATTAAAGAATCGGAAAACATACATATATGAATCCTGACAGTCATGTAAAAATAAGTAAGGTAACGTAAAATATCAAAGTCATATAAATATCAAGCTCATATTTTACCGTCATCATCATCATCATGTATCTAAGTAAACATCATCGATCTCACCTTGACATTACCGCATATATTAAATCGAGTTATAATCGATTGGCCAACGTGTTTGGACAAAAATGACGAATGATTTCGACACAGCTTGGCGAGAAAAAAACCTGTCGAAATGGTGGCTGCAGCAGTGTTGGCTGTGTATACGAAAATCTCTGCACTCGCTCGCCTTGGCAGCAAAAAAGGCCCATTCACAAAGTGTATACAAAATACTACGCCGTCCGTGATCTCTCCGGACGAAGCGGACAAATAGTTATTTGTACAATATAATAGGAGGGAGTGGTTGGGAATTTGGGCATGGTGAAAAAAAGTGCTAGTTTTGGTGCGAGAGGCGCCACTGACTACGAAGCAGGGCGGGCTTGTTGCCTTGCTTAGCTAACAGCATTGATTATATAGCGCAGTGATTTTACAATCTGATCAATATGGAAATAAAAATGAATTTGACATTTAGGGTATTCAAAAATAAAATAAAGGAATGCTTCTCGAGTTATGACAGACTAACCATACATCAAATGTTAGAAATTATAGTTTAATAAAACTTAGGTGCACAAATTATTAATATATTTTTAAATAGTATGTATGTTGGTTATATTTTAACATTCAACTAATTAGCAATTCATTTTGTTGTTATATATTGTTTTGACAATGAATAGTACTTTATTTTACATATATTACTTTTTAAATTTCCCAACATATACTAAATATTAATTATCGACTTTTTAATTTTATGTATTAAAGATATATCTTACTCTTTACTTTAGTTTTATGTAAATTCTCTGATTGTCTCGCTCTATTTGATTGTTTTTTTTTTAAACCATTTTTTAGGGCAATTTAGTTTTATGAGCATTTTAATAAAACTTTTACATAATTTATTGTAAAATTAGAGTCCTGTCCATCCTAGAACGGGCTAGTCCCAGTTGGGTGACAGAATCAAATAAGCAAAAGGTTAAGGTTTTGCAGTTCGGTTCCTGTTATTTTTATATGCAAAAACAATATTTTATAGTAATTAATTCTTAAATAAATAAATAAAATAAATATTTCCGGAATGTACTCAATCAGACCTTTCATTTGACACTAAACTCGATATATTTATGTTAATGTATTGACATTTGGACGTTTGGATAACTACTTCCTTAATATTTGGATAGTTATGGCACCCTGTACACGCGGGTTGACATAACAATTTTAACAATCCCCCACACTTCTAAATCGGTTTAAGCGATTAGAAGTTATATAGGAATAAAGAAACGAAAAACATACATTGATAAACCCTGAACACATTACACTCTTTTTTTGTTGGACAGTCGTGTAAAAACAGACAGAAAGCTACAAAAAATTATGATAAAAAGAGAAAAACAAATTAATAAAACTGAAAAAAGACTAAGACAAAGGAAAGGAATTGGTTTATGTGCTTTTTAACCTTGGCCTTAAACGTGGTGATACTAGGGGCAGCTCTGACATTATTCGGTAAAGCAATCCAGAGTCGTGCAGCTTCAACGTATAGGTCTAGACTAGTCTAGAGGCAGCGACAAAAAAGTGCAAGAGTTTTGTCAAAGCTGATACTTTCAGATCCGACACTATTTCGACTATAGAATGCTGGGGTAGAGTCAGCAGGACATACTACGGGACACCTGGGGTTGGCATACTAGGAAAGGTGTATTTTTAATTAGTACCCCGAAAGCGCTTAGGAAAAACTGAAAATTCATCAGTAGACAGTGGATGCAATGACAACATGTGACATGTATGGCGTATTGCTGACGTCACGAGTTCTATTACTGAGCAGTCTGGCCATTTGTTTCGAGTTCTTTGTTGCATCCACTGTCTTCTGATGAATTTTCAGCTGTTCCATAACACTTTCGGGGTACTGTGCATCGCATCGCGCAATAAATATATATAT
>OX155968.1:7654153-7834153 GCA_944548615.1 Micropterix aruncella
GAATATCAACACGCACCGCGTAACATGGCGATTTATATTTAAGAAGCTGCTTTCTTCTTATATGGGAGCAAGGGATCCCGATACGTACTCTATGGCACTCGGGAGGACAAAACGATTATAACAATACGACACACTTCTAAAATTAAATCAGTTCAAGCATTTAAATGTTATGGTTAATTTAAGAATCGGAAAACATACATATATGAATCCTGACAGTCATGTAAAAATAAGTAAGGTAACGTAAAATATCAAAGTCATATAAATATCAAGCTCATATTTTACCGTCATCATCATCATCATGTATCTAAGTAAACATCATCGATCTCACCTTGACATTACCGCATATATTAAATCGAGTTATAATCGATTGGCCAACGTGTTTGGACAAAAATGACGAATGATTTCGACACAGCTTGGCGAGAAAAAAACCTGTCGAAATGGTGGCTGCAGCAGTGTTGGCTGTGTATACGAAAATCTCTGCACTCGCTCGCCTTGGCAGCAAAAAAGGCCCATTCACAAAGTGTATACAAAATACTACGCCGTCCGTGATCTCTCCGGACGAAGCGGACAAATAGTTATTTGTACAATATAATAGGAGGGAGTGGTTGGGAATTTGGGCATGGTGAAAAAAAGTGCTAGTTTTGGTGCGAGAGGCGCCACTGACTACGAAGCAGGGCGGGCTTGTTGCCTTGCTTAGCTAACAGCATTGATTATATAGCGCAGTAGTGGGTTCCGCGGAAACTAAGGGTTGATCGATGAAGGTTTGATATTAAATAAATTAAAGAGAATAAAAAACACGACTGCCGTTACAGAAAGCGAATTATTGTATTCACAATAATTTTTTTAATGGAACAATTATGGTTTATGTATTTATCCATATAGATACATGTATATTTTAGAAAATAGCTTAATAATACCCAGGATGAAAACATCATTTGGACAAAGACATTACTCTTTCATTACGCCGAGATTTTACAATCTGATCAATATGGAAATAAAAATGAATTTGACATTTAGGGTATTCAAAAATAAAATAAAGGAATGCTTCTCGAGTTATGACAGACTAACCATACATCAAATGTTAGAAATTATAGTTTAATAAAACTTAGGTGCACAAATTATTAATATATTTTTAAATAGTATGTATGTTGGTTATATTTTAACATTCAACTAATTAGCAATTCATTTTGTTGTTATATATTGTTTTGACAATGAATAGTACTTTATTTTACATATATTACTTTTTAAATTTCCCAACATATACTAAATATTAATTATCGACTTTTTAATTTTATGTATTAAAGATATATCTTACTCTTTACTTTAGTTTTATGTAAATTCTCTGATTGTCTCGCTCTATTTGATTGTTTTTTTTTTAAACCATTTTTTAGGGCAATTTAGTTTTATGAGCATTTTAATAAAACTTTTACATAATTTATTGTAAAATTAGAGTCCTGTCCATCCTAGAACGGGCTAGTCCCAGTTGGGTGACAGAATCAAATAAGCAAAAGGTTAAGGTTTTGCAGTTCGGTTCCTGTTATTTTTATATGCAAAAACAATATTTTATAGTAATTAATTCTTAAATAAATAAATAAAATAAATATTTCCGGAATGTACTCAATCAGACCTTTCATTTGACACTAAACTCGATATATTTATGTTAATGTATTGACATTTGGACGTTTGGATAACTACTTCCTTAATATTTGGATAGTTATGGCACCCTGTACACGCGGGTTGACATAACAATTTTAACAATCCCCCACACTTCTAAATCGGTTTAAGCGATTAGAAGTTATATAGGAATAAAGAAACGAAAAACATACATTGATAAACCCTGAACACATTACACTCTTTTTTTGTTGGACAGTCGTGTAAAAACAGACAGAAAGCTACAAAAAATTATGATAAAAAGAGAAAAACAAATTAATAAAACTGAAAAAAGACTAAGACAAAGGAAAGGAATTGGTTTATGTGCTTTTTAACCTTGGCCTTAAACGTGGTGATACTAGGGGCAGCTCTGACATTATTCGGTAAAGCAATCCAGAGTCGTGCAGCTTCAACGTATAGGTCTAGACTAGTCTAGAGGCAGCGACAAAAAAGTGCAAGAGTTTTGTCAAAGCTGATACTTTCAGATCCGACACTATTTCGACTATAGAATGCTGGGGTAGAGTCAGCAGGACATACTACGGGACACCTGGGGTTGGCATACTAGGAAAGGTGTATTTTTAATTAGTACCCCGAAAGCGCTTAGGAAAAACTGAAAATTCATCAGTAGACAGTGGATGCAATGACAACATGTGACATGTATGGCGTATTGCTGACGTCACGAGTTCTATTACTGAGCAGTCTGGCCATTTGTTTCGAGTTCTTTGTTGCATCCACTGTCTTCTGATGAATTTTCAGCTGTTCCATAACACTTTCGGGGTACTGTGCATCGCATCGCGCAATAAATATATATATATATATATATATATATATATATATATATATATATATATATATATATATATATATATATATATATATATATATATATATATATATATATATATATATATATATATATATATTAATATATATATATATATATATATATATATATATATATATATATATATATATATATATATATATATATATATATATATATATATATATATATATATATAGATATATATATATATATATATATATATATATATATATATATATATATATATATATATATATATATATATATATATATATATATATATATATATATATATATATATATATATATATATATATATCTATATATATATATATATATATATATATATATATATATATATATATATATATATATATATATATATATATATATATATATATATATATATATATATATATATATATATATATATATATATATATATATATATATATATATATATATATATATATATATATATATATATATATATATATATATATATATATATATATATATATATTAATATATATATATATATATACAATGGACTTAATTTTTGTAATATGTATGGAGTAATTTTGACGCCGCGTGTTCTATTGTCAAGCGGTTTGACCATTTGTTTCGAGTTCTGTATTTCTTCCACTGTAAACTGATGAATTTTTCAGCTTTTCCAATACACTTTGGGGGTATAAAATCGAAGACTAGCCATAAAAACCTCCAAAATTAAACCCATTCTCTGGCTTCGCTACGTGGATGATAGCTTCTGCATCCTGAAAGGCAACATTCAAACGGTGAAAGAATTCCTGGGTCATCTAAACTCCATACACCCAAAAATCAGTTTCACCTATGAAGTAGAGAAGGACGGCTTCTTACCATTTTTGGATGTCAAAGTGACGAGGAGAAATGACAATACTCTCGGACATACGGTATATCGGAAGCCCACACATACGGACAGATATTTGCATGCAAGCTCACACCATCATCCCTACCATCTACGTTCAGTGCAAACGTCGCTCGTGAATCGAGCACGCGATCTATGCGACACTGAGCATTTTCCGAAGGAGATGGAACATGTCAATGATGTCCTTAGGGAAAAATGCATACGGAAAATATCACGAGACACGCACACGATCTAATACGGACGAAACTCAAAATCCGAGCAGATCAAGAGCATTCTTACCATACGTCAAGGGCGTGACTGATCGAATAAGTAAGATGCTAAACAGATTCGATATAAAAACGATCTTCAAACCGACCCAAAATATAGCTCGATTTTTGAGGCCTGTAAAGGATGTAATACCACTGCAAACCCCGGGTGTGTATAAAGTCGAATGCAGCTGCGGTCTAGCCTACGTTGGACAAACGAAACGGCCCATAGCCACGCGACTGACAGAACACATCAAAGCTGTTAAAAACGTTCAGCGAGAAAAATCGGCGATCTGCGAACATATATTGGATAGCGGAAGTAACCACTGGATGCAGTTTCAAAATCCCATTGTTCTATCCAAGGAACAATTCTACTTTCCTCGCATGTTCCGGGAAGCCATTGAAATAAGAAGAACTCCGAACTTCAATAGAGATGACGGCTACAAACTCTCTTCTACGTGGAACCCTCTTCTTAAAATGTTCCCGCCGCCGAACGCCGAACGCAAAGACGTAAAACAGGATACAGTGAGTGTTGTGTGCAAGACGGATTTTAAAAATTCCCGCGCTCCGAGCCCGGCCCCCCACCACCGTTATAACCTACGCAGTGGCGGCAGCGGTTTGCGGCCTACCCGCAAAACAACGGACTGACAGCTCTTCAGTCTACCCTAGACAACGGCGGCTGCAACGTCACCGAAACGTCGGGTCCTACAAATTTCACGCGGTAAATTCGTTTTCTATCCTATTTATAATACTTTGGGGGTACTATTAAAATTACACCTTTCCTGTTACGCCAGTGCCAGGTGTCTTAGAATCTGGCCTGCTGCCCCTACCCCGGCTTTCTATGGTAAAAATAATGTCTGACCTGTTAGAATCAGCTTTTACGGGAGAAGAAGTATGAGAAAAATTCGCTGCGTAATGACCAATGAATCGCTCACAATGAAAGAAACGCTATTTACGTGACGTCACGTCCGAACTTCCGCATGCCTCAGGTCTGTGCGGATGGCCGCGTGCGTCGTGCGTGGTGTCGATGACAAAAAAAGGTGGCGTCTTCGTCGGCGACGTTTTATTGTCCTTACCTGTCGGGCAGGAATTTGTCATTAGGCTGGAGCGGAGTGCCGCAGGCGCCAGCCGCGTCGAGAAAGGCGCCGATCGATGTTTCACTTTTAAGCCGCCTTTTTTTAAGGCCCCCTTTTAGTACGAGAAGCTTAACTTAGTACCCTACCACCGCGTCATCGGACTCACTAATCAAACCATAGCTTTCATCCATTAATTTCCCGCTCCATAGACAATCGTGCGGTGTAAATATTTGTTAAAATCTAAAATATTACAAAATATTTTTTATATACAACTCGGCGTTGCCCGTGCTATATCCGTGTTCAAAATCGTTATCTTAATCGGTTAAAGATCTTGGTGTCATTCATGATTCTCATCCACTGTTCGGTAATCACGTTCAATCTATTGTTTCTAAAGCTTCCAAAGCTTTAGGTTTTGTCATGAGGAGTTCAGCTTGCTTTTACCGTGCTAAAACTTTCAAGATCCTTTACTGCACTTTTGTCAGAAGAATCTTGGAATATGCATCTCAAGTATGGAACCCTTGTTATGATAAATATATAAATAGAATCGAGCGCATTCAAATGAAGCTCGTGAAATATCTCTGCTTCCGTCTGAAAATCCCATAAAGCTCATCTAACTATTTCAATTTATGCAAGAAATTTTATATCCTCCCCTTGATTAAGCGGCGTGAAACCGCGGACTTAACCTTTTTGCTAAAAACCACCTCCAATAATATTAACTGTCCCGACTTACTAAATAAAATTAATCTCCGTGTTCTTTCCAAACTCAACAGATTCAACCTAGCTCTTCATGTTCCTCATGCTGATACCAACTATAGCCAAAATGCATTTCTGTGGCGAACAAGTGACAATTTCAATGATTTGATTAAACGCTTTGACTTTGATCTATTCTGTACGAGTATTAACTCAGCTAGACAGCGGCTGAACAGTGAATTCTTTAGCACTAATTGTTGAATAATTTTTTGAAAGGTCACATATGCTTCTACAATGTTACTTAAACATGAAAACCTTTAATTGGCTCTCTGTTATCCTACTCCGTCTTTTTGTTAAATTATAATTAGCTGTAAATTATGTTAAATTATAATTCCTAAAAATAAATAAATAAATAAAAGTAATGTTGATGAGTCAATAAACAAATAAATAAACAAATGAACAAATAAAATACCGCTGATCGGCATTGTCTCCTGTGCCCATTCCCCGTTCTTATCCTTCCTATATATTATGTTCATCGGCAGCGAGAACAGACCTCATAAAAAGCCCTAATATCATAATCGACCTGACCCTCCCATTTGGTCAGTAGGGGGACCCCAACACGCCCCTAACTGATCAATTAATCATTTCTCCCCTGATGCCGGTGGTTTGATGCCATCCCAGGCCCATTATTACCAAAAGGGGACTAACTGTTATTAGGGAGGGAGCAAGGCAGCAGACGCAGTGACTGCTTGGACTGGGAGTGGCCTAACTAATAACCTTGGTCAAATTGATTCATTTTTTTATGACCTACACAAGTAGCCCCGCTACATTGGCGCAATACAGAAAATGTAAAACATTAATTTTATTAATACCTAGCTGACCCGTGCCCACTTCGTTGGGCGGTAAAACTTTTTACCTCTGATGAAATTATGAGTGTGGTTCGGTTAGTACTGAGTGCTATGATTTATTTTTTGACTGCCAAAAGAAGAGTTATATTTTTACTGCATATGTATGTATGTATGTATTTGCATGCCAATTTGACTATAATACCGTTATTTGTGAGTTTCTTCTTGTGAGTGTCTTATTTGTGAGCGTATTATCTCTTTAACTATTTATGCAGTAAAAGGGAAATTATATTCAGTAAAAGGGAAAGTCTTTTGTTTTAAACACTAGAGACAATAAATTTACTTATTTTGATAATAATTCATAATTTAAAATCGAAGACTATCGCGGTTGTTTGACATTACCCTAGACAACGGCGGCTGCAACGTCACCGAAACGTCGGGTCCTACAAATTTCACGCGGTAAATTTCGTTTTCTATCCTATAATTCATAATTGTT
This sequence comes from Micropterix aruncella, assembly GCA_944548615.1. NCBI lineage: Eukaryota > Metazoa > Arthropoda > Insecta > Lepidoptera > Micropterigidae > Micropterix > Micropterix aruncella. The sequence continues at coordinate 7,660,886 of OX155968.1, forward strand.
GATAATATGACCAATAAACTTGACCTAACGATTTAAATTATTTTTTTAATATAAAATACTACTTTTTGTGACTTAAATATAAAAGTTATACATATGCTGTCGCTTAATTTTTTGTAGGCATTATCAAGCTCTACAACTGTTCTCTAGTACTTAATCATATATCTCTCATCGTTAAGGCAGTGTTAGTTAGAAACGTTTTCGTTCGACCCCTTATTCTCCGACTTACTTTGCAAATCCGACTACCACGAAAAAGTCTTTTCATTCCTATGACACTCACAAATAACGTGGCTTTCTATTGGTAAAAGAATTTACAAAATCGGTTCAGTAGATCCAGAGATTACTTCCTACAACGTCACAAACTTTACCTCTTTATAATATTAGTATAGAAGTAGGTATAGAAGTATAGATAACAAAATGATTTTTGTGAAACAAATTGGCGATCTTATTGCGTTGTAGCAATATCTTACAGTTAATATGAAATCGGAGACTATTGCGTTTGTTTGACATTATAAATAAGATTAAAAAAGAATTTACGTCGTGAATTTTGTAGCATCCGACGTTTATGCGACGTTGCAGCCGCCGTTGTCTAGGGTAGAATGAACAATTCTACTTTCCTCGTATGTTACTCGTTTGTCCAACATAGGCTAGACCGCAGCTGCATTCGACTGTATACACACCCGGGGTTTGCAGTGGTATTACATCCTTTACATGCCTATTGTATTGCTAATGTCTTCAACAAACACTGCCTACTTATTTTTCTTATTTTTTTGCGACTTAAAAGCAGTTATCGTAGCTTAAATATAAAAGTTAGATATATCCTTCGCCAATTTTTTTATAGATCTTTTTAAGTCCGATATTTTTGTCATAATTATTTTTTTTATATATATCAAACCGTTTTGTCAGCGCACGCCGATAAATCTACTCGCCAGCTCATTTTTCTCTGACTTGATTTACAAATATCGTGATTTCGTATTGAAAAACATTTTTTTACAAGAAAATGTAGCCTTACGCACTCGTTGATAATGGAGCTTTCCATTAGTAAAAGAATTTCTGAAATCGGATGAGTAGTTTCGGAGATTAGCCCCTACAAACAAACTTACATACAAACAAACTTACAAACATTACTTCTTTATAATATTAGTATAGACTAGCTGAGCCCCTCGGTTTCACCCGCGTGGTGATGAAAAATTGTGATAATGATGATAGAAAACTATATATCCTTATAAATTATAGCCTATGTATTATTCTGATGTGTAAGCTATAATATTGTAAAGTTTCATCAAAATCCATTCAGCAGTTTTTGCGTGAAAGAGTAACAAACATCCATACATACATTCTTACAAACTTTCGCGTTTATAATAGTAGTAGGATTAAATCCATCAGAAAATGAAACATAAAAAAATAAGAAGCAACCCTATAATGACTCAGGGAAGGGGGAGTGGAGGGGAGGGCACGAGAGAAATTTATGAGCGCGTGTTAAATTGTTTTAGAGCCTGCTTTTAAAGCAATACAAAGTGCTGTCCTTATACGTATGTGCGTGCAATGGGTAAAGCGTTCCAGAGACGGGCTCCGTGTATGGGGAGAAGGAGTGAGAATAGAAATCGCTACTGTGACCAAGGATCGAAAGCAACTAGAGCTGTCAACTACAACCGGCGAACCCGTCACCTCAGGAATGTAACGATATTATAATAGATCGTTCTATCTCCCGTGAGGTGAGCGTAGAAGACTTGGGACGAAAACAGTTCACTGTCTAGTTACGCTACTCACCCGTAAGGGATTAGCGCCTTACTGCGAGATATCCAGAGCGGACCAACACTCGCGCCCTTACTTCCAGTTGCAACCAGATTACTCCGGGCTCCCGGACTGGTTTCAGGTTCGAGGTCGCTTGCGCGGTCCTTTTCCTTACGTAGCGGTGATACGGTGTCTACCAAATCTATTGCGGACCACGGCTTCCTACGCCCGGCTCTTCACCAGGTATCGGGTAGCCGAATTGTCGTTTCAAAAGCAGTTGCCATAAGCTTAAAAACTATCCCCACTCTATAGGAAACAATACTGTTCCCAGACTCCCCGGAATATCAGTCGTAATGCACAATCGAGTGGCTGACGCCGCACGGTGTGCAACAGTCCAGGAGCGTCCAAAGGTTGACTCCTAGGGGAAACTGGCCCGCAGGCTAGAGTCTTACTCGGGGTCGCACTTCTGCGTGGATGCCGCCGGATGGGGGTTGACCGGCGAGTTTGGCCGACCCTAAAATATATCTGCAACAAGGCCCATTAGCTCAGCAGGTTGTCTTTAGATCTAGCCCAGTAGGTTGTCGTCTAGATCTAAAAGGGCACCCTTGAGATGATAGAGCATCGAATATAACTGCAGTAATAAAAGTGTGGAACCAAGGCATAGTACCTACTGAGTAAAAAGGCCTCTATTACCCATGGAGTCATGAAAAAACTTAGTTTCCCTTTATTTAAATCTCCACGAAAATGCTTCTGGTTCATTATTTATCAAACACTCTATAAATACTCGATAGGATTGGTTTCATTGCGTCTTTTTTATCGAAAGATCTATCTGCAGCAAAAATGAACCATCCAGTGGCGTAACTAAGCCGGTGCAGCCGGTGCGGCGCACCGGGGCCCACGATAGTTAGAGGGCCCAAAATGGACGAAACCACAATATTGTGATACATGCAACAAAGTACAAAAACAATTTAAAACGACCTTTCAGAGTCATACGCATTACAATTATTGCTTTGAATTATTATTATTAATTATTATTATTATTATTTATTCAGTAGCCGGCGATTGGGGAGGGGGTCGCCCTCGCAGCCAATACGCTGCTGTCGATGCAGCTGGATCTCGTAGTCCATTCATTCGCTTCCATTGTTGACGATTTTTTGCCACGTCTCGAGCATCCCTAGCCGATAATCGTTGATTCTTACTTTGTATTAAGGTCTTACTTTGTATTAAATCCTTAGCAAGTGACATTGCAAAACTTGCAAGTATTTTTGACATTGCTGAATCAGTTATTATCAGACAATGCTATGAGAGCCAGTTTTGCTGAAGTTTATTCTAACCATTCCTGTCACATGCCAACAACTGAATGTTTGTTTTCGATTCCGCAACATGTTCGGGGCAATGCCCCTAAATGAATACGCCGATTTATAATGTAGCTGCAATATAATTATGCAATGCAACTAGGTATACAGAAATTACTTCATACATGCCATAATTATGGTAAGTAGGGGAAGGGGCCTTTTGTTAAATTTTGCACCGGGGCCCAGTATTTGTATTTTAACCATTCATATTATTTTATTTGCAATGGAACCATCCTACTTTTTCCAAAGTTTTTTCAAAAGCCATAATATGTTTTTCTTACTACAGAAAAACTAATAAAATATATCGTATGCTGTTAAATATTTAAATATTTTGTTTAATTTGAATAAATATACACAATAATATAAGATCGAAGACTATCGCGGTTGTTTGACATTATAAATAGGATAGAAAACGAATTTACCGCGTGAAATTTGTAGGACCCGACGTTTCGGTGACGTTGCAGCCGCCGTTGTCTAGGGTAGACTGAAGAGCTGTCAGTCCGTTGTTTTGCGGGTATGCCGCAAACCTACCGCAAAACAACGGACTGACAGCTCTTCAGTCTACCCTAGACAACGGCGGCTGCAACGTCACCGAAACGTCGGGTCCTACAAATTTCACGCGGTAAATTCGTTTTCTATCCTATTTATAATATACACAATAAGTTTTCTTTCTGAACTTTATTAAAAAAATGCACGTAAAATATCTGAATTACCAGAAACAACCAGTTCTAAAAATTACCAGTTCCAAAAGAAAACAACGTCAAAACATATTTTAAAAGAAATATTGAGAAAATGTTCCTTATTATTATACCCAAGCCAGAGTCCTAAGTTACTCAAGATTTCCCCCTTTTATTGAAAAAGTTTTATGGAAACATAAAAAAATAGCTGTTTTTGTTATTAAAAGCCAGGATATTGGAGGTATTGTTATATGTAATATAATAAATAAAAATATACGAGTATGTTAACGCTTAGTTTAGAAAAGAGTTAAATCTCGATGTTGCGCTTGTAGTAGTAAACGGTAAAATAATTACACGCTTATAAACTTTGTGACATATTTTTCTTAACAAGTGTTCAAAATTCCAATTTGTCATAAACTGCCCCGTCTTTAAGAGCCGTATCACATATTTTTTCCAGAAAGGCAAGAAAAGTGGAATTTGGCGTTCTAATTCCAAGAAATAAAGAGATTTCTACAAACTTTAATTACTGAATTACCTGGACCATTTCTTGATGTTGACCATAGCGGCCTTTAATTTTAGATGTAACGAATATTATTTACTTATTCAGCCCATTTTCCGAAAGTCGTTATTCGTAAAACGCTCGGAAGGCAAATTTTGAGCTCCTTAAAACAGTAATATCACTACAACGAAAACCGTATACTATTTTTGTTATGTCCGTCATGTATTCTTGATGTACACTACGGCTTTATTTTTTCGTTTTTTGACCACATATCCAAGGTATACATTACTTACAATTACATAAAATTTTAAAAAAAACTTCCTGTATCATTCTAATTTTCTCAGAAATAAAATAAGATTGTTATATAATACTTATACTATATTAAAGTTCACTCTTTTAGCAATACGACATAATATAAATTATTGTCATTAGAAAGGAGAAAACACTGCAAAAAACAATTAGAAATTGTGTATATATTTGCTTGCGCAAGAGAAGAGCGCTCAGTGCCGCGGTTTTCTCCCAGGGTTGAATAGTTATTTATTTATTTATTTATCCTATCTTTTATAGTTACATCCAAAAAAAAATGCGTTCATTTTTTCAACTCATTTTAAAAGAATACCTACGCTATTTTGTAATACGGCTCTTTTAACATATCCAGTCGACGTTATTGGCGTCAATGACGTCATTAGACATAATATTGCTTTCCACAAAAAAAGGGACCGAAAACTGGGCATGTTTTAAAACACACTAAATGGAGTGAATTATTGGCAACGTCTAAATTTCGCGACTCAGTGTCAAGCGGCCTATCCATCAACTAGTGGCAGAGTTGCCAGAATAGTTCAAAAATATGCCAAGTACACAACTGCAAAAAAAAGGGAGTGTAATGTGTTCAGGGTTCATATATGTATGTTTTCTGTTTCTTTATTCTAACATAACTTCTAAACGCTTGAACCGATTTAGAAGTGTGTGATATTATTAGAACCGTTATATCATCCCGAGTATCATAGGCTACCTTAAATGTCCAAATGACAGGTAAATAATTGTCTAAATGTCTATACCTCAATAAATTAATATACTTATATCGTGCTTAGTGTCAAATGAAAGGTTTGATTAAGTACATTTTGGAAATATATAAATGGATAAAACATCAACCACAAATATTTCAAATATAATCTCACGGCCCGGTGGCACAGTGGCTAGGTCGCCTGATCATACATTGTAAGGTTCCGGGTTCGATTCCCGGCTGGGTTACCATTTTCCGTTGGGATAAAATTAACGGAATTGCATTTTCAATTCTGTCGATCGAATGCAATAACAAGACACACACTTACACGCATGCTACAAGCACACATCCATATAAACACTACATAGTAGGGTTGGTTGTAAGAAATTGTCGTATGACAATAAACCCGCCCATTGTAAAATGTCACAATAAAGAGTATTTCATGAAAAACCGTAATTAAAATAAATTTAAATACAATCATTCACTTTCTGTAACGGCAGTCCTGTTTTTTAACACGCTTTTATTAGGTCGACCTGTATGTAACTAACAATGTAATGGAATCTAAGGTTTCCAAATTTAACCATCTTCCAAGGATCGTAGCGTCATGAAAATTGACAGCTGTATGTAGTTCTGACGACAATACAATAATATGGTATTGTCGAACTGATCTGATGATGGAGTCGGAAGATATGAACTGGAACTTCATGATGGAACATCGTATCATAGCTGTGTTTGGACTTGTTAGAAAAGTCTTGGAATGAACTTTGACCACGATTATGTTTCAAGGTCTGACGATGAAGCCGGAAGATAGGCACTGGCATTCCATGATGGAATATCGTATCATAGCCGTGTTTGGACTTGTTAGAAAGGTCTTGTAATGAACTTCGACCACGATTAAGTTTCAATGTCTGACGATGAAGCCGGAAGACAGGAACTGGCATTCCATGATGGAATATCGTATCATAGTCGTGTTTGCACTTGTGAGAAAGGTCACGTAATGGACGTTGAACACGATCAGGTGTCAAGGTTATAACAAACCTATTATATATTGACTTATAAATATTGAGTGTTAATAGTGTAAATATTGACATAGGTGCCTTTATAAAGCGTGTTTTTAGTGTTTTTTTTTAAACTATTAATTTATTATTCGTTTTAATATATTTACTTGTGTAAGGAGTAACCAGTTCTCGTTCTCTCTCCTTCCTCTCCCAATTTCCTCATCTCGGGCATATCTACTTAGTTTTAAATACAGTAGTTTGTATGTTATGCATACAAACAACGCCGTTTTTGCATCGTGATTAGGTTAGTTGTAATATAATGCCTTGTAGCAATTAGCTCGTCTTTTAGTATTTTATTGTTTTAAGTGCACATAAAGAGTTTATTATTATTATTAATATTATATAATCCAGAGCTTACGTAATATTACAACTATATTAGAGTTACGTCCCGTTGGCAGCACTGTTTCGTTTAGTGGCGCCATTAACGCGTCCATGTTAAAGGTATACCTTTATGGGAGACCCTCTAAGGTGGGACCGGAGCGGTGAAAAAATGAGGAATTACGACCGTCTGCCTTTTTCGCAACTGACGTTGTAATTCGGCGCCGGCGCAACCGCTTCCGGTCAACGGACCGGACTGGCCCTAGTGGTGCTGCCAGCTAAACATATACAAGTCATTTAGTTGTCAAAACAGTCTCCAAAAAAAGATCTAAACAAGAGGCAATATATAAAACGATGGTAATATATAAAAAAATGCTACCAGCTCCAGGTGGCAAATTAAGGGGGCGACAAATGTATGTGTTTGGAAAAAAAAATGTTTCACTGAAGCGCCTAGGATTCAAGGCATGTTGTACTGTGAATTGTTAATTTGATTTTGGAACGCATACTAAGTAGATTTTTGAATGTGTGTGATGATTTTTGAATTTTTGAGTTTGGGTGATATCTATGCCAAGGGAATTAGCGTCGGGTCTATAAAAATTCTACCCAAACATATAAGGGGACAAGAATAGCCGAATATAATTTGTAAATATGTATAATATAATACACACAAAAGTATTTTAAATATTAAACTGAAGAATTGAATATGAATATTTTATAACTATGATGATCTAACTATCATTCAAAAATATTAAACCTATTTATTTCTCATTTTGAATTACAATTTAATTGATTATTTGATTATGTTTATGACTATTTGACGACTATGACTATTATCATTATGTTAATTGCTTTATATTTAATAACGGATATTTATTTAATCAGTTATAACTACCCTTCAAAAGATTAAACCTATTTATTTCTCCTTTTGAATTAGATTTTAACTGATAATTTGATCAGGTTTATGACTATTTGGTGACTATGACCATTATAATTATTTTAATTGTATAACTGATCAAATTTATTTAATCAGTTATAAGTAAGAGTAGTTGCAATAAACATAATCGTCATAGTTATAAAATAGACATAAACTGTTTTTTTTATTATGACTATCTTATAAATATGATGATTATAACAATTGTAACTACGATTAACTTTTAAAGATTAAACTTATTTATTTCTGATTAAGAATTATTTTCTGATTTTGAATATTTGAATATATTTATGACTATCTGATGACTATGGCGATAACGATTATTTATTTTACTTTAAATTTGTATAACTGATTAATGTTATTTAATATATAATTTATTTATTCGTATTTTTTGATTATGATTATGATTATTTAATAACTGTAATGTTTTTGATTATTTAACTTATTTCTTATTTTTAATAATTTAATTTATTTAGTTGTGATTTTGTTTTAATTACTCTTAGGTATATATATAAATTTATGTGTGTATTCATTATTTATAAAATGTCCGCCCAAGCACACGCTTTGCTAGTTCATTCAGCGACATCGGACAGTAAACATGATTAAATAATATAGTTTAATTTCTTGCTGTGGATTAAGTAATTTAATGTAATATTTTGTAGAGTTGTCGGAGCATGATTATGCAATTTTACCCTAGAAAGATTATCATAATATGATAATTGACGCATGATTATCATTAACTTTAAGTATTTAACAGCCAAATGGGTGGTATTTTTAATTAAATATTTTTTTAAAAAATATGCAGCACTTCTGTACTTTTTATTATTAATTATATAAAAGAGAAACAAAATCTATAGAGGTCTTCAAAAATGAACTACACACGAGGAGGCTACTGAATATGAGCCGAATCATGAGTTGGACCGAACCGGAAACACAGTGGATCTTATGGCCCAAGCTGCACGAAACCGTTGGCTACCTAGTATTATCGTAAATGTGCTATTAATCAAATTAGAACTGGTAATAATAGTCAATCGCCAATAGTCAGAATAAAAATTACCATTGATGTAATACTCAGAAAGGATAAAGAATAAAGAAGTCAAAAGAACTAAGGAAAATCGATATTGTCACAATCCTTAATCCCATAAATTGGGTTTTTAATTAAAAAACACTTTACCATTTTCTTAAAGTGAACCTCCCCAAGATTGACCAAGAAAGCTATTTCGAACTATACCCAATCGAATTTTGAAATGACGCAAGTCCCCTTTCCTTAGCGTATTATGCGATTCATTCTCTCACAGTTGGCAACACTTCCCAGTGTAGGAGCGGAGCAACCAAAAACGGGGATATTTTTCCCTAATACCTGGAATTGGACCGCGGTTTCTCGCTAAGAGGAATCGCCCTGCTACGCCCAAAGGTGTTTGTTGCACGCGCCTCCGATGTGATCCGAACGGATATTTAGTAGAGCGGAAAAAAGGTCATCTCATTCATTCCGCGCCATTTCTTCTTCTATAAATGTTCTTTCCTCTCAGATTTCCAAAAACGATCGTTTGGAAATTCCTTTCGTGCCAAAATTCAATAAATTTTGCTGTGATTATGTGTATTTGTAATAGTCTGGGAGCCGCCAATACGGATGCCTTACGTCATAAGATACAAAGGCAAATCGATTATGCATGAAAAGCCGGAGAAAAGATATCCTTGAAAAACTATATATGTATCATTAAGTTTCCATCAAATTTATCCTGTTAAAAAAAATGCTACTTCCTGTGCACTTTTTGAGGTCCAACCTTTTTTATGAGGAGCGTATTTTAATTTTTGTTCCAGTTTTGAAAAAAAAAATAATTTTAAATAATGACGATTTCTTCGAAATTGAAACAAAAATTAAAAACGCTTCTTATGCAATAGATTAGACTTCAAAAAGCGCACCAAAAAAAAGCAACAGGACGTTAAAAAAAATAATGATGTTTAGTTTTTCAAGGATAACTTTTATCTGGATTTTCATGCATAATCGATTTGTCTTTGGCTCCCGGACTATAAGTTCTGGGGAGTGATTTTTGAATCGACAGAGAAAATATCGCATACGAGATGACGACACGATGACGTAATTCTCTATCGCCTTTCATTTGAAAATCGAACGTGGAATAGGGAAGTGATAGAGATGTGACGTCATTGAATACGCTTGGGTATCCTGAAATCCTACCCCTTCTAAATTCCATAATTCTACTATGTTTTATTTTCCTTCCATTATTAAGTACGTATCTGAGCGTATATTCCGAGATTTCTCGCACAGTCTGTGAAAACTAGAGCTGTCAACTACAACGGGTGAACCCGTCACCTCAGGAAGTTTTAACGATATTGGATCATTCTGTCTCCCGTGAGGTGAGCGCAGAATACTTATGACAAAAAAAACAATCCACTTTCTAGTTACGCCACCTGCCCGACAGAGGCCAACACCGTACGGCGAGGCACCGGTAAAGGTAAACAGCGGGCAGCCTCGCTCCCTGTCTACCAGTTTGGGAGGATATCTCCGTCTGGAATTAACCTTCAAGATACCTCCTGCCTCCTGACTGATTGCACGACAGTGAAACTATTATTAAAAATCTCTCTAGCGAGTGCCGTGCACTTGGAATCCCCATCGGGATCTGCATCAGCGTCTGGGATAGGTTGCCTATCAGCAGAGCAGCGCAGGAAGCCCAGGAAGTACTCCTTTTCTAGTTCCTGGCTTTATCCACACTTGGCTGTCGAATCCTCTTACCAGCACCTTTCTAAAGTTTACAGTCCACTGCCTGACTTTCAGGATATCGACAGTATTCGACATTCTCTCTATCGGTTTCAAAAATCAAGCCCCGTATTCGAAAATTTGCGAACTGCGACTGTGTCTATTCCTCCACGATAGCGCCCGAGCTCTTCATCTGATTGAGCTGAAGTTTGGCATGCAGGCGTCATTTGGTCATAGCAAGAGTTGAAAAGATTATGGTTGAAATTCGTCAACCAGGGGTCACGCTTGTCATACTTCAATCTCGATATCTTAAGACTTGCCAAGACTCGAAATTCTGTACACAGATTCCTTTTTGGACCGAAACCACGTTGTGAAATTTTAGTTTGGAATATCTCATATATAAGCAACCAAAAGAGGTTTTAAAATTTGCCAACCCTTCGGCTACGTAACGGCCAAATTTGGTTGCACATCAGAACACCATTGACTACGTAACGACCAATATTGGCGGCTTGCTCCCGGAGCGCAGAGTAATATTATTTTCTAATTCGAACGCATCCTAAAATCTATACCAAATATCTCATTATTACCATAGATACATAGACGGCCGCTAAAATAATTTCGCGCGTTATTTCGCGAATATTTCTGGTAAAATTCCATTGTCAAACATTATCATTTTTTTTATGAGCTAATATCTAAATATTTTTGTATGTAAATAAGCAAAACGAAAAATTACTTTTGATAGAGAATCACGATAATATTTACAATTTCTAAATGGGGTTCCATATTTTTCCGCAAGACATGAGCAAGTTAGAAATGCCGAGTTTTTTTCACTTTTTCGACTTTCTCATATTTATTTTGAATTATCTAATTGTTTTACAAAATGAGATTTCAATATTCTATATACAAAATTTTAATGCAATCATTACATAGTTATTCTTTTTATTATGCAGATTTCTATAGTACTTCCATAGTTATAGTACTTTTTGTCAAGCGCGGCGATATTGCAAGAAATTCCAATAAATTGCCGCGGTCTGCCATGAAATTATGTCGCTACTCGAAGGGTTAAGACAATACTACATCATGTGGGAAAATAACGTTTTAATACGACGGAAAATACCACAAACATAAATCGAAAATACTACGAAAATACTACTAAAATACTACGGAAACACTACAAAAATGCTAGAAATACATTCACGATTTTAATCGAACACATTCACTATCGGAGGGGGAGGGGGGAGGGGTAAAAACATTAGATTATTTTTAGAACCCTGTCCACCTCAGAACGGGTTTTTTCTAGTTTTCTGATAGAATAAAATAAGCATGAGGTTAAGGTTTTGCCATTCGCTTCCCGACATTTTTGTAAGCAAAATGAATGTTTTATAAAAATTATTTCCTAAATAAATAATATTACTTTAATCTGAAAAATATATTTAAAACTTTCTCTTGAACCAACCTACACACTACATATTCAATTCAATCAACTCGAGCCATACAAATCGACCTGTACCTAATATATTGATTTTACATATTAAAAATTAATTGCATGAAATGAAGACATATCCTGCTCTGAAATTTTACAGCCGGAAACGAAATCGATAAAGGAAACGTGTTTTTGGTCTCGTACAAGCAAAATTAAAGCACCGCGCGCACTAGCGCACTCACAGAAGGAAACTTGTAGATACTTACGTCCTACAATACAAGTGAGCAGGCGGTGTTTTACAAAGAAATGATAGGAATGTGGTCGCCACAGCGCTTTTGTAATTTCTCTTCATTAATTTGCGTCCAGACCTACAATAACTCCTACCAAGGCGGTAGCCATTACAACCGCCACAAAGGTCTCTTTTTTTCTCTCTCACCCACAGCCATTTGCATACGTAATCGACGACGACTGTATCAACAGTGCAGCTCTAATTATTGGTTATCGCTGGATATACGACAAAAAACTTATCGGATATACACACGTCATTGAGTATTCTAAAATCGTGAAGCATTCTAAATTATATTTTAAAAATCGTGGATAATATGAAAAAATAATCGGTTGTGTCATCAAGACTTTTCCGGCAAGCAGACAAAGCCAGCATGGGCCAAACACCCACCTATCACCCCCACGCCAACCTCCGAACCCCCCTCCCCATTTGATGGTGATTGTGTTGTTATTCTGATAGCAAATATAGTATATTATAGTATTTTCGTGATATTAACATGGCTATTTTCCAATATGTTTTTTCTGTCACTTGTATAAGAAATATTTCAACCAAAATAGCAGACAAGCCCCCCGTTCCATGCGCGCCAACCCCCCAACCCCATACACATACACACACACAGACAGACTTTAGTCTGGTAATAGTCCTAATCGTCTCCTGGAGGAGGGGGGGGGGGGATGTGTATACCGGTCCTCATCTCGAAGAAAATCCCTATCAAATGGCTTTGTAATTAAATTAAAAATTAAATTAAAAAATATAATTCTTGGAACTTACAAATCAACAATGTGAGGAAGAGTTCATAGTTGTCGACGTTTGAGGCAGATTTTTGGTTGAGTTGAGCTTTGAAAAGTTTTATAAGACATCTTTAATGTTGTCCAACCTCCGATAGGAGTGGAACTCGAAGAAGAAGAGTTGAATACCAGGAGCGCCTGTTATATTTTTTTGAGAGAGAACTGACACAAAAGCAAAAACAAATGCAGTAAATTCGTAGTTCTATTTTCGAAAAATCTTTTATTTTGTTTTTGCTTTTTTGATGGCATAACCTTACAGCAAATAACAAGACGAGTAAAGTATTGAACATAACAACAAAATAAGACTGATTTTATTAAATATCTTCTTTATATTTGATACATTAATGCAATGTATCTTATTTGCAATGCAATTTATTTTTCCTACTTTGAATCGATACTGAGCTACGCCATTACGATCTGGGGAAACTGTTACGCTTGTCACAAGGAACCCTTATTTATCCTTCAGAAAAGAGCATTGCGGATTATTGCCAGAGCTAAACATATAGAAACATGTAGACCTATTTTTAAAAGATTGAAAATCATGACTCTCACATCACTTTACTTATATAGGCTATTATTAGATTTTTACACCGAAAAGGAAAGTTACGTAATATTTAAAGATACACATAATAAAAACACCAGATACAAGAATAATTTCATTCTACCATGCGTGGTTTTAAACGCTGCTAGGCAAAGTACCCAATTCTCAGGGCCTTATTATTTTAACCGCCTACCAGTTGGCATAAAAGACAATAGCAATCTCAGAACGTTCCAAAAACTTTTAAAGGATTTTTTTACAACCAATACGTTTTACTCTTTTGAGGAATTTATAAATTTTACAAAATGACTTTTTTTACAGCCCCTTTATTTTAATGTAATGCGTATACTGATTATTTCATTTGTTGATTGTTTTAACTTGAATTAATAATTGTATTGATTGTTTTAGTTATATGGTATCTTATATTTAAATGTAATTACAATGTATTTAGATTCTTCTTGGACTAAACATTATAAAAATTAGTTTGATTGATTATGTGATTATTGATGATTATTGCTTGTGTTTGATCATTTCTGATATTGAATATTTTAATTGTTGATAGTTTTAGTTTTACTGATTGCGCCTTATATAGCTTCTTCTTTATGAAGTTTCTTCTGAAACAAAATGTTGTATGCTCTCTGGGCAGTTTGTTAATTAAACATTGTATGTTTTTTAATAATTCCCACAATAAAGAACTCTGAACTCTGAATGCATCTTTCATTATCTTAATGACATTTGATTGAAACCTCAAATAATTATATAAAATTTAACGCCCTCTATACTCATTTGTATGTACTCTTTCGAACTATCTTTTTATATTAGTACCATTTCTGGTCGCTTGATGTAATTTAGTGTTTATTAGTATAAACAAAATTGATGAGAGCGATTTGACCCCCTTCCCATGTATTGACCGATTTTCGCCCATAATCAACCATTATCCTGAAGGTCTAAGCTATTCAAAAATATATATTTCATTGAGGTACCCGATTTTCCGTTAGCTTCTGGAATCGTTTGTAGTACTTTACTTGTAATTACTTGTAATAAATAGTTTTAATAATTTTGTTAGAGTAGTATTAAATTTAGTAGAGTAGTATTAACGTTGGCCCGGTAGTATTAAATTCAGTAGAGTAGTATAACACACGGCCCGGTGGCATAGTGGTTAGGTCGCCAGATCTTACATTGTAAGGTCCCGGGTTCGATTCCCGGCTGGGTCACCATTTTCCGTTGGGATCAAATTAACGGAATTGCATTTTCAGTTCTGTCGATCGAATGCAATAACAAGACACACACTTACAGACATATTACACGCACACATACATATAACACGTCATAGTAGGGTTGGTTGTAAGAGATTGTCATATGACAATAAACCCGCCCATTGTGACATTTTCACAATAACGAGTATAAACAAACAAACAAACAAACGTTATATTAGTGGCACGGATTCATTGGTCTTGAGTGAGAACAATTTTATTCCTTATTTCGACTTTTCGATGATATGCAATAGGGCCCATGGTCTATACATTTGAAAAAATATTTTTCCAGGTATTGTATACCAGCCAAAATCATTACGACGATGGTTCATTTATCATTTATTATAAAGATATCTGTATATCAAACAAGGCACCACATATGCTCTCACTACCACCTACATCGTATCAATTATGTATATGACATGTAAATTTCATGTTAAAGAGATAGTTTGGAGTCCATGGATTCTACATAGTCGGACGATGGCGCCGAAAATTCAGCCCGGTCGGTGGGAATGTATTGGAGTGTGGAGCCGTGTAGGGGAACGCGGGGCGAGCGGGGGTGGCGGGGCGATCGTGGAGCTCAATTAAGCGCATCGGCGGAATATATTAGACGGGCGGGCCTGTATCGGCGGCCTGAGAGGCTTTTCATGTCCCCGTCCATTACCCGGCGCCGCGGCGCGCCGCTCGGCTCCGCTCGGGCGCCACCCGACCGACGCCGAAGCCGACCCGAGCCTTCCACCTCAGTGCGCGATACGGCCATACAGCCATACAGCCATACAGCCTTCCTCTCACGGCGCTCTCTCACGCGATCGACTTCAATCCCTCAGAACGAATTTTAAGCACTTTTCAAAATGCTGGGTATATTGCAGCTCTAACCAGTTTACCCTTACGATGAATAAAACCTATTGGCGAAAGAATTTTTAAAATCGGAAAAGTGACGCCTAAAACGCAATTTCAAATAGGTCCGTTAATAAAACAGCTCTTATTTATATGGTAGGACTGAAGCAAAAATCTAATCATCTCTTCCTATTCAAAAATCATTTAGGAAGTAGTTATTATTAAATTACCCATTACGGGCTCTAGGTTAGCAAAAGTGAGTAAATCTTTCATTGGAGACGGTGTTCGCTTTTATGACACTTTGCCTGAGGAACTAACCCTTTTACCAGACACTAAATTTAGAAAAATTGTTAAAGATACTTTGTGCTCTAAAGGCTATTATAAAATTTAAGATTTTTTAAGCGATACATTGGTCTGGTCAAGTCGTTTTTGTGTAACAGCTATGAAAACCGTTTGTAAAGTGTTATTATTATTATTAATATTACTATTACGTAAAGCCATTGATTATATAGTGTAGTAATCAATGGTAAAGCCTACAAGCAAGGCATAAATGTCTAGAAACATAAGAAGTTCGGAAAGTACTGTAAGTCTACTTCGAATAAAAATCTATCTATCTATCTATCTCGCCTTTTTGATTAAGCAAATAAAGCGTTTTTATTATTATTATTATTTCGAAAACTACTCTCTGGCGTAGAAATTAAAAATTATTTTTTTTACAATTATTCTAGTAGTTCCATGGTTATAGTACTTTTTGACGAGCGCGGCGATTTTGCAAGAAATTCTAATACATTGCCGCGGTCTGCCATGAAATTATGCCGCTACTGGAAGGGTTAAGGAATAGGCCTTTATTTTGTTTTGTAATAACATTTTACAACGAATACATTTTACTAGGTCCAAATAATATACTATTTTAATTATCAATGTAATTTTTTTAGATACGATTTTTCGTCAATCTAATAGTTAAATTCTTGACTACCTATGTATGTTAAGTAAAGGGTAGTAACGAGTCTTACTACCTAACGTCACGACACGTCCAAGAGCGGTTTTTAGCTGTTATTTGGACACGATTAAAATGTAATATAATGTAAATATTTGAGCGGTTTTTAGCCGTCAATTGGACACGACGAAAATGTAATGTAATGTAGATAGATGAGTGGTTTTTAGCTGTCAATTGTACACGAGAAAAATGCAATGTAATTTACATCGGTGAGCGGTTTTTATCTGTCAATTGAATATGACAAAAATGTTATGTAATGTAGGTAGGTGAGCGGTTTTTAGTCATCAATCGATCACGGCGGAAATGTAACGTAATGTAGATAGGTGAGCTGTTTTTAGTCGTAAATTGGAAAAGGCAGAATTGTAATGTAATATATCTTTTGGTCAGAGGCATCTTATGAGTATAGGCCCCAGGATATACAACGAATTGGATGAGTCGATAAAAATCGTATACAGTAAAGACCAATTTAAAAAACGGTGTCACAGGTGGCTTCTGAATGAAGGTCGGGATATTAGCCACCAAATATTTGATATTCTTATGTAATTTAATTTAAATAAATTGAATTACTATTATTATTATTTTATTAAATCGCTATTCTTGTTTTTCTCTTTTCTTAATTGAATTATATTGAAATATATATTTTAACTTGTAACATGGACATTTTATATATAATTGTATCCTCGGACTATTTAAATATGATTCTTTAAATATTTATTGAGATATATTTTTTTCCTTTATTTCGATTTCGATTCATTAATAATATTTTTATATTTTATTGTATTTATTACGACATTATATTATTATTATTCAGTTTAATTATTTCACCATTTACTGAATGTTATTTTTCCAGCACACTACAGCTACATTTACATCACACTACACTACACTACAGTTACATCACACTACACTCAAATTACAATGTTTATTATTATTAGTTAATTTTTTATATTATTTGATACCTAGCATATCTTTTAAATTAAGTATTCTAAAGTATGCACAAGCCACTCTACTTGGTACGCTTGCCTTAGTACGGGCCTAGGCCTAGTTAGGCGGCGTTGATTTTAAAAAAATTGGTCTGCGGTGCTTTCTATTTTGCTATTATTTACATTTAAGCCTATATTGTTAAACTTACAATGTACTGCCATAAAAAAATGTGCTTTTCTTTAATAAATAAATAAATAAATAAATAAAAATAGATAGGTGAGCGGTTTTTAGTAGTCAATTTTATACGATGATAATGTAATGATATTAGTTAACATGTAATTATATTTAGAAGAATAAAAAACCCGACTGTCATTATAAAAAGTGAACTAAATATTGTGTATATAATATTTATTTTTTTATCACGGTTTTTTATTAAATATTTGTGGTTTATGAATTTATCCATATAGATAAATTGATATACCCGAAATGCACTAATGCAATAATGAAATTTTTGGAAATTTAGAGATTTCAATACTTAGAGAAGTATTTACTTGATATTGGACATGTAAGGTACCCTATGACACTCGGGATGATATAACGACTATGACAATACTACATACTTCTAAATCGGTTCAAGCGTTTGGAGGTTATGATGGAATAAAGAAACGGAAAACATACATAGATGAACCCTGAACCTATTACACTCCCTTTTCGCTGGGCAGTAGTTTAAAAATAGCACGTTTGCATCGCGGCGGTCGGCGTCGTCCTCGTCATCTTTTGTTGCGAAAATGTTTGAAGCGTGTGTCACTTTACGGACGGACAACCACTCCGTGGTTGTCGAATGTGTCCCAGAAGAGAGAACCTTTTACGCCCACATGAAATAAACTCATCGACCTCGCCTTTAGCCGACGCGCCGCGCGATGTCGCCGCAAGTGTAACTTGTCCGCGGCTCTTGTTCTCCCTACTCTTCTTTTTCTCCTCTGCCATTATACCTTTTCGACCAAGAGTCGCCACATTCTTCTGCTTTTACTTTATTTTATTTCGTTTTTCTCGATCCTAAAACAAAATATTAATAATTGACCTCAAACAAAATGTTGATATTGTTATAAAATTCTACGGTTTAATGACGGTTACCGTTAAATGCTCTTATCTTCCCCACTCTTCTTTTTGTCCTCTGCCATTATACTCTTTTGACCAAGAGTCGCCACATTCTTCTGCTTTTACTTTATTTTATTTCGTTTTATTCAGTCCTCAAACAATATATTAATAATTGACATCAAACAAAATTTTGACATCGTTATGCAATTCTACGGTTAAATGACGGTCCTCAAACAAAATATTGATATTTGATCTCAAACAAAATATTGACATAGTTATGCAATTCTACGGTTAAATGACTTCTTATTAAATGACGGTCCTCAAACAAAATAATGATAATTGACCTCAAACAAAATATTGACATCGTTATGTAATTCTACGGTTAAATGACCTATTAAATGACTGTCCTCAAATAAAATATTGATAATTGACCTCGAACAAAATATTGACGTCGTTTTGCAATTCTACGGTTAAATGACTTATTAAATGACGGTTCTCAAACAAAATATTGATAATTGATCTCACACAAAATATTGACATCGTTATGCAATTCTACGATTGAATGACTTAATGACGGTCCTCAAACAAAATATCGATAATCGACCTCAAACAAAATATTGACATCGTTATGTAATTCTACGGTTAAATGACTTATTAAATAACGGTCCTCAAACAAAATATTGATAATTGACCTCAAACAAAATATTGACATCGCTACGCAATTCTACGATTAAATGACTTATTAAATGACGGTTACGGTTAAATGCTCTTGTCTTCCCTACTTTTCTTATTCTCCTCTGCCATTATACCCTTTCGACGAAGAGTCGCCACACTCTTCTGCTTTTACTATATTTTATTTTGTTTTATTCCGTCCTCAAACAAAATATTGATAATTGACCTCAAACAAAATATTGACATTGTTAAGAAATTCTACGGTTAAATGGCTTATTAAATAGCGGTTACGATTAAACGCTCTGTCTTCCCTACTCTTCTTTTTGTCCTCTGCCATTATACCCTTTCGACCAAGAGTCGCCACATCCGTCTGCTTTTAATTTATTTTATTTCGTTTATATTCGGTCCTCAAACAAAATATTGACATCGCTACGCAATTCTACGTTTAAATGACTTCTGCTTTTACTATATTTTATTTTGTTTTATTCGGTCCTCTAACAAAATATTGATAATTGACCTCAAACAAAATAATGGCGGTTACGATTAAATGCTCTTGTCTTCCCCATTCTTCTTTTTCTTCTCTGCCATTATACCTATTTTACCAAGATTCGTTACATTCTCCTGCTTTTATTTTAATTGATTTTGTTTTATTCAGTCGTCAAACAAAATATTGACATTGTTATGAAATTCTACGTCGTTATGAATTCAATTAAATGACTGCATCAATGTATATTGGGTACCCAAAAAATTGCACTTTTCGATTGGAATCAGCAACAGTATCAGTATCAAATTATTCAATCATAATATACAATAATTTGTTTAAATTCGTTTAATTAGTTTAAATAATTTGTTTAAAAAGTAATGTTTTTTTTTATTTTACTCTGTTTGCACCTATTTTCTTACACTTCCACGAAGGTTGGCTGTGATATATTGTACTTTAAGCAAATAAACAGAGTTGTCAACCAGGAAGTTTTAACGATTAGTCGTTCTATCTCCCGTGAAGTGAGCACAGAAGATTTGGACAAAACAATCCACCGTCAAGCTCAGCCACATGCCCGTAAGAGGCCAACGCCTTATCCGCGAGATAACCAGATGTGTTACCCAGCGGGCTTACACTCACGCCCTTACTTCCAATTGCGACCAGATTACTCCGGTCTCTCGATTGGTTACGAGTTCGATGTCGCTTGCGCGGTCTCTCCCTTAGGAAGCGGTGAAACGATGTATACCGAATCTATCGCGGACCATGGCATCCTTTGCCCGGCTGTTCCCCAGGATCGGGTAGCCGATGGTCGTTTCAAGAGCAGTCGCCGTAAGGTCCGCAACCACCCCCGCTCTATAGGAAACAGTACTGCTTCCAGACTCCCCCGACTGTTAGTCAGAGTGCACAATCGATTGGCTTACGCCGCACGGTGCGCAGACCGTCCAGGAGCGTCAGAAGGTTGATTCCTAGGGAAAACTAGCCCTAAGGCCAGAATCCTGTCTGGGCTCGCCGGATGGGTGTTGACCCGTTAGTGTGACCAACCCTGAACAGAATGGGTCTTCGTGGCCAACTCAGCAAGGGCCCATTAGCTCCCTGTACTTTAGGCAATAAATCCGCTTGTTGTTTGTTTTTCTTGAATTGTGCAATAAAGAAAGTCTATCTATCTATCTAATAATAGAAAGCCGCCATCGTATACTAGAATTTTTCGGTTGTTAAAAATATATTGTCATAAAATGAATAAAATAGAATATTAAATTGATTTTAACAAAATTATTTAACAACAATTTTTCAATATTAACTGTTAACAAAAATTACAGAACTAATTCCATGTACATGGGTATACATAATAAATAAATAATCAATAAGTATTAATAGTCAATATAGGTACTTTATACACAAATAATCACATAATACAATAAAAAGTATTAAAACAAATAGAAAAAGCATCATATGTAGATGGGCAGGTATGTTGCGTTAAACATTTTAATCTACATGTTTTATGTTGCTGTTCAATTCATGATGTTTTTTCTTATTATTAAATTATTTACCTACAATAGATAAAAATACAAAACGAGATAGCCGAAAGTTACAGATTAGTGTTTTAATCACATTCAAAAAACTTGGCATGCACAGAAAAATCATCAAGCATATAAGTATAATGAATTTATTTATGAATTGCAGGTTTTATTAAAGGAACCTTTCAGACGCCTTCATTTTGCTCTGCCTTGTGGAGAGTGGTAGCTGGTTGAAAAGCTTAAAACCCAATTATTCAAAGGACTTTTGAATTTGCGAAAGATGCACGTTAGGCAACATCATCACGTCTGCGTGTATTGTAAGAGTGCATATTCCCGCTTACCTCTTGGCCGTTAATATTAGAATATGTCACTTTCTGTGGTTTTAATTGTTGCCAAAAGGTAACCCTTCGCATAAATACCTACTATTCAAATGTACCTACCATTCCACCGTCGCTTGTTTTTGTAGTATTTCCGTGGTATTAAAATGGTATTTTTCCTTGGTATTAAAATAGTACAGATGTTTGGATGTAAAATGATGTAGCATTTTCTTAAATACGGCGGTATTAAAAAAATACGTCGCTCGTATACGAGATTTTCCAACCAAACATCTTTTCGGAATAACTAGCGCATCCTCTAGTAGACCGATTTCAACGACAATCTTTCCAACTCTTGTCATTACCGAATTATGCCTGCATGCCAAATTTCAATTTAATCGGATAAAGCGTTTCGGCGCTATCGTGGAGGAATACACACAGTCATACAGACACACATACATACAAAAGTGCGTCCACAATACTTTCCTCGCCAGGAAAGTAAAATTAATAGCGTAAATATAATGTATATGTTCGCAAAAACCTAGCACAGTTCACAAAAGTAAGTGATCGCCAGAATGTAAGTAAACACGAGAAATAAAAAGTTTTGTTTAAAAAAAATATCTTTTCTAAAAGTACTTCTTTATAATATTTTAATTCCTCATAAAAAATATAACATATTCCGGTTATATTACGAATTCCATTTATGTTTATTACAAGTTACAGTTTTTGACTATAACTACGTGAAAAAAATGTTACAACAGAAAAACTTGATTTGGTGGATTTAGCTGTCTTTATTTCTCACATACGTAATTAATTTAATAGTGAAGGAAAATATGATGGAAAATAACAACAAAAGCTAGGTTGACTTTAGGTTGAGAATAACATTAAATATATAGGAAATTAAAGTTAGAGCTTTTTAATTTGTCCTGAGCTAAAGGATCACGAAACCATCACGAAATATATCGATACCATTGTCATGACAAAATTTATTGTACAGACGACATATACAAGGGATGACGTTATTAAATCCTGTATTGTTCCTCTTTAAAGAAGGTTTGAATAAGTCATAGTTTCGGTCAAGTCTGTTTGTGACATTAAAATATATTTTCTCAATACAAGAGGTATCAAATTATTAAATGAAAAAATGTATAGTAATATTAAATCTTCCTTTGGTAAAGATTACAGTGTTACAAATTAAAAGCAGTCAGTCTTTTTTCCTGGAAGCCAACTTCCTTTCTTGAATGGATTCAATTCTATCCGTATCATTTTTGAAATAGATACGCTGCAAGTCACACATAAAACAGAATTAAAACTTTACCTAATCTAAAACCTAAATAACTATACATATAAGAAAACGACTAAGAATAGAATCTTTCAGTTCGTCTTTGTATGGAACAGGTTATTCACTTCGCGACCGTTGGAAATCGAATGCTAATTTGTCATTTGTGGCGTTAAAGTGAATTCCTGAAAGAAAATTACCAATTCTGAACTGGTTTTATTCTTTTGAGCTGTGTCGATGGTCTTTTTTAATGTGTCGGCAGGTATATCGCTATGTTAGATCGTCTGTGATCAAACTATAGCGTTAGAAACTGAATTTAAAATGATATTTTATGTTTGTAATTTGTTCTCTCGCCATATTATATTAAAGCCCTATTAACTTATATAAACCTTATATAGACTTATACATTTTAAAACCATATTTTAAATTTGGAATTCGTTCTCTCACCCTTAAAACGATCTTTTAAATATGGAATTCAGTCTCTTGCTTTTAAAACCATATTTTAAATATCGAATTAGTCCTTTTACCATAGCTATAAACTGGGCTTAACCCGTCGGACGCCAACAGTGCCTATTGGGACTTTGCGTCCTTAGACAGATCCGCGCTTACCGTTTCGGCCGGCCTCCATATATATATATATATATATATATATATATATATATATATATATATATATATATATATATATATATATATATATATATATATATATATATATATATATATATATATATATATATATATATATATATATATATATATATATATATATATATATATATATATATATATATATATATATATATATATATATATATATATATATATATATATATATATATATATATATATATATATATATTTATATATATATATATATGTATATGTATAAATGAATGTATGTTCGCTATGGACTACTAAACCGTTCGACCGATTTTGATGAAATTTTGAGGGAAACTTTTGATTAGTTTGGAGATGGTTCCTGTGAAGTTTGATGCCGATCGGACCAAAGGAAAATTTTTGTCCCCAATAAAACCCAAAATTCTTTTTTTTTTAAAGCGGTTTTTAGTGTTTTTTTTTTTAAACTAATAATTTATTTATAGTCGAATGAATTTTAAAGCGGCGAATTTGAATTTCGAATGCGACCGATTTGGCGCAGCAAGGCGCGCAGGGTACAACTAGTATATTATATAAATACATAATATACATGACTAACAAAATTAATTACTAGGTAAAAAGAGGGAATTAATGAAAAAGCGATATTTTTAGTATTTATTTATAAAATCGACCAAAAATTCGCGGCGCAGGCTGGCTAACGAGCGGTTAAAACGATATTTCAAATTTACAACCCTTGCTTTCACCATCATAGCGGTATTTTAAATTTGTGGAAATGGAATTCATGCCCTTACCTCTCTTAATGATAATATAAATTTGGAATTCGTTGTCTCGCCCTTAAGACGATCGTTTGTTCAAAGTGAATTTGTTCACTCGCCCTTCAAATTTGGAATTCGTTCTCTCTCCTTTAAAATAACATTTTAAATTTGGAATTCATTCTCTCGCTTATAAAACGATATTTTAAATATCGTATTTGTTCTTTTACCACGGTTATAGACCGGTAAGCAGAAAGTGTTTCTAATTGGGATCCGTTTCAAAACAGAAGGCCTGCTCGAGTGCATTTTTTATATATCTTAGGAGTATTTTTACGATGATCGTTTGACATCGGCGGATCACAGACAGACAGACAGAGTGTAGTGGCGCCTGGCGTGTGTCAGACCTCTGACAAAAAGAGAGATAAGCCGAAATTGACTCGAGCGATTTTGGGCGACGTTAGAGATATAAACACACGGCAGGTTAAGGCGTCATTTGGGGGATGGTAATATTATGAGGACTAATTGGGCTAAGTCTGGCATATAATCTATAGGGGCTGGGATACAATTTAGCAAAAAGTTTTTTTTGGAGTTTTGGTGATAATAGACACCGATAAATTTGAATGCACTAAATATTACAGCACTAAATAATCCGTCCGCGATTATCCGAGCCCTGATTAACCGAGTTCTTGGTTAACCGAGGTCGGAAAGGCCAGGCTATGTTTTTACCCCCCCCCCCCACAACGTCACCCCTCCCTCTGCTCCAATGTTACTATGAAGTACTGTATTTTATAATTTATGTATATATATATGTATTATATTACAATTTTAACTGAATGCATTGAAATATGTAATAGATGTATTATTTTACTTTCATTGACGACGTTTTCATTCATTTTAAATTTTACCTATGTTTCCCCATTTTTATATTTTGATAATTTTATTCGTATTTTTTTTTAATGTCAGTTTGATCCTTATTAAATGTCGTTTATGTAGAACTCTTTGGATGATTTCTATTTTTCTAGTTTTTGTATATTTTTGTTATTGAATTGCTGATTCTATATGTTTTCTCATTATTTCTGTTGTTTTTTATTTTTCTAGTTTGAATGTCTTTGTTATTGAATTTTATGAGTAATTTGAAATGTAATTTTATTTGTAGAAATACCATTAGATAAGTAATTTCTATACCCAGATCGGGTTTTTGAAAATAAATTTTTCTTATTCTTATTCTTATTCATCGATTTACGACCGAGTCTGTTATCCGAGTTTTCGATTATTCGAGGTACCCTCGGTCCACATTACCTCGGATATGTAAGGTCTTACGCTATATGATCAATGGTTTTGATAATGATTACTTTATTATAACTTATTTTTTAGTAAATGCATTGGGTCACCACTTTCGCACACATGCGTAATATGTGGGCCATTCTCGTGCATCGGCTTTAGAAAGAAACAAAATAAGGACTTGAAAAACCCGTCATCTTCTTCATTTCACCTTCAACTAGCGCGACTTCGCTAAAATGAGCCACAAATCCACACCTCGCTTAGTTTGCCGGCGTTCGTTGTTTTTAAAATCCGTCCATGTGACAAAAAGTCATTAGTGAATTATATCGTTTTGAGTGCCGGCATTCAGGATTAGTTGTATCTCTTTTTTTTACCGCTAACTCCCAAAGTGTCGCCGTTGCTTCTGCAGGGGTACGTAACTACCGGTTTTAGTTACAGGTTTTTAGACATTTTTTTAAAATAGTCTTATCTGACGAGTCATTCGTCCGTCTGTCCATCGCACCTAGATAGTTAATGGCATTTAATTTTGTGTAGTTCGGTCACTTGACCCATATTTCGTTCTTGGGGTCGGCTCAACTCACAATGCAGCTCCTATACAGTAGCCTTCTCGAATGGATGACTCTGTGTCCCAGGCTAGTCCCAGGCTGGTGGATTAGTTTTCCCTAGGAGATAGCCCTTGGGAGCTACTGGGCGGTTTACGCACCGTGCGACGTCAGGCGACTATCAGCCGACTGACAGCCAATCGACTGTTACTCTCCAGCAAATAACTTGAGGAGTCGGGGAACGACATACAATTTCCTAAGCAACTTGAGCTGTCGGCTACAACGGGCGAACCCGTCACCTCAGGAACCGTCGCCGAACGAGCGAACACCTCACCCATCACCTGGGCCTCTAGCACCTAGATCTCCGAAACTTTAAATCCTAATGATAAAAGATTAACGGAAAAGGACTCAGTATACAGGATGGTCGCGTTGGGCCGATATTCTTTTCAAGTGGTAACTCTGTAACAAACTAAACAAATCAAATTCTGGTATCTAAAATCATCTCACTTTCATGAAATATGGTATTATGTGAATCATAAATTATTTTTCTTTTTTTTACCCCTCTCCTCGCGAAGTAAAATCTCGCCCGTACCGTTTCGAACGTGAAACCGTCGAGCGTGAAATCGGGATGAATCGACTGCCTTGAGAAAAACGACCATAATTTATAAACCACTATACGGAACATAAAAAGAAGAACTGTAAAATGATCGCATTGAAATTTGAAATAGAAAACATTATAATCATATCTCGTGAAACAATTAAGATAATAATGAATAAATATTAGAAAGTTGGCGAACTGAAAAAACTCGCTTATTCAATCATGTCGATGTTTTTATCACAAAATACGGATCTATATGCAGAAATTGTATATACGGTTATGTTCTTTATTAAATGCTTTACTAAAAGTATTATTTTGTTTTACTTATTTACATACAAAAATATTTAGTTATTCAGTCATAATAACCGCGAAAAATTTGATGTATTCTGGTAAATTATTTTTTTTTAATTTTTTATTTGCGACTACTTATGGTCTTTATTTATATGAAATTCTTTCATACTTTACCACTACATCATACTTCTTAGAAAATCACACCAGAACTTTCAGCTTTGTCTGATATTACAGAAAAATCTAAACTTTTGAGAGTAAGCGACGGAAACTTGGTATTCGGCTCATAATACAAACTTTAAAAATAACTACATAAATATTTAAAAACAACTACATATATCTATATTTTATTATTACAGGTTTTGTGTATATTAAAACGAAGTCTGGCAGGCGGGAGATATATATCACCGTTTGACGCTCTGCATTGGTAAGTTTTATTATTATTTGAAAATGATTTTGTTTTTAATTTATTTAATACTTTAAAGAACGCAGGCACAAAAAAATTACAAACAACCGCTATGAACACTCAGTAATGTATTATTGTGCTCTATATATATTCGGTCATGTGATCAGAGTTATCTAGAACGAAGATGAATTGCATGGCAAGCATAAAATTTACAAACGTTCAAGTTTGTTGAGTAGTTCCTCTGATTAATCGAGATAAGCCACATCTGCATAGTCAAAAAAAAAAGGGAAAGAGGAGAGACTGTAAGACTCTGAGATTTTTAATGTCAAACATAGGATTTTTAAAAATATTTCTGAATGTATGTATCTAACGGTTGTCTACTGTATCTATCTTTACCTGTTCTATACGTTTCAAAAACGATTCTCTTGATTGACCTAACTAATGTGTAAACTTGTTAAACTAATGTGTAAATATCTATATTAAATACGACCCGTAGATGAAAAATAAAAGAAAACATATCGCGTTCCAAATGCATGCAACAAAGTCAATTTCTACATCCTAAAATGGACCCATGTGACTCCCGTTCTAAATGAGATCCTTGACATTGTGACGGACGAATGCTGACAACCTGTCTCCTCTTTGCATAAAATATTTACTACATGGCGATGACCACACGTATTAGGTACAACCATTGATTATATAGCGTATTAGATTGAATATCAATTTTAATTTCAATATTATTATCACGCTTTTATTAGGTCAACCTGTATGTAATTATGTAATGGAATCTGAGGTAACTAATTTAATTATCTTCCAAGGATCGTAGCGTCATGAAAATTGGCAGCTGTATGTAGTTCTGATGACAATACAATAATATGGTACTGTCGAACTGATATGATGATGGAGTCGGAAGATATGAACTGGAACTTCATGATGGAACATCGTATCATAGCTGTGTTTGGACTTGCTAGAAAAGTCTTGGAATGAACTTTGACCACGATTAGTTTTCAAGGTCTGATGATGAAGCGGGAAGATAGGCACTGGCATTCCATGATGGAATATCGTATCAAAGCCGTGTTTGCACTTGTGAGAAAGGTCACGTAATGGACTTTGAACACGATCAGGTTTCAAGGTTATAACAAACCTATTATATATTGACTTGTAAATATTGAGTGTAAATAGTGTAAATATTGACATAGGTGCATGTATAAAATTTATATAGACCTGTACATGGAGAGTGTAAATAGAATAATATTGATATATCTATATACGATGTATATTGACGTGTAAATAGGGTAGTAGGTTGTTAAAGATCCCACCCAAGCCAAGGTGAGAAACGTGCCGAGGACTGAATGGCATGAGGGTGATTAATAATATCATGTCGCTCAGGGAACCGGGCGAAACCCTGTTGTAAATAGCCTTGCCCCTCTACACGGACCTCTGGGGGTTCGACCGTTGAATTGTCCACTACTCGTGGGAATAATTTGGGCAAAAACTACAAAAAAAAAACAGCAACACAAAGAAAATGGAGACCTTTTTACGTGCATTTATAAAAGCGTGTTTTTAGTGTCTTTTTTAAACTATTAATTTATTTTTGTGTGATTGTGGTGTAGTAACATGAAGTTTCACAATTTTAAGAGCGACACAACCTGCCTTTTAGGCGTACAATATTTTTATATAAAAACAATATTGCTTATAGAAATCAAAAAGAAAAAGGAAATTATATGTGAAAAAACAAAGGAGAAAGAGAAAGAAAAGGAAGAAAAAGTCATGAGAAAATATCAATAAAATATCAATTTGCTGCACTGAGAAAGACATAACGCTGTAATACACGAAAATACGCATGTTTCAAAAGGTTTTACGTATATAACATATTACGTACGTATGAATCAACATGACGCGTAACGGTGTAGTTATTATGTCACAGGCATGGTAAATATACCGCACATTATTTACGGCGCACAACGAGATTTTGCTTTTATCGTGACAGCATGTTATTACATAGGTAAGGTTATAGTGTAACAAGAATCATGTTGAAACTACATTATACCGTTATATTCGTATTACCCGTACGGAGCATGGTGAAACATATGGACGACGACCTCTCATGGCGGCATATTCGAGAAATGCGACGCAAACTCTTCAGCCGATTTCATTCGCTGAATAGGCTGAAAAATATCCTTTCGGAGAAGAGCAAGATTACGATTTGTCAGTCTGCTCTCCTCCCCTTTCTGGATTATGGAGATATCGCATTTCTCGACCTCACAGAGGAGTTATCCACCAAAGTTGAGCGTCTCCAAAATGTTTCCATTCGGTATATCCATGGCCTCAGAAAATTTGACCACATCACGGAGTACAGAGAGAAGCTTCACTGGCTGTCGACCCGGGAGAAAAGAGACATGCGAGTTCTCTGTATGCTTTTCAAGATCTTGGATGGCCTCACTCCCAATTATCTTACCGGCAGATTTACTGCACTATCGGCTCATGGACGCCCTCTGAAATCAAAAAACAACCTGCTACTCTCTATCCCTAGTCACAGCAGTGACTTCTTCTCATCCTCTTTCACCGTGCATGGAGCCCGTCTTTGGAATGCTTTGCCGAAAAATGTGAGAACCGCGCCAAGCATAACAACTTTTAAAAACAGACTCAGAGAGCATTTGAAATTCTCCAGATAAATACCCTTTCCCCTCCTTTTAAAACTTTAGCGTCCTTATAGGTGTTAGATTATTTTGATGTGGCAAATCTGTGCCCACAAAGAGTAAAGTATATATTTCTTTCTATCTTCCTTTATTTTCTTTGTCATACTCTTTATATAGGTTAAGTTATGTAGTCTACTCGCAAATAATGTTCTTACAATAGTATAGGTTAGCTCTAAAATATTGACTGCAGGCAATAAGCTCGCCTTTTCTTAAGAATAAAGAGTTTTATTATTATTATTATTATTATAATCGATTAATGAAGTTTCAACGAAATTCCATGCAATTCAAAAAACACGATTGAAACTTCATGATTCTCTATAAAACCGTAAGAACAAAATGACATTGTATTAATAAATCCAATATTTTTCTCAGTGTGGCTCTCATTCTAGATGGCTTATTTCTTTTCTCGATAGATTCACCAGCACCAAAAGTTGTCGATGCCTGCCTCCGTTCCCTTTTACCTCCTTTTTATAGCTCTGTGTTGTGGGGCTATAGCGCCTGGCGCCTGCTTCGAGACACTCACCAGATACTGTACACTTTTTTCAGCTTTATTCTTCGGCTGGGCAAGTGAAGCATCCTTTGGCGGCGAGTGGATTGCGCCACCGTCCCTCCCGATTGATTGATTTTGGTTTTAGATTTTCCTCGATTAAGTCGCCGGTTAATGGATTAGCTTTTGGAGGAGTGTCATCCATTTGTTAGGACCTGAGCAACGGGCTGCACCGTCTGTCATCTCTACGCGTTTGGGTCTGGGCTTTGGAGCCCATGTGAACAGCGTGGAGATCTTGTTTGCATCCAAACGTATGCACAAAATATAGTTTACTTACATTTCCTTACTCAATCTCCCGTGAAGTGAGCGCAGAAGACTTGGACAAAACAGCCCAGCGTCAAGCTCCGCCACATGCCTGTAAGAGGCCAATGCCTTAACCGCGAGATAACCAGGTGTGTTACCCAACGGGCTTACACTCACGCCTTTACTTCCAATTGCGACCAGATTACTCCGGTCTCTCAATTGGTTACGAGTTCGAGGTCGATTGCGCGGTTCTCTCCCTTTCGAAGCGGTGAAACAGTGTATACCGAAATGTATACATCCTTTGCCCGGCAGCATCGGCTACCCCAGGATCGGGTAGCCGATGGTCGTTTCAAGAGCAGTCGTCCGCAACCACCCCCGCTCCATAGGAAACAGTACTGCTTCCAGACTCCCCCGACTGTTAGTCAGAGTGCACAATCGATTGGCTTACGCCGCACGGTGCGCAGACCGTCCAGGAGCGCCAGAAGGTTGATTCCTAGGGGAAACTAGCCCTAAGGCCAGAGTCCTGCCCGGGCTCGCACTGCATGCATGGAGGCCGCCGGATGGGAGTTGACCCGTGAGTGTGACCAACCCTGAACAGAATGGGTCTTCGTGGCCAACTCAGCAAGGGCCCATTAGCTCCCATCGAATACAATAACAAGACACACACTTGTTACACACACACATACATATAAACACTTCATTGTCGGGTTGGTTGTAAGAAATTGCACTAAGACGACAAACCCGCCAATTGTGAAATTTCACAATAAAAAGTAGAAACTAACAAACAGGAATAATGAATGTTATGACGATAAACAATAAAAGTTAAGATTTTTAATATTGGGTCCGATTGCGTTTCTTTGTGAACTAAAACTAACATTAGTCCAAGCGAACGAGACAGAGCAATACTTTAGAGCGGAATATGAAACGAACGATCGTCGATAAATACTACCTGCCGAACTTATACTCGTCCAAATAAATTCGAGCATATTTCGTGCGGTGTAAGACCTTGGCGGGCAATTTTAATGCGAAAAAGTGACAACCGGTCATCTCAGACTCCGCTCTAGCGTATTGCCCTGTCTCGTTCACACGGACTAATTCCAGATTTTAGTTCACGAAAAAATGCAATCGAGCCCATTGTCCGAGTAAAATAATACTTAATTAAGTAATAATAATAGAATAATAAAATAATAATACTATAAATTATCAATCTGTATCTCATAATTTAGACTCTAGAATGGATTTCAATCTTAGGGGTCCCATCTTGAGAAAAAAACAATATGCAAAACAAATTATATTATTATATACAACGGTGTTGTATATAATAATATAATTAATTTAATTTAATTTAGGTACTTGTACGTTATGTTAAGTTGTTTGATTTATATTTTATTAAAATGTGATTGTAGACGTATATATGTGTATATCCTGGACGGTTTGCGCACCAATCGGTTGTACACTCCGACTAATTGCTGAAGGAGTCTGTAAACTATGGAAATATACTGTCTCCTAAGCAGTGGGGGTGGATTTTGACCTGTCTTCAACCACTCTTGAAATGACCATTAGGCTACCTGATC
Source organism: Micropterix aruncella (assembly GCA_944548615.1). Lineage (NCBI taxonomy): Eukaryota > Metazoa > Arthropoda > Insecta > Lepidoptera > Micropterigidae > Micropterix > Micropterix aruncella. The sequence continues at coordinate 7,693,126 of OX155968.1, forward strand.
CTGAATTCAGAGCCGGGCAAGAGATGCTTTTGGTCCGAGATAGATTCAAACCGAATCACCGCTGAACATACGGCAGGTAGAGGTCGCGCAAGTGACTTCGAACCCTGGACCAGTCGGGAGGTTGGAGGTATACTGATGGTTAGATCCAGACGGAGATATCCTTCCAAAACTGGTAGTCAGAGGGCGAGGCTGCCCGCTGGATACCTTCTCGGTGCTTCGCCGCGAGGCGTTGGTCTCTGACGGGCATGTTGGCATAGCTAGACAGTTTAGACACAGATTGCGATTTAGATCTGTATTGTCTCTAAGTCTTTTACGTTCATCCCACGGCTGAAAGAACGATCACATATCGTTATACTAGCCTGGGGTGACAGATTCGCCAGTTGTATTCGACACCGCCTTATTATGATTGAGAATGTATAGAGTAGCGTCAACGTTTCAATTTTCTTCGATCGCAAACAGGAAGCCAGTAAAGTTGCTCAAGAAAAAAGCTTCCGTGCTTGAACTTTCGCAAGTTAAAGGCATATTTCAAACAGAGGTTTTGCAGGCGCTCTAGCTTATTCAAAATAAAGTCATTGGCATCAAATTTGAAAGGTAGTAACGCCACTAAAAATAGTCTTTAAATTAAAATTACGACCGGAAGGCGATTCTGAATTCGCGTGCGGTAGTACTGTCATTACGTTACAATTAAGATCGTACGATACGCATACTTTCTAAATGATCGATAGTCGATACGCCGATTAACATACATAGCAATATTTTATCGGACCGATTCCCACGGTGCGGCCTTTGAACCAAGCTGGCGGCTGCGGAGGCGCCATCACACTCCAGACGCAGCCGCATTTAATCGAACTTAAACTCTCGAGTGGTTGACATTTCGACTACCAATTAGCTGCACATCACTAATTGAGCCGTCTCTAAAAAGGGAGGGTCATGTCACTCTGATGACTTACGAGCTTTTGACGATGTTGAAACCAGATTAAATTAGTAAACGATAAGAAATTTTCCAAAAGCTACTTACTGATTGGTTCACAGAAGAATTTTACTTATAGAAGACATAGTAAGTTGAGTATTTACCTACTATTAGTTTATAATTATTGAGTATATGTTTTTTTGTTAAATTTACCTTTTTGACACGACTGCTCGACAAAAAAGGAGTGTAATGTGTTCAGGGTTTATCTATGTATGTTTTCCCGTTCTTTATATCACCATAACTTCTAAACGCTTGAACTGATTAAAACATGTATAGTATTGTTAGAATCTTTATATCATCCCGATTGTCATAGGGTACTTTAACTGTCCAAATGTCACGTAAGTAGTTGTCTAAATGTCCAAATGTCCAAATGCCAATAAGTTAACATAAATGAATTTTAACATGAAATTGATGGCATTCTATCTCTCCGAATTATATCTGTGATGTAATCTATACTTAATATTATAAAGAGGTAAAGTTTGTGAGTTTGTGAGGTCGTAGGGAGTAATCTCTGGATCTACTGAACCGATTTTGAAAATCTTTTTACCAATAGAAAGCTACGTTATTTGTGAGTGTCATAGGCTATGTATTAGTCAGAAAAATGAAAAGACTTTTCGGTGTTAGTTAGATTTGCAAAGTAAGTCGGAGAAAAAACAGTCGAATGAAAACTTTTCTTACTAACGCTGCTTTAACGATGAGAGATATATGATTGAGTTCTAGAGAAAAATTGTAGAGCTTGGTAATGCCTACAAAAAAATCAGCGACAACATATGTCTAAATTTTATATTTAAGTCACTAAAAGTAGTTTTTATTTTAAAAAAATAATTTAAATTGTTAGGTTATGTTTATTGGTCATATTATCAACAATTATGAATTCATATCAAAATAACTGAATTTATCGTCTCAAGTGTTTAAAACAAAAGACATTTCCCTTTTACTGCATATAATTTCCCTTTTACTGCATAAATGGTTAAAGAAATAAGACACTCACAAATAAGATACTCACAAGAAGACACTCACAAATACCGGTAATATAGTCAAATTGGCATGCACATAGGTACATACCTACATACATATGCAGTAAAGATATAACCCTTCTTTTGGCAGTCAGGAAATAAATCATAGCACTCAGTACTAACCGAACCACACTCATAATTTCATCACAAGTAAAAAGTTTTACCGCCCAACGAAGTGGGCACGAGTCAGCTAGTATAATATATAAATAAATAATATACATGACTAACAAGTTTAATTACTGTGTAACCAGAGGGAATTCATGAAAAAACGATATTGTTAGTGTTTATTTACAAAATTGTCTAAAAAACTGCTGCGCAGTTTTTTGCGTGCGAAGACTGGCTTCTGACCGGTTAAGCCATGGTAGCTTTTATAACACACCCTGCCTAATGGGATCTTCGCATCTTCTCTACCCCCACCAGACGCATGTCCCGCAATGTGTCAGTTATTTTCGCCCCACCCTGTATTAAAAGTACTCAATCGTAGGCTTTGTCTAAGTCGATAATAAAAAAACACGCGTAGAGACCCACGGAAACATCTTCACTAATTATGTCAATCATAACACAGCTCGATTCAGATCCTATCTCCAACAAATGCTCGGATAAGTCACAACAATTAACAAATTCACACGTCGTCATGTGAAATAAATTCTTCCAAACTGCCGGTGGAATATCGCTCGCGGTAGTTATGCAACACGAATGCCGATAATTAAAAATATGCTAATTAATTTATAGCATTTTACGAGCGTTTGATTCGTCCGACGACGACGGGTCGACCGCAAAACTAGTTTCAGAGCTCAACACGGGCGACACAACTCGACACACCGAGATGAGAGGTTTTGGTCTGCTTTGAAACGATTAACCCGTAGATGCAGATGTACTGGGATGAGCGAGGAAAGTCTCGTCTCGACATGTCTCGAGTCTCGTTTTTCCGTGAATCGTGCTGTTTGAGGCTGCTAAATCTGTTTTTTTGCTTATTTCCATACTATGGTTACATTTCTTAAATTTGTTTGTATGTATAGTCTACGAAATATTATTTGACAAAAGTGTCGAATATCATAAAATAAACAGTGATTTCCAACAATTTGTAACCGTTTATTTGACTATGTAGATCGATTCTACCTGCCTGGAACACTTTAACAAACGCTTTAAAGGCACAAACTGACCGCTGCACCGGGTTCGATCATAACATCTTGAACTTTATACCACCAACGATCAGAGTAAATATTGCAGTATCTAACATGATTGTAAAATGTGTATTTCTGACAGATATATTAAAATACGCACTAAATACTGATGATTTCGAAATCGAACTAATACTGTTACACTAATTAATAGACTTAATCGGTTAGCTACTTGCCATGTTAAATTCGGTGATAACCGATTTCGATTTTACGATTATAACAATAATTATAAAATGTGTACTTCATACAGATATATTAAAATACACACTAATTACTAATGATTTCGAAATCGAACTGTTAGGATTTCTCTAATTGATAGTCCAAATCGTTTAGCTTTTTAGCCAAGCGTTCTAATAATTTTGTTACTTTTTACTACATAAAGATTTTTCCTAAATTAATTGTATTGCTTATTCAGCTGTCATTGAAAAATTCGGAAGAAAATGTAATTATTAGTGTTTTTGCTTGAAAATTGATACGTATAAATAATTAATATTATTAAGCGATCAAGGCGATTTAGTCTAACCATATCAAGCCATTAGACATTCCACGATAGGTGTGAAAAAGGTCTCGATCGTTGTGAAAAAGGTACCAATGTGCTAACGACACTTTTGTCAAATAGTATTTCGTCGACTATATGTTGTTTTTTTTTATTTCGCGCGAAATTCGAAAAAAACTTTTTGCTTGAGGTGATATTTAAATATTTAGGAATTTTCTATTGTTTCAGGATACCTTTTGTTATCAAAACGCAAAGTCATTGAAAAAAACACATGTTTTTCGCGACCGTGCCATCATTTTTGTAATATCGCGAATTGTTATCGATATTAGAGAACTTGCGATATATCGACTATTTTCCGACACTACTTCTGAAACAATATGGCCGATTTGTTGACGTTAAGTACGCAAACTTTGAATGCCTTTATCTCGCTTATTTATTGAGAGCGACAAAATATTATTGCAGATTCGGAATCTGCGTGGCGAATATAGTCCGGTGACGTTTAAAAATCAACAATCCAGAAGAGGTTCCTATACTGCAGTTATGTCAAATCTTGGACTCTCCAGGAAGATAGTCCATTTATTCCTAGTCCAAGTCCTCTGTCCCATCTAAAATCTTGTAGTCTAATGGTATAATTATAGTCTGGAAATCAAGTTCGACAACTGCACGTCATGTGACGCAATGCAACTGCGTGGTATTTGCAGGAATCGTGAACACGGAGACTTATGGATAGCAGCGAATTTGACAACAATTATATATCCTTCAGAAAAGGGCTGTACGCAGTCTATACAGAGCTTCTCCAAGAATTTCGTGTAAGCCGTTTTTCATCGAGTCGGGTACCATAACGATGTACTCGTGCTACATCCACCAAAATATTATGTTCTTTGGTAAATATATATCGGAGGTCTCGGCGACATGTGATTTTCATCAACACAATTTCAGAAACAAATTTGACATACACCTTAATCAGCTTCGATTTAGCAAGGTGCGCAATAGTTTCCTTCACCAAAGCTTCTGTTATTATAATAAGGATCACAAGTCTTGGAGAAAATCAATTAAAAAAAATAATCGTTATTATCTTAGCCAAGAATCCAGTATACCTATAACCTAAGAGATTTGAATAATGCTGAATGCATATTCCAAAAGTATCATAATGTAAAATTGCGGATAGTTGACATTTGCCAAAGAGCTTAAAATTTATTTTTATCAAGGAAGACTATATTGCTGGATTTGACCATTAATTTAAATTTTGTCATTTTTAGTACTTAAAAGATTTTTTATTTTCATGACTATTTCATTATTACTTTGATAATTATGGTTATAGACAATATTATATTTTCTTATTTTTATTGGTTTAATTTTATAGAAATACAATATCTAATTCTAATTATCAAGGATTTCAAACGGATTATAAATTACTCAAATTTATATAGTCACATTATCAAGATAGTTAATTTTCCTTAATTACTAAGAATGTTAGATGTAATGATGCATCCAAGTGTAGGAACGCCCAGGGCCGGATCATCCATACAGGCAACCTAGGCGGGCGTCTAGGGCGCAATTTGGTGGGGCCCAGAGTTTTTTTAATAATTTATTTGGGGATTTAAAAACATAAACTAAATAAAATTTTATTACTTCTGCGGCCTACTAACTTAGGCAGACGAATTACTAGGTAATGACAGGTGAAGGGTATTTTATTTTATACTAGCTGACCAGTGCCCACTTCGTTGGGCAGTAAAACTTTTTACTTATGATGAAATTATGAGTGTGGTTCTGTTGGTACTGAGTGCTATGATTTATTTCCTGACTGTCAAAAGAAGGGTTATATTTTTACTGCATATGTATGTACATATGTATGTATTTGCATGCCAATTTGACTATATTACCGTTATTTGTGAGTGTCTTCTTGTGAGTGTCTTATATGTGAGTGTCTTTTTAACCATTTATGCAGTAAAAGGGAAATTATATGCAGTAAAAGGGAAAAGTCTTTTGTTTTAAATACTTGAGACGATAAATTTACTTATTTTGATATGAATTCATAATTGTTGATAATATGACCAATAAACATGACTTAACGATTTAAATTATTTTTTTAATATAAAAAACTACTGTGACTTAAATATAAAATTTAGACATATGCTAGGTAGGCATTACCAAGCTCTACAATTTTTCTCTAGAACTCAATCATATATCTCTCATTATTAAAGCAGCGTTCGTAAGAACATTTTCATTCGACCGTTTTTTCCCCGACTTACTTTGCAAATCCAACTACTACGAAAAAGTCTTTTCATTTTTCGGATTAATATATAGCCTATGACACTCACAAATAACGTGGCCTTCTATTTCTAAAAGAATTTTCAAAATAGCAAAGTATGCCCTAACGTACAACTACTCAGTTTGGAACATCGTTGTGCGTAGCGGAGTGCGAAGTGTAGCCCATACTTCGGCCCGCCCATCCTGGTGCGACGCGCCGGCAGAATAACAACGTGAAGTGACGTTACCTTCAACAAGTCAGTTCGTGAATCGTATTTTAAGTGAAATTGACATTCGTTTTATTTATATATCCCAGTCTTTAATCAAACGTTATAAAATTAAATTCTTTGTTATAACAATTATTTCACAAAAACGTTTTTCCGAAGTTGCATTCCATACCATAGTTCTTACCCATCAGACCCCGCCGAAGACACTTTAACAGAAGCCTCCTCGAGTGGAAGGCTACCCCGGGTAAGACTCCCGTGTCTCAGGCCTCAGAGCTGGTGGACCGGTTTCTCCCGGCGGGATTGCATCCCGGCGCCACTGGACGGTCTGCACACCGGTCGGCAATGCCAATCGGCTGTGCATTCTGACTAATTTCTGAAGGGTTCTGGGACTATGGAAATATACTGTTTCCTAAGTAGCGGGGGTGGATGTTCACCTGTTGTCATGCCACTCTTGAAATGACCTTGGCCACTCGACCCCGTGTGGCACTACGGGCAAAAAACGCCCAGGTCCGCGATAAATTTAAACTGAATTACCGCTGTAATACAAGAGGTAGAGGTTGCGCAAGCGACTTCGGACCCGTCGCTAGTCGGGAGGACGGAGGTATCCTTAAGGTTAATTCCAAACAAAGATATCCTGCCAAAACAGGTAGTTAGGGGGTGAGGCTGACCGCTGGTTACCTTTTCCGGTGCCTCGCCGTAAAGCGGTAAACTCTAACGGGTTGCTGGTAAACTAGACAGTAGATTGTCTTGTCCCCAAGTCTTCTGCGCTCATCCCACGGCTGAAAGAACGATCTAAATTGTTATACCAGCCTGGGGTGACGGGTTCGCCGGTGTAGTCGATACCGCCATCCTGTTATCGCGTTACAAGACACAACTGACGACTGGTAGTCAGCTTAAAAAATAAAAGGTTGTAAGAGTGTAGTTTTGGCGTGCATAAATGGATGGCGATCTCCTCTGTAATGTCGATCGATCTGTAAATATCCGAAAATGTATAAATATTTGTCTTCAACTCGAAAACAAGTTTTAGCGCGTTCACAATAATTCCCTCTGCCAGGAAATTAATAAACTAGCTACCTAGCAAATAAAAAAGGTGTCAAAGAGAATTAAAATAAAAATCTATAATATTAACAATGAATGTAATTAAAAAGCAACTGTATACAATGTAGGTACTTGATTGTAAATATTCGGAAATTCAAATTAGAAATGTAAAATAATAATATGGTCATTCATACCTCACATATCTCATCTCATACGTCATCTCATATGTTAATTTTTTCTCGCTTTAGGTAGGTATCTTTATTTAAAAAACATTTTTAATAAAGATAGATACATTTTTAAAAAAGGACAAAATTTTACCAAAAAATACCGACTCCTTTTATGTGCAGCAGCCATGTCATGGTGATACTTAGAATGGGCTATCATAACTGAATACACAATTTTGTGTCTGCTGTTGACCGTCGAGGAGTTCCCTCGTTGGAAGGCAACCCTGCGTGCCGCAGTCCTGTCTTGGTGAAACATAGAACGGGCTGTCGTAATTGAATGCATATACAAAATTTCGTGTATGTGCTTTTGACCGTTGAGAGCCTCCCATCGTCGGGAGCCAAACCTGGGTGCAACAGCCATTTCATGGTGAAAGAACGGGCTATAATAATTGAATGAGTAGGTACACAAACTTTCGTGTCTGTGCTGTTGACCGTTAAGGAGTCGCCTCGTCGACAGCCAAGCCAGGATGTAAAATCAGGTCATGCTTACCATATAAAAATGCATTGTCATCGGAATCGAATCAACATGTACATTTTCAACTTCATATTATAATATTTGAGGCGTTCCCTCAATTCCTCGCGGATCCCATTAGCAGAACAAGATTTTGATAAAAATGGGACCAATCCGCAATTATATCCTTTCAAATAAAAAAAGAATTTTCAAAATCGATTCATAAATAGCAGTTCTGAGGTAACAAACATTAAAAAAAAACATACAACCGAATTGATAACCTCCTCCTTTTTATGAAGTCGGTTAAAAAGGGTCTTTATCTTCTCAGAGGGGCTCAGAATAGGTATTTCTGTCCTAATTTTGAAAAAAAAATGCGTTCACAATTCTTTCCCTCGCCGTTCGTTGTTGGGCCGGGAAAAGTCAAATAACTACGCACCTCAAAAGGTTAAAGAGAAAGGGTGTCTAATGCCTTTTTTGAGTTTTATTATAATGTGATTGATTTGTTATCTTAATTATTTAGATATTTTTTATTTTTTTATTTTTAATTTCAAACCAGTTGTTCGGAATTTCTACACTTGGTTATGTCAAAAACCAACAAAAATAACAAATATAATATTTAAAAATATACCTATTAAGGTATTTGGTATGAACGTCGGTATTGCAAGGTATGAACGTTGAACATCCAAGCGCAGATTTTCTAGGTTATATAGAAGAAACAACATTTTCCAATAGTTTCAATCAAAATTCTTACATAATTTTGTAGAATTTTCATGTAAAATATATAGATAAAGTTTATTGCATCTAAATAATTAAGACCAGTCTCTGCCAGTAAACGGTTAACTTTGTCACGTTCCCATAGAAGACTAATGTTGTGTTGATCGGCGGTTTTCCTGTCACACTAAAATCACTTCACTGGCCAAAACTGTGGGAATATTCGCTAGAGAACTCTCAATTATACACAGACAACCGCTTCTCTCGCTCGTGACATCCTTTGCTAATTTTATATTATTGTTGAAGTTTTTATTTGTACAACTAGCTGACCCGGCGAACTTCGTACCGCCTAACAGTCAATGAACGTCGTGTTACAGAATAGCTGAACTTAATATTTAATAACAAAAGTTTCAGCCAGCTATACGGGGTGTTAATACAGCACGGGCTTTTTTCCCTGTGAGTGAATCAGTACAACGTGGTAAGTAACCTTTGATAAAAAATTTAAAAAAAAACAGTTTTTTTTTTTTAATTTGTTTTTTAAAAATTTTATTTTTAAATATTATGAAAAGCTATGATCACGATGCGCTATCTAGCGGTTGGTAAAATGTCGCTGATATTGTTTATTTACGACTTATTACCTACCGCTAGATGGCGCAGCACGCTCAAACGCTTCTCAAACCTTTATTTAACAGTCAACTTCTTCAAATTTTCAAATTAACCAAAAAAAAATTTTTTTTTTTTTCCAAATTTTTTTATCAAAAGTTGCTTACTACGTTGTACTGATTCACCCACAGAAAAAAAAGCCCGTGCTGTAATAACACCCCGTATAATAAATATTAGTCTAATAGTTTTAAAAAAAGTTTTAATTTCCTAGAACATAGGTACTTGTAATTATAGATGTATTAGCTGAACTATTTAGTTTTAATTTCTGAGAACATACTTGTAATTATAGATGTATTAGCTGAATTTAATATTTATACAAAATAAATATTAGGTTCATTACTTTATTAAGATATTAACACAAAAAGAAATATAAAAGTACAAAAATTAAGTATATCAATCGCATGAGAGCAAGACATGATGAAAAAAACTATTTACATATTGTGCAGCATGGGATGCACTCGGTTTAATTCTCTTTATTGAAGCACCTTGTGATATACGATATTTTAGTTTTTTTCAGGCGCAAGAACAAATAAACCGGATGATTTGCCGACACGTTAACATGCCACGTACAACTGACCATAAGAAAAACACGAATTTACATTTTGTATGAGAAAATGTTTTTATTTTTTTTTAATTTTTCGCCAACTTTCCAATTTTTGTGTTTAATAGTTATTCTGCTATTCGGGATACTACAAATAAAAAATCCTGAAAATCGGTTCAGCCGTTCTCGCGTTATAAGTGTTCGAACAAACCCGGCTTTGTTTTATATATATAGAAGATTTATATATGTTTTATATATATATAGAGGAAAAATGTATGGGATTTTTTTTTCCGAAAAAAATCAATGTATGGGAAAATGTTTTTTCTTTCATTTTATTTTTTCGGAAAAAGTTTTTTCTTGTTTTTTTTTTCCGGAAAATTTTCTTTTATTATATTTTATTCGGAAACAATATGTATGAAAAAATGTGTTTTCTTTTATTTTATTTTTTTGTTATTTTCCAATGTTTTAGTTATTCTGCTATTCGGGACGGAGACAAATACAACAAATCAAAAACCATGAAAATCGGTCCAGCCGTTCTCGAGTTATAAGTGTTTGAACAAACCCGACTTTGTTTTATATATATAGATAGAAATAAAACAAATATGTATGGGGAAAACAAAAATCCGAAAAAATAAAATCTATAGGAAAATCTTTTTTCTTTTATTTTATTTTTCGGAAAACGTTTTATCTTTTATTTTATTCTTTCGGAAAATAAAGATTCTTTTCGGAAAAAAACACTATACGTCTCTAACAATATAATTACCTATAAGTAAACAAGAGCGAATTCAGCTTTTTATTTCTATAATAAGGATTTAAGCTTTTTATTTCTGTATTTGGATTTATTTTATTAGTATTTTTCACTAATTATGTATATAATTTAATATATTTTTTTTTGATTTTTGAATGATTATTTTACTATAACAATATCTTAACATCCGTTTCATAAAACATTTTTTTTTAATTGTAAATAATATCATATGAATTTGGCGTTTTTCTTGGAACATACACTGCATAGTTAGGAGTGACGCAAAATCGTTGTGTAAAAATATTTCCTATATATTTTTTCAATAAATAAATAAATAACATAAATAAAAAATAGGTACATCATCGTCTTTCTTATCTTGATGCCCTATGGACCAGGTTGTTGATACGGTGGTTTCCACCATACAATGCTACCAAGAAGCTCTCCCCTGGCTTCCTGATTTCCAATGGTGTTGCTCTGGGGCCGGAAAACCGGCGAATCGGAATATCTTATAACAGTCTTCAGCGACTTGACTTTCGAACTTTTCTGCCTTGTATTTTTGCGCATTTATATTGCCATATATGACTAGGAGATGTCTAACATTATGTCTGGTCATGCAGGCCTGCCCCATGATCCTCATGGGATGCACATGGTGGACTTGGTATGCTCCGGCTAAACATATTCAACAGGTCGGCTATGAACAAACTTCACTCCACCCCTGCCAAGAATGCAAATTTTCGTCTCGTCGCTCTACATAACTTTCCCGCGGTCTTCTTGCATTTACTTTTTGTGCTCCAGAGCCCAAGTACCTAATTGGTGTTTGCCTCTGTTTTTGGTTGAAGTACGGTTTCTTTCTTGGTACCCTTCTCGCAGGACATATTCACTTTAACGGTACTGTCAGCAATTTACCCGACAAAGGTTTTAAAAATGTTAATGATGTCATCTGTTGATCTACGAAGGCATTGAAAGGACAGCCGACAGATTCTGTCGAGAGATGCGACAGATGCGCCAGAAGTGCTGGAGACGAAAGTGGTACCGATCAGTGGGCATTTGTTTGAAGCGACCATCAGCGATGCATCTTCCAGCAGGAGGGAGCGCCATGCCACACTGCCAAAAGTACCTACCATTAAGTGGTCAGTGATCATCATATCACTGACCTTAATCCGATAGAAAATCCTCTGGTCAAAGGCGAAATTGGTGGTGTGACGTTACAATCCAAGCAACAAAAGGAAGCTGATCGAAGCTATCATCCAGGCTTGGTACAGGCTCAGTATACCGAAAGAACAGTAGACGAACTCTCGAGCAACAGGGCATTGCGGGGATAGGGTGCGAGGGGAGTGAGCAGAGGGGTACGTATCGCCGAACGCCTTTGGTTAGCGTTACGCCCGTGCGAAGGTTGGCGATTTTCTAAAACGTTTGAACATCTACGTAGGCGGAGTAGTAAAAGTGTAGCGGTCATATACGAGCCCTTGGATTAGTGACGTAGCTCACTCCGATTTCAATTTTGTTTTAAGATACGCTGATGTCTGGTATACTGTGGTACACGGTGATCACACCAGAAGATTTCAGTCGTGTGGTAGACTCAATACCACGATGAATCGAACCAATGTTAGAAGAGAAAGGGTATCGAACCAAATATTTAAAATAATCAAAAAAATTAACAACAAAAAAGTGCAGCAGCCATGTCATGGTGAAACTTAGAACCGGCTATCATAATTGCATTCCTATACAAAATGTTGTGTCTGTGCTGTTTACCGTTGAGGAGTTCCCCCATTGGAAACCAACCCTGGGTGCAGCAGCCATGCCATGGTGAAACTTAGAACGGGCTATCATAACTGAATGCGTATACTAAATTTCGTGTCTGTGTTGTTGGCTGTTGAGGAGTCCCCTCGTCGGCAGACAACCCTGCGTGTAGAATCAGGCTATGCTTATCATAAAAATGCATTTTCATCGGAACTGAACCAACATATAAATTTTTGACTTCATATGATAATATTTGAGGAGTTCCCTCAATTCCTCATGGGTCCCATCATCACAACAGGATTGTAGGTAATAAAAAACGGACCAATCTGTAAGAGTATCCTTTTAAATAAAAAAAGAATTTAAATCGGTTCATTAATCGGCAGAGTTCTGAGGAAACAAACATAAAAAAATACAACCGAATTGATAACCTCTTTTTTTGAAGTCGGTTTAAAATGTTTTATTTCAAAGAAAATTATATACCTATGTAGAATTCCATTATCTGTATCAGAATGCCTCTTTGGATCTCCTTTTGTTTATAGGCACCATCACACTCTGTACAATAAAAAATCTACAAGTGTATATGCACTCTATCAATATGTGGCTTTATATTTCTTTTATATGCGAATGAACAGTCGCATTCCGCACACGAGAATTTCTTCAATTTTAAATGTACAGCGTCTACATGAGTCTTTAGAGTTCCGGGTTGCAAAAAGGCGTGACTGCATTCTTGACAAATATATTTCTTCAACTTTAGATGTACGGCGTCTACATGCTTTTGTAGGTCTGCTTGTTGCGAAAAGGCGTGACTGCATTCCTGACAGATATACTTTTTTAGTTTTAGATGTACTGCGTCTACATGCTTCTTCAGATTGGTTTGTCGTGAAAAGCCACTACCACATTTATGACAAACATATTTTTTCAATTTAAGATGTACCTACTGCGTCTACATGCTTTTTTAGATTTCCTTCTTCTGAAACGGCACGGCGGCAGTCCTGGCAAACATACTTCTTTAATTTAGGATGTACGGCGTCTATGTGCTTCTTCAATTTTGTTTGTTCTGAAAAGGCATGGCTGCATTCCGAACAAAAAAATCTCTGAAACATGTGCTGACTGATAATATGTCTTCTTAAAATTGCTTTTTCAGTGAACGCTTTCTCGCATTCCTGACACGAAAAACATGTTCTTTTCTCAACCCGCTCACTTTGTAAATTTTGTTCCCCGCTGCCACTTGTACCACTACTATTTGGCTCTGGTTTGATCACGCATGTTTCTTCCTCGTAAAAATCAGTAATATTTACTTTGTCACCTGAATCTGCACTCAAATCCGCTAGAGAAATATCATCTGAACCATCGTAATCCATTTTCTCCGTTTTGATGGCGATATTTTCTTGTATTTTCACTCTGACGCTGCTCGAATTGCTGACAATATTTTTATTCATGGTGATATTTTCAATTTAATACGATCAAAATACGCTTGACTTACTATCGACTGAACAAGAGTTTGAAAGCTAATATTATTGTTGCCGGGTTCGAAATATTTGTTATTGCCAGGAAATATTTTTTTGTTTTCTGTGTGGTAAAACAGGTTAGTTAGATACTCTTTTACTTTTGGGAGACTGTGATTAGTCGTCATGCAATAGTAATAATGAAATAATTAGCTACACATCTATATGTATGGTTGTATACATACATTCGTTTATATCATACACTAGATGACCCGGTGAACTTCGTTCCACTTAAAATTGATTTGATTGTAACTCTTCATAAGCGTTTATTAATCCGAATCAACCTTCCAAATTCAATTAATTGAAATCTATAATTTGGCCGAATCATGTAAGTAAGGTGAGTTTCGTGAAAAACGTTTGTAAATAAAATAAATTCAATGTATTTAATTTACATGATGAAATATAAATGCTTGTTCGACTTTTCCGACTTTTTCTTTCGACTTTTTCGACTTTTCCAACTTTTTCGTCTTTTCCGACTTTTTTGACTTTACCGACTTTTTCGACTTTTCCGACTTTTATGACTCGTTTTTTTTCGATTTTTTTTACTTTTTTGACTTTGTTGCCTTGTTTGACTTTTCTGACGCTTTCGATTTTTTCGACTAATTTGACTTTCTCGACTTTTTTTACTTTTTCGACTTTCCGACTTTTCTGACTTTTTTCGACTGTCCCTACTTTTTTGACTTTTTTGACTTTCTGACGTTCGACTTTTCGATATTTTACACAATCGCACGGAATGAATAAAGGGGCAATCATATTATCGGACGCGTCCGTAAGTCGCGGCTTACGAACTTATGCACAGTCGTCCGCGACTGACGTCCGATAATGTGCACGGCTCAATAGAAATTCATTACATACACAGATAACCTTTCAGTCGCGTCCATAAGCCGCGGCTGACGGACGCGTCCGATAATATGTTTGCCCCTCAGTTATGGATGGCGCAGCTGTCAAACAATAAGAACGCCGCGAACGCCATTTATTGGAAAGTGGCCTATTTCCCAAAAGGACCAATTTCGATTTTTTCGGTTTCCAGTTTCTTTGAGTTTTTCCTAAATATTTTTTTTTGTAAATCAGCCCTGAATCAAGGTGAACTAAACAAAAAAATATTCATTGAAATCGGTCGAGTCATTTCCGAGATCTTGCGAGACTAATGCACGGCGATTCATTTTTATATAATATCTACGGAAGACTGGTATAAATGATCCCTCAGACTAAAATGATCCCTTCAACTTTTTTATGAATCTACTAACGCCATCTAGGAAACAACGAATGCATTACGTCCAACAGGTGTCAAGTTGGTACAGACAGACAGTAATGGCGGATCGCGTGCTCGCGTCGTCGGTGAATTATTAACGAGAAATTAGATTCCGTTGTTTTATCTAAGGTAACGTTTTTTTTGATGTGGGTAGCCAATATAAAACTTGAGCCCATAAACTGTGCGCTGGCGTAGACGAAAAAGATGCAGATTCCTATATGTGATCTTAATTTTACTACATAATAAAGTTATTTTAATAAAATTTGCATATTTCACTTGGGATCATTTAACACACAGGTAAGTGTCAAATGATCCTTTTCTATTGTTGAAACAGATTCTTAGATATATGTTTGAAACAGATTCTTTTAAATATTTTATTCTAGCAGTTGTAGAAAAAGTGCCATAGTTTCATTACAAATGAAATAAAAAATAGTTCCTTAAATTTAAAACTAATATTGATTTTTCGTTAAAGGGATCATTTTGTACCAGTCTCCACTACATATACATACATACATAGATACATCCATACATACACAATGCATATACCTACACATGTAAAAATATATATCTACAGAGTGAGTTTTTAAGTTGTGACATCCTTGAAG
This sequence comes from Micropterix aruncella, assembly GCA_944548615.1. Lineage (NCBI taxonomy): Eukaryota > Metazoa > Arthropoda > Insecta > Lepidoptera > Micropterigidae > Micropterix > Micropterix aruncella. The sequence continues at coordinate 7,708,741 of OX155968.1, forward strand.
TGGTTGAAGCAATACGAGCAAATTAGCAACTTTTGACAAACAAATGAAACAAACCCAAAAAAAAAATTAAAAAGATTTTTTTTGGAAATTTTAAAAATTTTACATTTTGAAAAACAGCATTATAAGAGTTGAGCTCGTTGCGCCATCTAGCGGTAGGTAAATTTTCGCGAATATTGTTTTTCGCAATATTTTAACTATTGCTAGACGTCGCAGCGCGCTAAACGCTTGTCATTTTGTTATCATCAGTCGTTTTTCAAATTTCACAAAAAAAAAGATGTTTAAAAGAAAAAAAAAACGAAAGAAGTCGACTCCCTGTTAATAGGTTTTTTATGAATTTTGACGTAGTCTAAGCTGGCGTAATTTATGAGTTTGTCGAAAGGACAGACTGGTATAAATACGACACTAAAAATAATTTTTAAAATTCGGTATCGGAACTCTATCGGCACTGATTTGATACTTTTGTAAAAGTTGTTAAAAGTTTTGTAAACATATTTATAGAATAATCCGACCCAGTTCACACTGAATGAGCCGGTTTTTGAGGTCGTCGCAGAGCAGAGGCAAAAATTTATGTTTTAACAAAAGATGAACAGAAATCGGCGAAAGATTAGGTCAATAGCGTATCATTAGTCGTATGCGTCGGTGTCACACGCCAATTAATGTGAGAACTGGCCAATTATCGATTCCATAACGATGATCTCAACAATGATCTAACCTTAGCAAAGAGATGAGAAAGTGAAACAGGAAGAAAATAAGATCTATCAAGTAGAAATCAGCAATTATTTCACTGTTATAGAAAGCTCTCTAAAATGATGTTGGCAGTATGCAAGTATAACGATAATATAATAACATTACAAAAAAATCGGTTTTTGTAATATTATCCAAGATTAGCCCGGCAAGTAGCCAAAGACTGATTTCATTTGAATATTAATTTCATAAATAAAATCTTGGCCGGCGGACAAACCCGTTTGGGTTCCTTTGCGACCACCTAAGGGGACGCGGTTCATTTCTCGGCTAAAGGCCAGGTTAGGGCAAGCGCCAACATATGGCGTTAATATTTAATTATAATATATGGCGGAATTTAAATGAGCCACCAGAACCAGAGTGGCCCAATTGCAAAAATATTTTTTTGTGGATGTGGCCAAAATAGTTAAAGGGAATTCTTAAGTGACATAGCAAAAAAAAAGTAGTATGGCACGTATTTTTTATTCTGATGATGTAATGAAGATATCAATTTTGGGCGAATCTGGAATTGTAAATAATGATTTTTTAATACGGATTTTTGCATTAAACTCAAAATCACCAAATTATCACATGGGCCACTCTGGTTCTGGTGGCCTCAATGTGCTCCAAATTTCAAGTCTCTATTTCGAGATTGAAATATGACTAGTGCGCGCAGTGCAGGATTTTCGTGCTATAGCTTAGGGCCCCCACTTTCTTGAAGGCCCCCAAAAAAAATGTCCTAGTTAGTAATTGTCATATATACTTAAATAAGTATATCTAAGTAAGTATACGTAAGTATATCTCATTTAAATATTAGCATTTCCCGATCCAAGCTGGGATTTCCTTCGCTGCTTTTTAAGTAGCTTTTACTAATTTTATTTTAAATAAATAAATAAATAAATATATATATATATATATATATATATATATATATATATATATATATATATATATATATATATATATATATATATATATATATATATATATATATATATATATATATATATATATATATATATATATATATATATATATATATATATATATATATATATATATATATATATATATATATATATATATATATATATATATATATATATATATATATATATATATATTGATCAATAAGATGATTGTAAAGTAAATAATTATAAAAGCCACTTACATCGTGACGAAGGATTCCCTTGATCGGATTCGGGAATGCTTTAGGTGTTAACGAGAATGATGAATGTCTCTCACTTGCGGAAAGAGAAGTAGGTTTAAGTTGGGCCCATTTTACAACTAGTAACGCTCACCCTTCATCCAATTATCTCAAAAATTAAGCTACAATCCTTCTTTATACTTAAACTCACTCAATTTCCTATGATTTCAAGGGAAATAACAAGACAAGACGAGCTACTTGACAGATGGAAGAATTTAAAATTTCGAATTTCGTTTTTTTATTTTCTAAAGGTGCGATATAAAGAAGCTGCGATCAATATTCAGCTGAAAACTTAAAACTAAAAGCGTGACATGCCCTCACATCAGTAAAAGGAAGCAGTCAGCTCTTTCCTATTAGTTGGAAAGATTACCTTTAACCTAAATGGATTATTTACAATGAACGAAACATAAAATATGTAAAAATATTCTTTTTAGAATTGATCAATAAGATGATTGTAAATTAAATAATTATAAAAGCCACTTACATCGTGACGAAGGGAATCCTTCGTCACGATGTAAGTGGCTTTTATAATTATTTACTTTACAATCATCTTATTGATCAATTCTAAAAAGAATATATACACAAAACTATCAAATATATATATATATATATATATATATATATATATATATATATATATATATATATATATATATATATATATATATATATATATATATATATATATATATATATATATATATATATATATATATATATATATATATATATATATATATATATATATATATATATATATATATATATATATATATATATATATATATATATATATATATATATATATATACAAACTTTATCAAATATAACAATATTATACTGTTTTCTACAATATTTCTTTATACTTTTTTAATATTATACAATTTTATATAGGTTTACCCTATTTTGATAACATTATACAATATTTTTTATAAACTTCTCTGCCAGAAATTAAGATTGAACTTTCTTCTTTCATTTCATTATATATATATATATATATATATATATATATATATATATATATATATATATATATATATATATATATATATATATATATATATATATATATATATATATATATATATATATATATATATATATATATATATATATATATATATATATATATATATATATATATATATATATATATATATATATATATATATATATATATATATATATATATATATATATGTATAGATATATATATATATATATATATATATATATATATATATATATATATATATATATATATATATATATATATATATATATATATATATATATATATATATGTGTGTTATATTTATTCCATTACACGATTACCTACCTACTCTATGATTATTTCGAGTTTTCCCTATTGCGATATGATTAATTAAATGATTGAACGTATTTGTTTAATAAATAAATAATATTACTATCTGAAAAACTGTTTCTGACCTATAGTTATCATTCCTGTCACAGAAGCCCAATTTGATGTGAGAACTAGAAATTAATTAGGCTATACATTGACACCTCTCTCGCGTTAGCACAGATTAGACGAATCATTGTAGATATTTACCTCAGATATGACTGCATCATGCGAGTGAATGGATCTTTCTACGAGTTTATAGTTTATCCTTTGTCATATTATATTATTAGACCCCCCCCGTGCATTTCAGTACTGATTTACACTTTTCAATATCCTTAAACTTTAAATAATGTTTTTTTATTGTTTATGGTTACTTCATCTTGTTATGTATGCAGATAGAAAAGAAACAATTAACCATTATAATAGCAAGAATCGGATCTTACTGCATGAAATAACAAAATCTCTAACTTTTCGTCAGAATGACATTGTTTGCTTTTATGGGCGGGTTTATTGTCATAAGACAATCTCTTACAACCAACCCTACTATGAAGTGTTTATATGTATGTGTGCGTGTAACATGTGTGTAAGTGTGTGTCTTGTTATTGCATTCGATCGACAGAATTGAAATGCAATTCCGATAATTTTATCCCAACGGAAAATGGTAACCCAGCCGGTAATCAAAATCAGGCTACCTAACGCTATGACACCGTGCCGTGTGGTCGTCTTCACGAGGTAATATCGTTTCTCATAAATGTTATAATAAATAAATAAAATACAAACGGAGCTGCCATGGAATTCACCGACCGGAGTCGGGCCCATCATAATTCTGTTTTTACACTTCTGGGGGGTGAGCAGTGGATTCCGGACTAACGACCGGCTGTGGTAGGTTTAGGACAGCTGTCTTGCCACATGTGAGCGTCCAACTTACCACCCATTCACTCCCCCTTCGAAGCCATAGAATTTGAGATGCGCAAATCGCGGTTTTAGATAATTTTTCTAGGAATATGTTGATTATTTTTCTGGAATGACCAAGATCTTTCAAGAGGTGAAATAGAGATTTAGCTGGCAGGCCACGAGCGCCAGCTTTCACCGCGTGAAGGGAGGGGAACAGTGGAGCCGTTCCGGGTTACGGCATTTGCGAGATCATGGTATTTATTTAATTTGTACTTGTGGTCTTTTGGGATATTTGATTCCCATGGAACAGTTAATTCTACAACCTTCCGAGATAGAGAGTAAAGAGTTATATCTGGATGGAGGGCTGTGCACCCGATAAAGGTTAATCAGCGATAAAGGTTATGTATTTCAAATTAATTTTGTATATTTATTCACTTGTTTGTCTAATAAATCGCTATTTTTGCAGAAATAGCAGAAATATGAACTGTATTACCGCTAACACCAGGTAGAGGCCGCGCAAGCGACTTCGAACCTGCGACTAGACCGACGGATGGAGAAATCCGGCCAAATCTGATAGTGAGACCTCGCTGTGTTCACTACCCAGTGCATCGCGGTAAAGCACCAATGAGTGTCCAAACACTCATGGGCACGTTGGCGTAGTAAGATGGTGGACTGTATCCTACCGAAAGTCTCTGCGTTCACCCCACGGTTGAAGGAATAATCTGATATCATTATAGCTTCTTGGGGTGGTGGGATCGCCAAAGTTTAAAGTGTTTGAGGTAGGACTCTGTTGGGCCATGGCGGAACTATATCAGTACCTAGATTGTTATTATCCCTTAAGGCGAATATACATTGATAGGCGATTTGAAGGCATTTTCGTAAAGGGATGTATGGACACGTGATTCGAATCTGCAAGAAATTATTTATCTATCCTGTATACAACTTATTACGTGTCTAATTTATATGCCTAATGATATAGCCTTAATTTCAGTATTCCAGTCCTTTTACTTTCAGTATTTCAGTCGTTGAGCTTTTCTAAGGTCTGTGACGTCCTCCGCTATCTATTAGCTTTGTGCGGGGAATCTTATGAGCCGGGTCCATGGGCTTGCATGAGGCAGGTTTCTCCTCCTTACATAGCTTGTTGAGTACACTCGGCTCCAGCCACAATTACCTCTTACCCAGGACTCGTCCAGCTGGTCGCTTCCTGCAGCTGTTCCGGTAGTGCGGGTATTAGGGCTTTCCTTGACTTGTCCCTCTAAGCAGGTACTAGGTTGCTTACCTATCCGACGTGGGCTTTGGGCTTTCCAAACAAAGTGTACTAAAGCGGTTCCTGCGACGAATTAGGCATTGAGACGTTCCCAGTATTGATCCTCACAAATCTGTATTCACGCTGTTCCTACGCAGCCGGGACCGCTGTTCCTATGCAGCCGCTCGCGGCCGTTCTTCAAGTAACACTGTACTTTTGCCAGAAATAAGTTTATCATTTATAGTCATTAATGTTGCAAAGTGTAATGTTGGTAAAAACAGCATTTAACTTCTAATGAGGGCAATATACGGCGATTAGAAATTTGAAATAAGTAAAAGCCGCCGGTGCATTGTAAAACAAAAAAAATCTAACAGCCTTCTCTGATTCAAATCATACAAGTTTTAAATAGTATTTATTTATTTATTTATTTTATCGCAATTTACATAGTTTGCAACAAGCGTAACACCAATCATAGGTAATATTTAAACTGCAACAAGGTATAAAAATTAACCTAAAAATAAATAAACCCACTTTAAGTTACGTCACGCGTATATGTCATTACAGTCCCATGCCGCCCAACAGTAATGCCGCGCAACAAGTAATTATTTGTTCAAGGGCAAGCATTTTAAACAGTGGAAAAATATGGTCAAATATAATAATAATAATAACAATATACTCTTTATTTTCACTTAATTATCATACCAAAAGGCGAGCTTATTGCCACAGGGCAATGTCTTACAACTAACCCAATCACTGTGGTATTTGCGCACTGTGGTATTTGTGGAAATAAAGATTATTACGTTCATCTGCATAAAATACAGACCAGTAAAGGTATTTAAAACTGAGAATGCTCGAGGAGAGAAAATTGAGAGAAGAAGAGGAGAGACAAGGAAGAACTGGTTACTTCTTAGAAAAGTAGTATTCTTTGTTCGTATATTTGGCAAGAGATCGTTTCAGAGTCCTTGCACGATAGACACAGAAAAAGAGTAGGAATAGAAATCAGTATTATCACACGAAATTTTAAGTAAACTGTCAGAGGCTGACCGAAGTCACAGTAAATATACTTTAGCTCATAAATTTACTGTGCCGAAGTACGAGACCGTGGGAACTAAATGGTTCAAAAAGTCCGTGGATATAGGATAGAGCAGAGGAAGTAAATGAACGTTTCTCCTTTGGCGTACTGGCAATCACTTTAACTGTGCCCTATATTCGGACACATGATCATACCTATGTAGACCGAAGATGAATCGTATTCACGCATTTTGCAAACGTTCAATTTTGTTGAGTAGTTCCTCTTATAAATCTTAAATATTATACATGTTTAAAAGCAGAAACTCTAATATACATACCTATACAAAAAGATTAAAAAAAATAAAATAACATTATTTAATTGGACTAAAAAAAGGTAATTATAATTAAATCAATAAAAAAATATTTATCAGAAAACCCAAAATATATAGGTAAATGTTAAAATTAATGGATAATAAAAAACACGAAACCTATGCTTAATAATAATTCCTATAATCATAATATCAGATATAAATTACGTGCTACTGATTTACTATTATCAATGGTGTAAAGCATCTGTTTTTTAGTGCACATCTTTTAATTAATCTGTGGCAGGAGGTCGATATCAAGTGTCGCGATCCACAGGAGATCGATCTGTGTTAGCGCCAGTCTGAACAGAGATCATGGAGATAACGACCTCTCTGTCGGCTTCAAGCCGACAGGAGAGGCTACTTCAACTCTTTTTAGTCCGCTTGTTTCGGGCGCGACTTCCTTTGACAAAGTCCGAAAACCAGAAACGAATCCAGAGGATGGATATCCTTTTTATTATTTCCTTCACTACTGTTCCTCATCATTAGGTTCTTATCCTTATCTTTACTTACCTAAGAAGTTCCCGTTCTGTAAAGGATCTCTAATGCAAAAAAATATATATAATACTCTCATGGGCAGAAATCAGTGAAAGCTTTGAAGGCGCTTTTCATTGCCATTTCGACATTGATTGTTTCCTTGTAAAATGTTTCGAAAAAATGTTAGTCCCCAAATATTCGCAATGGACTTTTCCTGTGGGTATATTCTGTCAAAGCCGGTATTTAAAAACATCAATTTAAAATCTTTGATTATTTCCAAAGAAAATGAGGAGATTTCCACCACATACTTACTTCGCTCTAGATTACAAGCATGTCGAAAATATTAAGAATCACATTAAATGATTTGTGTAATATTCAGCTTTTCATATTCTCATTCCAGTTTTTTTAATAAACATGGAATAACTTGAAAAGACTTTTGGGACACATTTTACAAGCAGACAAAATCGAAAGTAAACCTCACAAAGGAGAATAATCTAATCGCCAGGAGTTCTTACAAATATTTTCAACTTTTACCGTTAATATGTATTTACCACGATCTATTATGTATTTACAGAAGAAACAAGTATGTACTGCAAAAATGACATTTTAATGAAAAGAAGTATTTTCTAATATCTTATTCTCTTATCTTATCTTATCTTATTATCTAATATTATTAAAAATTATAAAAATCATCCGTCATTATGTTTATCTATACTAATATTATAAAGAGGTAAAGTTTGTGACGTTGTAGGAAGTAGTAATCTCTGGATCTACTGAACCGATTTAAAAATTATTTTACCAATAGAAAGCCACGTTATTTGTGAGTGTCATAGGCTATATATTAATCTGAAAAATGAAAAGACCGTAAATTGAAAAGACAAGAGAATAAGCGGTCGAACGAAAACGTTTCTAACTAGAGAGATATATGATTAAGATCTAGGGAAAAGTTTTGAAGCTTGGTAATGCCTACAAAAAAGTCAACGAGAGCATATATCTAAATTTTATTTAAGTTACAAAAACCAGTTTATATTATTATATTAAAAAAATAATTTAAATCGTTAGGTCATGTTTATTGGTCATATTATCAACAATTATGAATTCTTATCAAAATAAGTAAATTTATCGTGAGACACAATTTACTATGCAAATATCCCACCCGTAACCATAGAATGCCCCATATATATCCTAGAATATCTGCGCTTGAATGTTCAACCACCTTTTATGTATACCTCATAATAATGGCACTTATTCGAGTAGTATATTCGAGTAGTTATTTTGATTAATTTTGTAATTCGGGTGTATATTCGTATTCGAGTAGTAATTTTATACTCTACCAAGTGTAGAAAATCATATCAAATCGTTTATCTATACTAATATTATAAAGAGGTATAAAGTTTGTGAGGTTGTAGGAAGTAATCTCTGGATCTACTGAAGCGATTTTGAAAATTCTTTTTTATTGAGAAAACCACGTTATTTGTGAGTGTCATAGGGCTATATATTAATCCGAAAAATAAAAAGACTTTTTCGTGGTAGTCGGATTTGCAAAGTAAGTCGGAGAATAAGCGGTCGAATGAAAACGCTTTCTTACGAACGCTGCTTTAACGATGAGAGATATATGATTGAGTTTTAGAGAAAAGTTGTAGAGCTTGATAATGCCTACAAAAAAGTCAGCGGCAGCATATGTCTAAATTTTATATTTAAATCACAAAAAGTAGTTTTTATATTTAAAAAAATATTTAAATCGTTAGGTCATGTTTATTGGTCTCATTATCAACAATTATGAATTCATATCAAAATAAGTAAATTTATCGTCTCAAGTGTTTAAAACAAAAGATTTTTTCCTTTTACTGCATATAATTTTCCTTTTACTGCATAAATGGTTAAAGAGATAAGACACTCACAAATAAGACACTCACAAGAAGACACTCACAAGGAGACACTAAAAAATAACGGTAATATAGTTAAATTGGCATGGAAATACATACATACATATGCAGGAAAAATATAACATTTCTTTTGGCAGTCAGGAAATAAATCATAGCACTCAGTACTAACCGAACCACACTCATAATTTCATCACAAGTAAAAAGTTTTACCGCCCAACGAAGTGGGCACGGGTCAGCTAGTTAAATAAATAAAAATTAAAAATTAAAAAACTCTGCACTCTGTTCTCCGCCTTGTCATGTAGACATAGTTTATTAAATTAATTAGTTATTAAACTCATGTTCTTCGTAGAATTAGTTAAATAAATTAGTTATTTAACATATTATGTTCTTCGTAGAACGTCAATTTATTTCTTTATTACATTTTTAGAGCTGCTTTGATCCATTATACTCGAATGCATCATCGAAATAGTTTATAAAAAATGCATTGCATCTCTGTTGCCACACATAAAATTTATTAGTTATCATACCAATTAAACCGCAATCTTGGTGGCTACCGTAGCTGCCATTATGCGTCTAAAAAGACATTATAGTTTGAAATTCATTAAGTTTACAGTAACAAATGGCCGTTCTATCTCCCCATTTTGGGGTGAGTGTGAATCATTGACACTATGATCTATCGATCCATTAGCTTGGTCCCGCGGCGCGCGCCGACGCACCGGACGACGCGGACGACGATCGGTCGTCCATCTCTAGCTCCAACCTCAAGCTCCGAGACACAAAAATGTGCAGGTTCTGCCAAGGCACACGAGTAGACACGGAACAGAGACAAAGCTTCATACAACCGCGATTTGGTAGGTACACTACTACAAACGTGAGACGCGTGCGTGTATGTCAACTGGCCGCTTCGTACGTACGCGGAGAAAAGTTGACAAACCTCAGGGCCCCCAGCCGCGGCGGACGTACACATCTCACCTGTTGTTTATTTTTCTCCTTACGTTTGATTCAATAAGTGTTTTAACATAAACAAGTGCAAATATGGTTTACTGCAGCGTGTGTTTGAACGATTGTAGAATTATTAAAAACATATCATTTTTCAATTACCCCAAAGATTTCATTAGGTAAGTACAGTAAATAAATAGATTATAATTTATTATTACTTTCCTGTCAGGAAAGTATTGTGGACGCACTTCTGTGTCTGGCTGTGTGTATTATCCGACGATAGCGCCGAAACGTTTCATCCGATTGAGCTGAAATTTGGCATGCAGTTATCAGTTGGTCATCATGTTATGAGATGAAAAGATTATGGTTGAAATCCATCCATCCTGGGTTGGACCCCGATGAGGGAACTCCTCAACAGTCATTAGCAGAGACCCAAAATTTTGTATACGCAGTAAATTATGATAGCCCCTTCCAAGTTCTACCATGACATCGCTGATGTACCCTGGATTGGCTCCCGATGAGGGAACTCCTCAACGGTCAACAGCAGAGACCCAAAATTTTGTATACGCATTCAATTACGATAGACCATCCATGTTCCACCATGACATGGCTGATAAACCCTGGGTTGACTCCCGATGAGGGAACTCCTCAACGGTCAACAGCAGAGACCCAAAATTTTGTATACGCATATAATTACGATAGCCCTTCCATGTTCCACAATGACATGGCTGATGAACCCTGGTTTGGCTCCCGATGAGGGAACTCCTCAACGGTCAACAGCAGAGACCCAAAATTTTGTATACGCATTCAATTACGATAGACCTTCCATGTTCCACCATGACATCGCTGATGAACCCTGGTTTGGCTCCCGATGAGGGAACTCCTCAACGGTCAACAGCAGAGACCCAAAATTTTGTATACGCATTCAATTACGATAGACCATCCATGTTCCACCATGACATGGCTGATGAACCCTGGGTTGACTCCCGATGAGGGAACTCCTCAACGGTCAACAGCAGAGACCCAAAATTTTGTATACGCATATAATTACGATAGCCCTTCCATGTTCCACAATGACATGGCTGATGAACCCTGGGTTGACTCCCGATGAGGGAACTCCTTAACGGTCAACAGCAGAGACCCAAAATTTTGTATACGCATATAATTACGATAGCCCTTCCATGTTCCACAATGACATGGCTGATGAACCCTGGGTTGACTCCCGATGAGGGAACTCCTTTACGGTCAACAGCAGAGACCCAAAATTTTGTATACGAGTTTCGATTTCGTTTTCAATAGTTTTCGATTTCGATTTCGGTTGGAAAATAGAAGATCTATCGTAATTGAATGCGTATACAAAATTTTGGGTCTCTGCTGTTGACCGTTGAGGAGTTCCCTCATCGGGAGCCAAACCAGGGTTCATCAGCGATGTCATGGTGGAACATTGAAGGTCTATCGTAATTGAATGCGTATACAAAATTTTGGGTCTCTGCTGTTGACCGTTGAGGAGTTCCCTCATCGGGAGCCAAACCAGGGTTCATCAGCCATGTCATGGTGGAACATGGAAGATCTATCGTAATTGAATGCGTATACAAAATTTTGGGTCTCTGCTGTTGACGGTTGAGGAGTTCCCTCATCGGGAGTCAACCCAGGGTTCATCAGCCATGTCATGGTGGAACATGGAAGATCTATCGTAATTGAATGCGCATACAAAATTTTGGGTCTCTGCTGTTGACCGTTGAGGAGTTCCCTCATCGGGAGCCAACCCAGGGTACATCAGCGATGTCATGGTAGAACTTGGATGGGGCTATCATAATTTAATGCGTATACAACATTTGGGTTAGAATAATTAAGTTCCTGGCTACTTTTCAGGAAAGTGTTGGGGTGACACAACCGTTTTTTTTATGTGGTGGAAAGATATACCTATTAGTAATTAGGTATTAATGCATTAAAGGAACCTATTTTACATTATTGATTTTGTAACATCACCCGACTACATTGACCACGCTGGTTCCGAATCTGTAATAATCTTTATTCGGTTTCTATAAATAAGCGAGATATAGGCATTCAAAAAAGGGTCAAACCCATACATTTCGGTAGGTTGTTAGTTGTTTTTAATAATACATAAACACCTATTTGACGGTACCTAGGTTAGATTAGTTTTTTAAGACAATCTTAAAAACTGAGTTTAAAAAAACTTTTTTTTGGTTTGTTTATTTGTTTTTAACTTTAAACTAATTTTGGTTGTTAATTTGTTAAAGCTTTTTTCTTTCACATTTAGCATTACAATGATCGAATCTAGTAGTATTTCATTATTTTTTCGATTTTTGAGAAAGGTCCCTATACTGCAGTAATTCCATTAAGAGGCCTATTACAAAATAGCGTAGGTATTCTTTTAAAATGACTTTAAAAAATGAACGCATTTTTTTTGGATGTAACTATAAAAGATAGGATAAATAAATAAAAAAATAAATAAATAACTATTCAACCCTGGGAGAAAACCGCGGCACTGAGCGCTCTTCTCTTGCGCAAGCAAATATATACACAATTTCTAATTGTTTTTTGCAGTGTTTTCTCCTTTCTAATGACAATAATTTATATTATGTCGTATTGCTAAAAGAGTGAACTTTAATATAGTATAAGTATTATATAAGAATCTTATTTTATTTCTGAGAAAATTAGAATGATACAGGAAGTTTTTTTTTAAATTTTGTGTAATTGTAAGTAATGTATACCTTGGATATGTGGTCAAAAAACGAAAAAATAAGGCCGCTATGGTCAACAAGAATACATGACGGACATAAAAAAAAATAGTATACGGTTTTCGTTGTAGTGATATTACTGTATTAAGGAGCTCAAAGTTTGCCTTCCGAGCGTTTTACGAATAACGACTTTCGGAAAATGGGCTGAATAAGTAAATAATATTCGTTATATCTAAAATTAAAGGCCGCTATGGTCAACATCAAGAAATGGTCCAGGTAATTCAGTAATTAAAGTTTGTAGAAATCTCTTCATTTCTTGGAATTAGAACGCCAAAAATCCACTTTTCTTGCCTTTCTGGAAAAAATATGTAATAGGGCTCTTAACATCGAAAGATAACTCAACCCGGCGGTGCAAAAATCGTTTTGGTATATCGTAATTAGATAGTGTAACTAAAGGAGACTTTTTAAAATTGTGTATAATAAAAAGTTGACAAATGTTTAGTTTATTTAATTTTATTCTTCTGTGCCAACCCTAACAAAGTAGGTAAAAATTTTGCACGCTCTTCAGAAGCTTTGCCTCTGTTCGTGTTTACCCCTGTGGCCAAGGGGACGAGGAAACTCCCCTTCACCTCATGTGCGAGTGTGGCCCGCTGATGTGTAAAAGATACACCCACTTGGGTAGTCGTTACCTCCAACCTTAGAAAAGCCCCACACAACAAATTAAATTAAAATCACTAGCTAAAATTTGCCTGCTGGGAGTTGCAGGTGGCGAGTTTGGGCCACAAGATCCACGTTGTTCTCGGATCGGCTCAACTCACGATTTAGCTCCTATTCAGAAGCCTCCTCGAGTGTAGGGCTACCCCGGGTAAGACTCCCGTGTCTCAGGCCTCAAAGCTGGTGGACCGGTTTCTCCCGGCGGGATTGCATCTCGGCGCCAATGGACGGTTTGCGAACCGTTCGGTGAAGCCAATCGGATGTGCATTCTGACTAATTGCTGAGGGAGTCTGGAGACTATGGAAATATACTGTTTCCTAAGCAGCGGGGGTGGATGTTGACCTGTTGTGATACCACTTTTGAAATGACCTTGGGCCACTCGATCCCGTGTGGCACTACGGGCAAAGAACGCCCAGGTCCGCGATAAATTAAAATTAAATTACCGTTGTATTACAACAGGTAGAGGTCTTTGGACCCGTAACCAGTCGGGAGGATGGAGGTATCCTGAAGGTTAATTGCAGACGGAGATTTCCTACCAAAACTGGTAGTTAGGGGGCGAGGTTGCCCGCTGGGTACGTTTCCTTGTGCCTCACCGTAAGGCGTCGGTCTCTAACGGGTTGATGGTGAACTACACAGTAGATTGTCTTGTCCCCAAGTCTTCTACGCTCATCCCACGGCGGAAAGAATGATTATATATCATTATACCAGCCTGGTTCGACCGTTGTAGGCGACACCTCCCTACTGCTGGAAGTGGCACGTCCTGAATCCCCCAAGCATAGGAGTCTATAGGGACCTAGAAACCAAAGAATATTAAATTACGATGTATAATTCGAAGTGTAACATACGTTTTTATGTCAACGCAATAACGACTAATACAAAGAATATTAATTTTTCGTCCTTCAAACGCGTCTTTCAGTTGCAACACTATTTTAGTGACGCACGTTAACCCCACTATCGGATATTTCATACGATTTACGAGTATAAATAGAGCTCAACTTAATTGATTAAATCACTTCTGTCAACATACCCAAACTGTCATCTCTCATCTCGATTAACTTGTAATTAAATGGTTTAAATATTAATACGGTGTCTTATCTACTCTCTAATCACGTCGAGGTGCATGGACAACATGATAGTACTCTGATTTTGTGAGCCAAGGAATTCTTAACTATAATACGCTCAATCATCTACGGCCACGTTCGGACTTACTATAACTGGTGACCCCGACGGTTACTATAAGTCTAACGGTTGCAGCTTGGGCCGGATGACCTATTTGTTATTTTGGGTCGCCTCAATTCACGGTTTATTTCCTATCCGGTGGCCTCATCGAAAAGGGACTAACCTGGAAAGGACTCTGAGAACCGCTTTGTCGTAGACAGGTCATCGGTTGTTCCAACCTGGGTTGTTCCATTCTGACCGACAGCCGAAGTAGTCTGGAAACAGTACTGTCTCCTATAGAGCGGGGGTGACTGTTCACCTTACGGCAACTACTCTTGAAACGAACAATCGGCTACCCGATTCTTGGTGAAGAGCCGGATAAATGACTCCATGGTCTACGATAGATTCGGTAGACACCGTATCACCGCTTCATAAGGGAGAGGACCGCGCATTCGACCTCGAACCTGTAACCAGCCAGGAGGCAAGAGGTATACTGAATGTTAATTCCAGACGGAGATATCCTTCCAAACTGGGAGACAGAGGGCGAGACTGCCCGCTGGGTACCTACCTACCTTTGCCGGTGCCCGCCGTAAGGCGTTGGCCTCTGAAGGGCGATTGTTTTTGTCCCAAGTCTTCCAAGCTCACCTCACGGGAGACAGAACGATCTAATATCGTTAAAACTTCCTGAGGTGACTGGTTCACCTGTCGTAGTTGACAGCTCTAATTGGTCTTATTCGTTTTTTAGTAGCCAACGTTTAGTGCAGCTTGGGCCATAAGATACACTGTTTTTTTTGTTGTCGGTTCAACTCACGATTCAGCTCCCAGTAGCCTCCTAATGTGGAAGACTAGCCCGGGTATTTTTATTTTATTTTTTATTTGGTTAACAAACATAGTTTATATATAACAAATACAAAATATAACAATAAAACTATGACTAATTATGTTACCACTATTTACCGTACCATTATAAACATTATTTATTATTTTATAGCAATTTTTTAAAATGGTTTCCTTAAAGTGACTGATGAAAAAATATCAATGTACTTGAACCTATCGTTATACGTTGTCATAGCTCTGTTTATTAGGGAATGCTTCGTATAATTAGAGTTATATCTCTTTATATAAAACAGGTGCGGCTTTCGAGTAATGCGAGGAGCCAGAATGGATATCTTTTCGACCAGATACGCACTGTCAAAAATAATATTTATTACATTGTAGAGAAACATCATATCGTAGGATGTACGCCTATCTTCAAGACTATCGAGTTTAAAAAGAGCTAATCTGTCCTTGTACGGTTCAGCAGTTTTTTTTCCCTAAAGCACAAGAGCTTTAGGATTTTTTTTCGAATATGCTCGATTTGTAGCTTGTAGGTACAAGTTGTATTCGGGGGACCAAATACAACATGCAAATTCTAGTATTCTAAGGATATAAGCTCCATATATTACTATCAAGGTGGATGTCTCGGATGTCTAAGACTCTCGTGTTTCAGATCTCACGGCCGGTGGATCGGTTTCCCCTGGGGGGGTGGGGGGGGGGGCACCCTGCGCTACTGGACGGTTTGCGTATCATGCGACGTCAATCAATCGAATGTGCACTCTGACTTATTACTAAAGGAGCCGGGAGATTATAGAAATATACTGTTTCCTAAGCAGCGGGGTGGTGTGGACCTGCCGTCTTCCACTCTTTGTTTCACTCAAACTAGAACTCGTTCCTTTCGTAAGAACCAATAAACTCGCAATTTTGAATAAGTATGACTTTTTTATTGAATTTTTAGAGCAGACCTACGCCTGCCTTGATTAAAAACATGCATATTGCTGAAAAATAATTTCTGTCGTTCCTACTAATTCTACGTGGATTCATGGCCATGACATTCTGCATCGTCCCTATATACTTATACCTGCGCAACGATATATCCTACCTACCTAGATACAATCCTGCATCACACATACTTGCAGCCTCTCAGAATCGATCGATCGGAGCCTAACAATATTTAGATAGATCGCCAGCAGTTCACGTTTGAGTACCCCTGGGCTAGAGTGTCTTCAACGACTTCCTGGTGTTTTCTTGTGGCACTAAAAGTCTGTACAATGTATATACAAAAGTTAATAAAGCGTTTTAATATTATTATTATTATTATTAATTTCACTTCCCTAATTCATTCGTTAACATTTCTTGCCTTTTAGTTAAGTTGTTAGAAAATGTCTTGTCCGATTTGTAAAATCGAAATTTTAAATTGACATTAAGAAGCCACTTACTCCATGATCCGGAACTAAACAAGCGTCTTCTTCGGAGCAATTAATTGTTAGCTTATTTTAGCTTATCTTGATTCGTGAGTTGGCCATTTTTGTATACAAACTCGAAACTAAATGTTAGTGCGATTGTGGCGAGATGGCGCTGAGCGCGCGCGTGGGCGACGAGCGCGTTTAGAATTAGCAGATTAAACGGATGTCGGACATTAATCAAACGCACCCAACAGATAACTACAGTACCTAATAAAAATGTTAGCAACGAGAAATATGGAACGAGACGTTTAGAGGCCTAATCTGGCAGAAATCGATTAATGGCGATCGAGACATATTTTGCAATCAATGACAAGCTTTAAAATAACATAAATAGATACTTTACATTCATCATTATGCAGCGCTGCATCTAAAGTGTAGGGGGGTGGGGGAGGGGGGGGGGGGGGGGCAGGGTACCTGCCCCGGGCTGCAATTTAAGGGGCGCCAATTCATGTCTTTGAAAAAACTATATGTCCCTAAAAGCGATATATCCTTCCAAAACTGGTAGTCAGGGAGCGAAGCTGTTATAACAATCGATCCAGCTGAAAGAACGATTGTTATAACAGCCTGAGGTGTCGGGTTCGCCCGTTGTAAATGAAAGCTGCAAAGCACAGTATACCAAACAGTACGTTTATTCTCGAGCTACAGTGCATTGCGGGAAGAGGGTGCGAGGAATGTGGGCAGAGGGGTACGTCCCGACGAACGCCGTAAAGGTTAGCGTTACGCGAAGGTAAAGGCTGCCGACTTTTTCGAACTTAGCAAAAGCGGCTGTAACAACTGGTGGTCATATCCTAGCTCTTACGACTCGTGCTGTATTCACTTCGATTTCAATTTTGTTCTACGAGAAGCTACTGTCTAGTAAACTGTGTCCAGAGTGGGCCCGATTGCATTTCTTTGTGAAATAAAACTGAAATTAGTTCAAGCGAACGGAATAGAGCAATATGTAAGAGCGGAGTATGAAAAGAAGAATCGTCGATAACTCGAAAACTACCTGACGAACTTATATTCGTCCGAATAAATTTGAAGACATTTCGTGCGGTATTAGATTCAAATGACTTTATCTTTGTTGGGTAGTTTAAATGCAAAAAAGTGACAACCGTCCATTTCACATTGCGCTCTAGCGTATTGCCCTGTCTCGTTCACACGAACTAATTTACGATTTTAGTCCACGAAGAAACGCAATCGAGCCCAGTAGGTATGTCCCTTTAATAGATAAACCAAATTTAATATTAATTTTGTAATTTTTATCATTTGATAAAACAGGTGCACAAATTATGAATATATTTGAAATATATATCGCACCTCACATAGAAAACTGACACAACTCAAAAATGTACTTTCTCAGGAGAGAGAAAAAACAAAAATAATATATTTTGCACTAGCCAAAAGCTCGAAATACTAGTAAATATTACAATTTTAAGAATGCAGGTTATGAAATCATATTATTCTGCGTTTGATATTAAAAAATGTTCGGAATTTTGATTACTTTAGTAGCCTTAGTAGCTTAAATTTCATAGTTTGCACTAATTCTGTCACTTTTCCTCTTAAAATATCAGATATTTTAAAAATTGTTTATTATTAAAGATAAAAATAAAAAGCGTATCATATGAGTATTTTTTTTTAATGCTAATAACATGTTTTTCACAATAATGGTAAGGGAAAAAATATAATCTAATAATATTTGAGAATTTGTAATTTAACAGCCTAAAATCCTCGCTTTAAGCATAGAAAAGTGAGTTTAAACATTAAATACTGCACTTGAATCTGCACATTAAATACTGCAATGAAATTTTCCAACAGTATGTAACCGTATCTGAAAGTGTGTTTTTTCATCATTCAAAGGCCATTTTTTCTTTCACTCATAAATAATAATGTTTTATTCAAAACATTATTATTTATGAGTATTTTTTAAAATCGATGTAACAAATGCCCCTTCCATTAACTTCCACTGTCATTGTTAACAACGCAAAGCGTACCTCATGGTAGTTTGTAACATGCGAGTTCCCCTCTCTTTCTTGTCTCATCAATTATGATTACGAAAAGAGACGAAACCAGCGTTATCAGAGCGAGACGTCGAATAACCAACGTAAAGCCGGCTGCACGCTGATAGTTGTTTTTTATACCCTCAAATCAAGTAATTTTTTATTGTCCTTAAAACTAATACATACTTCTGTAGATATAATCATTAATTACAATTGCGATATGACTAAATTCTACATTCTAATACCAATCAAAAGAAGAATGTATATTCGTAAGAAGGTAGCAAAAGTACGTAGGTATTATTCATAGAATTTAATCGAGTTTCACCATTGAGTTCCACAATATTCAATTAAAATAATAATTAAGTAAAAATGAAGTCGTTTAAGAAATTGATAAATAGAACAGTGTCATTATCTACACCTTAGGTATATAAATTCATTACAAAGATCATAAAAATGAGAATTAAAATATAATTAAAATAAAATTTTAATTATATTTTAATAATCTTTAATAATCGTTTTAATGACAAAAATGAATTTTAATAATTAATAATAATGAATTTTAATAATAATCTTCTAGACTATAATTACCACTTGTTCAAGTATGCGTATATAATCTAACAAACATGACTTCCATCTATATTTTTTATCTACAAAGTGAACTCTGTCTCTATCGTTATTAATTTATATCTGTATATGACGTGTATAATTTACGAAGTGAACTTTAGAACTGAACGGAAATGAAATCACGAAGGAATTAAATTGTAAATAATATTAAATGTACCTAACACCTAGTTTTAGTTTCGACAATCTGTAAAGATTTTTTGAAATAAATGAATTGAATTGAATTGAATTGAATTGAATTTGAATTGAATTGGGACTAAAAATAGGAATAAAAAAACAGTCAGTTAATCTAGTATTAATAACAGCAAAAAAAATGTTAGCTTTGTCAAAAGTAAAATAAATTTGTTATCTTTATTTTAAATTACAAATGAAAATAGTAATTATGTGTATTATTAATATGTAGGTAATAGAAATAGTTTTAAACGTGTTCTTCTTCTTTTTTTGTGCCATCTCCTAACGAAGGTTGGCAATCATCTTGCTGATTTCAGTCTTGGAGACCGCTGCAAGGAACAATGCGCCAGCGCTCAGCTGCAACCACTGGCGTAGATTTTGCAGCCATGATGTCATTGGCCGCCCAGGCCTCCTCTTGCCTTTAATTTCCCCCTGGGTTACTATTTGTAGGAGTTCGTATTTGGGGTTAGCGGAGTTGTAGGAGTTACTATTTGTAGGAGTTCGCGTTATGTGGCCGAAGTATTCGAGCTTGCGTCTCTTTACAGTTTTGAGTACCTATGTCCCATTTTTATTCGGTCTTTGAAGGACTGTTGTATTTCGAACCTTCTGGACCCACGATATTTTAAGCATTCTCCGATGCACCCACATCTCAAACGCTTCAAGGCGCTTGGCCATCCTTTCTGTGAGTGTTTAGGCCTCAGCTCCATATAGGAGGACGGAGAATACGTAGCATGTTGTTATACGTACTTCTACGCTACTGCTATACGATTTCCTCCATTTTTCGAAAGGGACTACGGGCCTGCTCGATTCGGCATTTAATATTGACACTGTGGTCTCCTTTGTCGTTGACACCCAGGTATTTGTATTGGCTCACTCTTTCAAGGTCTGTACCATCGATATTTATGAAAGAGTTTGACTTTGACTGCGGTGTTCGACTTACTACCATGTATTTGGTCTTTTTGAAGTTGATGTTAAAGCCGTATACTCGCTACGGTGACGATGTCCACGAGTTTCTTTAAAAAGTTAGCATTTATAAATATATATGGCAAGGTAAAATAGTGGCTAGGTCGCCTGATCTTACATTGTAAGGTTCTGCGTTCGATTGCCGGCTCATTAAAATATTATTAAATAAAACTTCAGTCATTTAAAACTCTATACCCCTATGTAACCATTCGTATAAAATTTGTAGTAAGAACATTTTAATTACACCTTTTATTTTTAAAAGGAGATGTCATGTTCAGGATGGTGCATATTCTTAAAAAACTTTAGGTTAGTGTAAGTTATTATATAATATACATATTATACTTTGTGAGTTACAATGTTATTACTGATATAATTGGTTAAATAATTGGCTTTTATAATCAATCAGGTCTTTATAAAACAACATTCATAATCAAAAGTATTATACGGGATAAGTTTTTAGTTACCGGCATCCTTGAAGGGGGGGGGGGGGGGTTAATCAATTCGAGCAGGTAAGCAACGGCTAAATGTATTTTTTGGAAAAAACTGTTTTTTTTTTCAACTATAAAAAGTGTTGAGCACTATGCGTTATCTAGCGGTTGATAAAATATCTCTAATAATCTATATTATCGATACCTTACCCACCGCTAGATGGCGCACCACGCTCAATGCATCTCAAACTTTTTTCAATAGATGTAATTTACAAATTTCTCAAAAAACCAAAATGTTGTTTTTTTATTTAAAAGTTGCCTACCTTCTTGTACGGATTCACCCCCTTCAAGGAGACCGGTAACTAAAAACTCACGGCGTTGATGGCCAAATATATTGGTATTAGTTCCGCCGGATAATGGTATCAGCGGCACTTGCATGTCGCTGGAGCTGAAAGGGCACCAAGACATAGGTACTAATGCAAAAAGCAATTTAATATTGTATAAAATCAATTAATAAAAAGATGTTTTTTAGACGGCAATTGCTTCAAAATTTATAACTTTGGTCAAATCATATTATGTCAAAATCATATTATGTAACTATTATGTATCTGTGAGGGACCACCCCTCACTAGACTCCAGGTTGTACGGTGTGAGGTGGTGGTGTCAACTTGCGGGTTATCTCCGTATTAAACGGCGATTTTGAGTGAATCAGAAGGTATTTATTGAATTGATTGAGAGTTCGATATTGACAGTTGTAACGCTTTCCGAATAGGTAATATTGACGCGGATGAAGTGAATCGCGGAATGAATTAATTTACGAGGATGTGAAGATAAGGATTTTACTTGTGCTCCTAGTATCCCGTCCTGGGCACTGCTCGAGTCTGTGGGGATGCAGACTGATGCTTCTCGATCAGGAAAGGAAACCAAGGAGCCGGACTCGTTGAGCGACCTCGTGAGAGGGGTACCGAGTATGCCGTAGCAACCTTGGGGGAGGTGATCACTCGAGGAATGATACTTTGGTGGCGTTTTCGCCGGTTTATACAGGCCGATATATCATGCAATCTAAAATATTCCGAGTAAAAGTATTGTTTCATCGTGCTGATTCATCGCTGCACGAGGTAGCAAAATAGCTGAATTTGTGTCAGTGTATTTCACTGGAAATCAATGCATTTGTTGATTGCATGTGACGGCACTTAAGGGTCGTTAAATATCTAAACATATCTATGTAACATGATAAAATATGTAATGTGTAATATTTTATAAATTATGATATAAAAATTGTTTGTAGGTAACGACAAATTGGCCCACATAACTTGCATAACTAAAAAAATATATAAGTTAATACTAAAAACACGTTTTTAAAAACAAGCTTTTATTAAAATGCTCTGTCCCGAGCATACCTTGGATGAAGCAGCCATATCATAGTGGAGCTTAGAACGGACTGTCATAATTGAATGCGTATACAATATTTTGTGTCTGTGCTGTTGACCGTTGAGGAGTCCCCTCGTCGGGAGCCAACCCTGGGCTCAGCAGCCATGTCATGATGAAATTTATAACGGGCTATCATAACTGAATGCGTATACGAAATTTCGTGTCTGTGCTGCTGACCGTTGAGGAGTCCTCTCTTCGGGAGCCAATCCTGGGTGCAAAATCAGGTCACGTTTACCATGAAAATGCATTGTCATCGGAACTACATAAACGTGTTAAATTTCAACTTCATAGGATAAGAGGCAAAGGTTCTAATCCTGCTTACAAGACTTGACCTAAACAATCATACTGACAAACATTGCAAGGTAAATATAAGCTTTTAAAAAACAAAACCAACGTAAGTTAATTATTGGTTGACTGTAAGAAATTACTTAGTCCATAATTCGGTCGTTGTAAACGCATTCATATTTGAACAATAAGGAGTTTTTCTATGTAAATATTTTATTATATTGTAGGGGTCTCGTGTGTAGCCTGCTTTAATCCTGTAGCAATTTCCATTCGGATTCTTGCTGCACGATATAAGACGGCTTTACGTCCGAAAAACGACAAACAAAGGGCGCCGCGGCGCGCAAGCGAGAGGGCTAGATCGACGCCTACTCGCTAGAGGGAGACGGCGAGCATTCCGGTTGACTGGCCACGCCCCCTCCACTCTGACCAATGGCTCGCCCCCCTGATTTATAAAGCCTTCGAATTAGCTCCGTTGCTATAGCGACCGTGTTGTGGTGGCAACGTACCGCGGGTTGATTATACATACAGGTGATTTGCCCGCAGCCCCGCTCGCGCCAACGTCGTTTTTTCTGTCTCTGGCAGTAAGTTTCACTCATTCGCGTTCAGCGAGAAAAGAGACTTTTTAAATTACTAATTATATGTTATCACTGATATTTATATAGATGAATGCCAGGTCTGGCGATCTGGACCTGGCGAATGCCAGGTGTATGCATTCTAGGTTTAGGTCTAGAACCTAGTTTCTACCCTTTATTGCGAAATTTCACAATGGGCGGGTTTATTGTCATATGACAATTTCTTACAACCAACCCTAGTTGCGTGTTTATATGTATGTGTGCGTGTAACATATGTGTAAGTGTGTGTCTTGTTATTGCATTCGATCGACAGAATTGAAAATGCAATTCCGTTAATTAGATCCCAACGGAAAATGGTGACAAGGAAAATATTATATATATATATATATATATATATATATATATATATATATATATATATATATATATATATATATATATATATATATATATATATATATATATATATATATATATATATATATATATATATATATATATATATATATATATATATATATATATATATATATATATATATATATATATATATATATATATATATATATATATATTTATATATATATATATATATATATATATATATATATATATATATATATATATATATATATATATATATATATATATATATACTTTTTTATTGAAAATTTTGTATTTTTATACACTTTAGGGTTTTTGGTTAGTAAAAGGGATAGAGTTGAGTAGGGGAGACCGGGGACAGTTGGATCACTTTTTACTTTTAGGTGATTATTGCCTAAAGTATTAAACTCTAGATAGATGTATCAATATGATTGAATAGACAATTTATTCAGCTATCTAATTCAATAATCAATTTTAATTAAAGTCAAATACTTCAACGACTGTAGACCAGAAAAGAGACCATGGTAGATTGTATCAATTGTCCCATACCCGGGGACAAATGATACATAATTTCAGCCGATGAAAAAACATACATTTTGTTCCATGAAAGACTATTTTTTAACGGTAATAGATAGATAATTTTATGCTTTTTAACTCAGATATGAAAAGAAATAGAATATTTAGGTGCGAATATCTGAAAAATTAATTATATAAATCATCCTCTAAAATTGTATATATAAGTCCTATAACATTATAATGAAAACAAAGTGACGAATCTTAAAGAAACAAGTATAATTCAAGTTTTCTTTTTGTAAATTAAGCAAGCAAATCCAAAATAGTTAATGAAAACTAAAAGTAAGAAATTGTATGAAAATAAGTTTGTATCAACCGTCCCCATGTTTCAACTGTCCCCATCAGTTTTTAACTACTATTTTCCTAATAATAAACATTAAAAGTCACTTTGGTATTTACGAATAAAACTAGTAAAACTGTTCGGGATCATTTTTATTAGATGTAATGTACATATATATTTAACATTTCTATTTTAATCGAGATCATAACAAACATTCTTTTTTAGTTCAGTCAACATTATACACCTACATGTATGTATTCTAACAAGAATAAAAAACTAATTCATCAAATATTTTGGTTTAAAACACTCCTCATTTCGGGGCTACCAATAAACTTAATAATTACTTTATAAATCATAGCCATAAAGCCACGTACTGACGATGCGAAGCAAACGCTGTGAAAGGCGCATGGCAAGATACATCTAAAATGTCAACAAATTGTTAAACAAGATTAAACGAAAACTTAAAACTTAGGCGTTAGTAATTTCCTTTTTTTTATCGAGATCAAAATTAACATTCTTAATCTTCCAAAACTGACAATACTGGATAATGAATCGTCAACGGGGACAGTTGATACACGGGGTCAATTGATACGTATCAATTGTCCCCTTCAATATTGTATCAATCGTCCCCGGCGACACTTTTTTCCAAAAAAACAATTTATTCTGAACTACATAGCACATATCCAGACAAAATAATACACAAAAGAATCTCAAGACCCAAAGGTACATGATAGGTAAGGCAAAAGTGAACATCATTACATCCATCATGAAAAATAAGTTGATTGAAATGTTACGTAAAACTTACATTTGGGGTCGTGAAATTTTGTCGGCTCCCTGTAGGCGTTTGCACAATCCGACGTCGGCGACTAACTAGAGGTTATACGGGGCCCTATAGAGGTATAATCTGTTGGCACTCACACATTGATAGCTATCATAGGAACTGAGAAAACGGCTTTGTTTTAACTGTCCCCTGTATCATTTGTCCCCGGTCTACCCTACCTTAGCCGAACGTTTCGGAGCCCGTGGCTCCTTCCTCAGCGGCGAGAAGAATACTGGCATCCGCTGCTGTCACCAACGGCTACCCGCTTTTCTTCTGTGGTACTGGGAGAATGGTGATTTGGCGGGATGATAATGTGAATTTAAATTAAAATGGTTTAATTTTGAATTTAAAAAAATACATATTTTTTAAAATTTTATTAACAAAATATATTTAAAATAGTTGTAGCGCATGTGTGTTAAAAGTGTTTGAACTACATATGTGTGGGGAGGTGAGTGTGTGTGAGTATGTGTGTTGGATTGTGTGGGTGTGTGTATGCGATGAATATGTTAATTTCGTTTTGATGTGTGTTAATAATGGAACACTCAGTGTTGGACGTTTAGTCCGCACCCCTGGCAAGCTCCTAGTACCCATATATGTCCAAGTTCCCACGTTTTAAGTTTTATTTCCGGTGTATTTTCCGGGAATGCCCTAATAACTTTCACAGTGAAACACTCATCGAAGCTTTTGCCATGCGATCGCGCGTGGGTGGGGATTGGAAGATTTGATACGCCTCCTACGTACATTATGTTCTAACATTACGATACGCGGACTGCGCTTCGCAAAACTGCATTTACCACCTACAATGCAGATTTTGTGATGCATTTTATGTAGGTGAAACTACCAATAGACTCAATCTTCGCATGAATAATCATCGTTGCTCAGCCAAAGGAGGCGTATCAAATCTTCCAATCCCCACCCACGCGCGATCGCATGGCAAAAGCTTCGATGAGTGTTTCACTGTGAAAGTTATTAGGGCATTCCCGGAAAATACACCGGAAATAAAACTTAAAACGTGGGAACTTGGACATATATGGGTACTAGGAGCTTGCCAGGGGTGCGGACTAAACGTCCAACACTGAGTGTTCCATTATTAACACACATCAAAACGAAATTAACATATTCATCGCATACACACACCCACACAATCCAACACACATACTCACACACACTCACCTCCCCACACATATGTAGTTCAAACACTTTTAACACACATGCGCTACAACTATTTTAAATATATTTTGTTAATAAAATTTTAAAAAATATGTATTTTTTTAAATTCAAAATTAAACCATTTTAATTTAAATTCACATTATCATCCCGCCAAATCACCATTCTCCCAGTACCACAGAAGAAAAGCGGGTAGCCGTTGGTGACAGCAGCGGATGCCAGTATTCTTCTCGCCGCTGAGGAAGGAGCCACGGGCTCCGAAACGTTCGGCTAAGGTACTCAACTCTATCCCTTTTACTAACCAAAAACCCTAAAGTGTATATATATATATATATATATATATATATATATATATATATATATATATATATATATATATATATATATATATATATATATATATATATATATATATATATATATATATATATGTAGGTATATATTATATCAACATTTCCATTATGGTTAATACGTAAATAACAGTATACTGTAGTTTCAATATGATTAATGCGTTCGACTGTAACCGTACGTATACTACTACATGCTGTCATGGTAAAAGCCACATACCAAGGTCGAGACGTAATGAAATAACATTATGTTCTAACATTACGACACGGTAACTACCGTCCTGCCAACACTGTTACGCGTCATGTTAATTCATACGTATGTTCACAGTCCGAGTCCGAATTATTACGTATTACCACAGTCCGAGTTATTTACGTAATCCTTTTTGTAACATGCGTCTTTTCCTGAATTACATCGTTATATTTTTCTCAATGTATTACAAGGTATCGAATTCAATTCGTATTTAAATTCAACACGCGGGAAGCAAAAGCAATACTGGGTTCGATTATAATGTCGATAGAAAAAATGTTGTATTCGAGATGACGTAATCTCTATCATTTGAACGTGAAAACAAATGGCCACACTGGAAACAAATGAACGCTGTAAGGCAGGTACAAAATACTACTGAATCATTTTTAGTTGATTTTACTACGGCTCGGTGGTATAGTCACCTGATCTTGCATTGTAACGTTCCGGGTTCGATTCATGGCTGAATCACCATTTTACGTTGGGATAAAATTAACGAAATCGCATTTTAATTCTGTCGAACGAATTCAATAACAAGACACAAACTTACACACATGTTACATGCACACATACGTATAAACACTTCATAGTAGGGTTGGTTGTAAGAGATTGCTGTATGATAATAAATCCGCCTATGTGAAATTTCACAATAAGGAGTAGAATATAAATAATCTGAAAAACTAATGAAACCTAACAGATTTTTATTTCATTTAGAGCAGTGTTTCCCAATCAGTGGCACCTACGCGTCCAGGGGTACGCAGAGTTGCATCAAGGTGTACGCGTGGCGATTGCGTAATTTCGCAGAGATTTCTTGACTAAAATAATCAGTAAAAAACAATTGCTGCAGTATATTTTGCACATCGTACCTTTGGAAAAGCGGATTTCCGGCAATGACAAAAAAAACTAAACATCATCACAGACTTCAACTCGAAAACGAGTTGAAACCATGGGCGTATAAAGGGGGGGGGCCGGGTGGGCCGTGCCCACCCCAGAATGATCTGGTGCCCACCCCAAGGATAAATAAATTCACACACAAACAAATTAATTAATAATGTTCTACAAACGAAAAACCTACATACTTATATACCACCACTCACCACCTAAATAATACATTCCATTTAGTTACTTTCCAAGTCTTTAAAAGAATCAAATCCATCCCGCAAATACAAAAGTAAGCTAAAGTTCATTTGAATTTTGCGCGCGCACGCCATTGCTCAAACGAACCGGTCCGGTTCGTTTGAGCAATGGCGTGAGTCTGGCAGTCATGTTCATCTAAAAAAATTGCAAGATTCTCTTAATATAAAGACTGGTCGTGAAATGGGTAGTTTAAGCACCACTAGATGGAGCTGCCGACATGAAAATTGTAAAGCTGTACTAAATAGTTATGATGCAATTAAAACTGCACTGGAAGAAGAAATAAGCCAAAACAAAGACAAACATGTAGCGGAAGCCATAGGTTTATTAACTTCTATTTCAAAACCGGAATTCATAGTTTCTTTACACGTCCTCCACTCAGTGTTATCAGTAATCCACGTACTGAGTAAATACTTCCAAACTAAAAATGCAACTCTCGGACAAGCTGGCACTATGATTACAGGCATTATTACTAGTTTCCAACAAAACCGGAACAAATTTGACGAACGTTGGAAAGAAATAGAAGAGTTTGCAGAAAAGCACGACATTTCTCTGGAGCCCCCAAGAGTGAGCAAAAGAAAATACAATCCCGTATGTAGAAGCAGCAGAGACAGAAGCTTTTATACTGATTCCACACTAGGTAAAGGGAATTGGATTGATTTGCCATCAGATACACGCCCCAGTGAATATTGGAAAATTAATATATATTATCAAGTGATTGATAATATAATAAATAATATGACTAACAGGTTTGTAAGTCTACCTTTAGCCCAATCGATCGATGCGTTTTTGAATTTAGATCTCGAAAATGGAAAGCCTTTTGTAGATAATTACAAGGAGATTCTTCAAATTGATGAAACTCTTTTAGGAGCAGAATGTCTGATAATGAAAAATGTGCTAAAAGAAAAGGATGTCACAATTGAAGTCCTCAGGGAACACGTACAACAGGATTTCTGCCCAAATTTATATAAATTAATTCAAGCTGCGATTGTTATTCCTGTCAGTTCAGCCGGATGTGAGCGGAGCTTTTCAGCTATGCGAAGGATTAAGACGTGGCTGAGGTCTACAATGGGAGAGGCCAGGTTTTCAAACACTGCTCTTCTCCATATAGAAAATAAGTATGTTAAAGAAAATGTCACGCCGGAAAAGGTATTAAAAATGTTTGCCGAAAAGAATCGTAAATTAAAGTTAGTTTAAAATAAACACTATTCACAAAACTTATTTGTTATTTATTGAAATACATTTCAAAAATTCTATTAAGTCAAAACTTTTAATATTTGTATAATTTGCAGCATGCAGGCCAAGATTCAGAGACAAAACAAGTTAAGTCTAACGCTCAAAGTATCACCAGGCGCCTCAAAGTCGGCAGGCGCCTAAAAGAAAAGACTGGGGACCCCCGCTCCGGGACGTACTTGGCGCAAAGGCTATGTGTAGCTATCCAGTCCAGCGGGGAAACGCTGTCAGCGTTATGGGGACCTTTGCGCCGGGTACAATCAGGGGGGTCTCCTCGATTAGTTTTTAAGCATTTTGACTCAAAGTATTAATTTTTGTTAACAATGAAAATATACATATAGGTATTACTTCAAAGCGTTGACTCATGATTAGGTCAAACCATAAAGTTAATTATTAACTCTATAGGTCAATTCAATTTGTTGTCTGGATCTCCAGCTTTATTCACTGTACCTACTGTAAGTACATTGGGCTTCAAAGACTCGGCTTCATCGGCCATCGCATCTCAGGGGCCAGGCCCCCCCCGGAAAATGGACCTAGATACGCCACTGGTTGAAACTGAAGCAGACCAAAATGCAACCAGTTTTTTCCGAGTTGTGCAAAGAAAAACGTGCAGATTTGTCACATTAAACTGATTTTCACAGTCATTAGAACTGTATTTTGATGGTAATAAATGTCTAAAAAAACTGATTTCGATTTTATTTAACGTTCCTGCAATAAGGGGTACGCGAGTTTGAGGTCATTCTTGAAGTGGTACGTAGAAAAAAACTAATTGGGAACCACTGATTTAGAGGATTAATCATATCCCTTAGACACTCACTTAGAAACTTTCTTCTCACAAGAATATCTTCTCTTCGTATATCTCGTCTTCTCTATTAGAGAAATACGGCGTTAAATACGGGGGGGGGGGGGGGGAGCTCTCAACACCCATCCAACTCCCCCCCCCCTCTCGCCACGACCTACTTATTCAGGGTCGGTCACACTCACGCATAAAGCGAAAGCCCGGGTAGGACTCTGGCCTGACGAAGCCCTAACCTTCATAAAATGGTGGAGGAATGTTACATGTTCAAGAGAACCTAAAGGCTCGTTAAACTTCGAACATTTGAGAAAGTTGCTCGTAAATGCTGACGTTTTGTATTGATCGCCATAGCAACGGTAACGACGCGGTGTATTTTCGCTGACTGCTTGTTTATTTTGCACAGATATATCATTAAAATGGTCCTTTCGTGGGTATGTAATAGACTTGACGAACGAACGCTGTCTATCAAAGGTCTATAACGCTGTCTATAAACGAACGTGTCTATTGCGCACTATGGTTTTCAACCTAAATCTTATCGAATATTTCAAAATGGGGAAAACCCCCCAACCTGAGCCCTGGAAGATCATTTTTTTCTTACCTATTTCAAATTAAAATTCAAATTCAAATTCTTTATTTTACAATTTATTTGAGATTTGCTTTTCGTGGAAAGAGGTATTATTCTACAACTCATTAAGGTAAATAACCACGCAGCCACCGCACAGACTAAAGGACTCTCTAGACTCTAGACGATCAAGCGTGCTTGTCAAGCTTCGCGTTGCGGTCTGGGAGGGGATCGTAGACCTCAAGAAATATTTATTTATTTATTTATTTATCCTATTTTTTATAGTTACATAAAAAAGATTGCGTTCATTTTTTTAACACAGTTTTAAAAGAATACATATGATGAAAATCGCGAAAGGGCAATAACTTGTCAGGATTACATCACACCACTAGGTATACGCCTGTGTTGGGGTGATGGATACAAAGTTCTGTGGTATTATTTGCTGAGCCTGTACGCCTTGCATGCTGTCCTTCTTCCGTCTCATAAAAAACAATACGTAATTTAATTTAGCATAATATAATATAAATAATATAATATATTATATATATTATCGCATATATATATATATATATATATATATATATATATATATATATATATATATATATATATATATATATATATATATATATATATATATATATATATATATATATATATATATATATATATATATATATATATATATATATATATATATATATATATATATATATATATATATATATATATATATATATATATATATATATATATATATATATATATATATATATATATATATATATATATTATCGCATATATTATATATAATATCGCATTCATCTCTAGTATAATTTGAGAGCCAATGAGACACCCGTCTCTTAAACTGGTTGTCGGTTATGTTTAAAATCTGTCCTGTGTACGAGTTAAATATATTATAGAGTTTAGGTCCGAGATATGCGTAGTGTCGTTGTCCGTATACAGTCCTCATTTTTGGTTGAATCTGTTTGCCTTTGTGTCTAGTGTTGTGTTTGTGCTCTGGTTTGTCTTTATCCGTGTTCCTCATGAGGTCCCTCCGATAGCGCACCAGCACAGCGCGTATGTATAGTTGGCGTACGTCAATTACTTTAAAGTTCTGTATATAGGTCGTCTGACGGGGAGCGATATGGCTTCTTGTTAATGACTCTGAGCAAAGCCTTTTGCGCTTTGACCAGTGGGTCAAGATTTGTTCTTGCCATACCGCCCCAACCGATTTGTCCGTATGTAAGTAGAGTCTGCGCCAGTGCATAGTAAACTGTCCGTAGTAGGTTAATGTTGAGTATGCTTCTTATATTTTTAAATATATAAATCAACTTTCTAGTCCGTTTAGTCGTAGCCTCAATGTGTTGTGTCCATTTTAGATTTTGGTCAATGACTATTCCTAGATATTTTATTGTGTTCATGCGTTGAAGTGGTAAACATGTACAGTTCGTGTAGTCGCATTTATGTAACGTAATATGGTGGTTAGTATTGGGATGAAGTCTATTGTCGATGCTAAAGGTCATATATTTAGTCTTGTACTCGTTTAGCATCAAAAGATTATTGTCAAGCCATCGTTTAGCCAGCTTCAGTCCCGCAGTCGCCCTGTCAAACGAAGACGTTCATGTGTCGCCGTAGAATAGCAACACAGTGTCGTCGGCGTAGGACAGTACGGAGCCCTGAACCTGAAGCTGGCATAGGTCATTTATGTACACTAAGAAGAGTATTGGGCCCAGTGTGCTGCCCTGTGGGACCCCATAGGAACACGGCAGGGATTCACTTGTCTCGCTGTCAATTTTAACTTGCTGCGTGCATATAGCTACGAAACCAGTCCAACTCTACGTCTAAAACTCCGAGTTTCTCAAGTTTCGTGATTAGTCTATCGTGAGGTACTGTGTAGAAAGCTTTAGCCAAGTCGAGAAAAATACCAATGCAATGTTTGTTTCTATCGAGGTTACTGTTATACAATTTTAGTTAATTCAAAAATTGCATCGGCAGTTCCTCGACCCGGCCTAAAGCCATACTGTCCGTCTGACAATAGATCATGTGTCTGTAAGTAAGTCGTTAGTTGTTTTGCGGTTAGTTTTTCTAGTATTTTGCTTATTGTATTTATTACTGAAATCGGACGATAGTTTTTAGGGTCACGTTTGGCACCTTCCTTAAAGATCGGTGTCACACTGGCTGTCTTAAATACTTCAGGAAATTTTCCCTTGTCTAATGTAAGGTTGGTAATATACACCAAGGGTTTGGCTATGAATTTAGCGATGAACTTCAGAGTACCTGCACTGATACCATCTGGACCTGGGGCGGAATCGCTTTTTAGCAATCTGATTGTCTTAAGAATGTCATCTTCGTAAACATGGGTAAATTTAAACTTCCTTTCAATATTAGGCAAAGTAAAATCGTCTTCAGTTGCGTTAATCGTTGTGGAAGTTTGATTGAAGGCCTTGGCCAGATTTACTCCAACATTAGTGAAGTATCTATTGAAATGTTGAGTAACGTCGCTCTTGTTTTTAATTAGTTGCCTGCCAATCTGGAGTTCCTGTACACTGCTTGTCGCCCTACCAGGACTATTGCTCATTTCATTAACTACCCTCCAAACAGTCTTTAAATTAAAGTTATCCGTCTCAATTTTTTTCCGGTAGTAATCCTCCTTGCTCCTCTTAATTATACTTGTGCGCAAATATTTCTGTATCGTTTATAGTAGTCTTGTAGCGTCTTGTTGTTTAGGAATCTTCTCATTTGTTTGTGTAATTTGTCCCGTTTTTTAATGCATTTATATGCAAATATATTTTTATTATGCAAATATTTTTTTTAAATATTTACCAAAAATGCCTAATTTTGTAGTTTTATACCAGTAAGTCCCGTTAATTAGACGTAATTGATTGGTTTATGATTTATTCATTGATGATTGATTGATTGGGGATTGATTGATTGATGATAGATTGATAATTTATTGATGATTGATTTATGATTTACGTCATGTGACTTGACACATGACGTCACTGGAAGTTGCCACCTATCGTATTATATATTTTTTAAATATTTGCATTTTCCTGCGGTTTACGATCCCCTCTCAACCCGCGACATGCATGCTTGACATGCATGCTTGATCGTCTAGAGAGCCCATAAGGTCTCACATCATATAGATCGACGATATGTGCGCTCCCCACCCTCCAAACGGTTTCTGGATTAGCTACTGTTTTCGCCACTGGATATGCCACCAGAAGAAGAAGAAAATAGATGCTTATCCACATATATATGTATAAGACCACGTTAAGCCCCGCCTATTTAACTCTATATACATATAAATAAAATATCTAATAAACTCGGATGAGCCACTTTAAATCCCATTAAACTACAAAGGTGCCTCATTAAAAAGTACAGAGAGCGTAGGCAGACGCACGACTATCCAAATTTAAGGCTCAACAACACGAGAACCAGTTTCGTAATCATAATAAGCTCCTATCTCTATATTATATATAGATGCTTTAGTCCGAGATTAGTAAACGAAAGACCGCTATCGGTTATTCTAAAAGGAAACCTGATACTTATTAATGTTATCTACCAATTATATGCTTCAGATTTCGTGACTCTCGATGCCGCTAATGATGAATTCGTCTAAAGAGGTATTGCGGTTGTTATGTATTTGACCATTTAACGCATAACCAGATGAGAGAGTAGGCAGGATTCATCTAAAATGATGTTCTATTCAAGCACGACCTGACATTTTATTTTGCATTTCAGCCCAAGAAGAATTTTCTTCAACATCTTTACAGATACAATCGTTTCGAGAAGGAGAGAGTAGAAGAGACGAAAAGAGGAAAACCATCACTGAACGAATTAAATAATTAATGTTTCATCTTCTATAATCTACACCCTTTACGGTAACGGCCCACCTGTCTAACGACAATTATCTTACAGGCGGCCGGCTTTTTATAACATCACTTGGCAGTACTCAGGCGGTCAAGTACTGACCACACCCGATGCTGCTCAACTTCTGATCTGACTGGAATCAGTGTTTCAGCGTGGATAAGGACGTCACACGAATGAATGTCTTTTTTGTCTTTCCTCCTACTGTTTTTATTGTTTAAAAAATGTTATTACAGGTAATAGTTAAGTTTCTTTTTTTCTACATTATGTTTATGCACACGTATGTATATTGCATGCGCTGTATGTTTCCAGAAATAAAATAAAATAAAAAAAATAAAAAATAAAATCGTTAAAATTGCAAGGCCTTTTCTGTGATGATTAAACCTAAGAATCGCTGTAGAGATATAGAAATAAAAATAAAATACCCTTGACTGAGTTTCTTTGCGGAGTTCATATATTTTCTAGTAAATGGAGCTGAATTTTACTGAAAAATAAATAAATTTTGATAGATTTTTAACCTATTAAGATTTTTTTCTTAAGTCATTGACATAAATTGACACTGGGGTGTTGTAATTTAAAAAAATCGGAATCTGGAAAATATAGTTATTTTGGCTCATTTTTGTCGATATATCTCTGTGTATTTCTCATACGATATATAAGGTCTTTAAAAGGTTTTAGAAGATTATTCTTGGTCTTTCCAGAAAAATAATCAAATTTTCCTAGAAAAAATATCTAAAACCGCGATTTGCGCATCTCAAATTCTATGGCTTCGAAGGGGGAGTGAATGGGTGGTAAGGTGGAGACTTATGTGGCAAGACAGCTGTCCTAAACCTGCTACGGACGGTCGTTAGTCCGGAATCCACTGCTCACCCCACAGAAGTGTAAAAAATAGTATTATGATGGGCCCGACTCCGGTCAATGAAGTCCATGGCAGCTTCGTTTGTATTTTATTAAAACGCTAGATTAGATTTTTATCTTACTATTAAGTGTAAAGTTTGGGGTTTAAAAAATATGATTAAAAAAAATTATTATGCTATTGATAATAATAACAATAATAATAAT
The DNA here is from genome assembly GCA_944548615.1 of Micropterix aruncella. Classification (NCBI taxonomy): domain Eukaryota; kingdom Metazoa; phylum Arthropoda; class Insecta; order Lepidoptera; family Micropterigidae; genus Micropterix; species Micropterix aruncella. The sequence goes on from OX155968.1 coordinate 7,744,627, forward strand.
AAAACGCTTTATTTGTAAGAAAAGGTGAGCTGATTGCCTAAATGCAATATTCTAGCGCGAACCTATTCTATTAAGTGAACATTGTTTGCGGATAGATACTAACTCAACCTATAAAAAGAGTTTGAAAAATATTTAAAAATACATATATCTTAATATTTGTGTGCACAGAAAGTTCCACGCCAATATAAATTAAAGCATACAAGGACGAAAAGCTTTAAAAACTAGGAGATGGGATTGATTATGATTTTCAGGGTGCTACCCCTCCTCAGTAGCTAATGGCCAGTCAGTTTGTTTGTTTTGTTTGTGTCTATTCTTTATTGTGAATTTTCACAATGGGCGGATTTATTGTCAATCTCTTACAACCAACTCTTCATGAAGTGGTTATATGTATATGTGCGTGTAACAAGTATGTAAGTGTGCGTCTTGTCATTGCATTCGGAAATGCAATTCTGTTAATTTTATCCCAACGGAAAATACTAGCCCATCCGGGTAATGCAGTCAGTAACTCCCTGCTGCTCCTCGTCCCTTCTCTGTTATGGCTAAGTGGCCAAGTAGCTAAGTTTATTGGCAGTCGTAGATATTTTATTTTCGTGCATAAGCGCCATGCGTGGGTTTGCATTTCTGTCGAAAATGTCAAGTGGCCGGTATCAAGTGCGTGCATCTGGAGCGCGGTAAGATGCGCGAGATCTGGATCGGATCGTCTGGACACTCGCGGCACTGGCGCCTGCGCACAGCACCGGCGTAGCTGTCCTTTGATCTACCATTATGTATCCACAGTGCACTCATCCATAATCCCACGATCCCGCGAGGGACTTTAATAATACGTGTTCATCTGTGATTCAAAGAGGATTGGCCGAATATTATAGTTGGGGTGCCAGGGACAATAAAGTGCAAGAGTTTTGTAAAAGCTGATACTCTCAGATCAGACAGTATTCTGAACATACAAATACATTTGTCAACTACAACGTGCGAACTCGTCACCTCAGGAAGTTTTAACGATTAGTCGCGAAGTGAACGCAGAAGACTTGGACAAAACAGTCCACCGTCAAGCTCCGCCACAAACCCGTAAGATGCCAACGCCTTAAAACCGCGAGATAGCCAGGAGTGTTACCTAGCGGGCTTACACTCACGACCTTACTTCTAATTGCGATCAGATTACTCCGGTTTCTCGATTGGTTACGAGTTCGAGGTTGCTTGCGCGGTCCTCTCCCTTACGAAGCGGTGAAACGGTGTAAACCGAATCCATCACGTACCACGGCGTCCTTTGCCTGGCTGTTCCACCCAGGATCGGGTGGCCGATGGTCGTTTCAAGAGCAGTCGCCCTAAGATCCGCAACCACCCCCGCTCTATAGGAAACAGTACTGCTTCCCGACTCCCCCGACTGTTAGTCAGAATGCACTATCGATTGGCTTACGCCGCAAGGTGCGCGGATCGACCAGGAGCGCCAGAATGTTGATTCCTAGGGGAAACTAGCCCTAAGGGCAGAGTCCTGCCCGGGCTCGCACTTCATGCGTGGAGGCCGCCGGATGGGTGTTGACCCGTGAGTGTGACCAACCCTGAACAGAATGGGTCTTCGTGGCCAACTCAGCAAGGGCCCATTAGCTCCCGTAATTACATGTGGAAAGACAGCTGATAAGACAGCATGTCCTAAACCTACTACATCCGGTCGTTAGTCCGGAATCCACTGCTCACCCCCCAGAAGTGTAAAAATAGTATTCTGTTGGGCCCGACTCCGGTCGGTGAATTCCATGGCAGCTCCGTTTGTATTTTATTTTATTTACTATATGCCATAATTAATAATAAGTAGGAGGAGAGGCCCTTTATTCAATGTTGCACTAGGGTACATTTGTTTAGTTACGCCACTAAGGTAAGGTTTGGTTTAATTCTAAGATGGCTTCCCGGCCATGCAGGAATCGAGGGAAATGAAAAAGCCGACGAACTTGCTAAGACGGGAGCAAAGGGAACGTTATACGGCCCTGAACCTTGCTGTGGCGTGCCAAAAAGCCTTGCAAACCTAATTCTCAAACAAATATGTTTAGAACAATCCGTCAACCACTGGAACAACACGCCAGGGTTGAATCAATCCAAAGCGCTAATTAAGGCCTACGACCCTAAGACGGCCCGTGAGGCCTTATCGCTAAATAGGAACAATCTACGGATATTAGTGAGGGCGCTCACGGGGCACTGTGGTCTCAACAAACACATGTACAACCTCAATCTCCGAGATACAAAAATGTGCAGGTTCTGCCAAGGGGCGGAGAAAACTCCTCTGCACCTCATGTGCGAGTGTGGCCCGCTGATGCGTAAAAGATACATCCACTTGGGTGGTCATTACCTCTAACCTGAGGAGGTGAAACAAAATCTGGCGCCAAAAGCCTGTTGAAGTTCTTAAATGACACGAGGCTTAGCGCAGAACTATAGTAGGTGGCGAACACAATAGATCAGCAATGGTCGCAGTGTTACAAAGCTCATAAATACCTTAGAAAAGCCCTACACAACAAATAATAATAATAAGGTTTGGTTGGAATGACACAACCGATTTCATCAAGGCAAGGATAATGACGATGTATTCGGCGTTCATATACCAGTGTTTAATGTATGCTAGACAGCACCTAGCAGAAACACCAATTAATGCAGACATTCACTCGCATCATACCCGCGGTAGCTCCCTTTTATGCGTGCCCCGAATACGACTGGCAAAAGTACAGAAAAGCTACTTGTACCTTAGCATTAAATTCTATAATCTACTCCCTACAAAATTTAAACAGCTGGAGGACATAAAATTTAAAAAAACATCAAGGATATGCTGATAGGCCACTCTTTCTATAATCTGGCCGAATTTCTATAATATGGCCCTCAACCATGATTTTTCAAATATTGTTCCCATTTAAATTACTTAAAAAAGTAGAGCCTTATTGTCTGATTATTTTATATGGTCTTATATCTGTACTTTTAGTTTAAAATGCATAACGTAGATTTAATTTGATTATTTAACATTTTACTGACAATTTGAATATTACGATAAATAATTTTACTACATATCTTTTCGAATTACTAACTACTTCAAATATTAGGCTTCTATTTTGATTATTTATATTTATAGTTTGACAATCTAGTAGTTAATTCTTGACTACCTATGTATGTTCAGTAAAGAGTAGTAACGAAACTAAGTAGTAACCCAATTATTTTGACACGTCCAAGAGCGGTCTTTAGCTGTCAATTGGACACGACGAAAATGTAATGTAATGTAATTGAAATATAGCGAATAAATCAAGTATTAAATATTTTGCAATTGTACATGATACATAGATACTATTTAAATTTGACTAACTTTAGGTATATGTAAGTATGCAAATAGTTGTAATGAGATGTTGGCATGTCTAAGAGCGGTTTTTAAACCGCCAATTATAAGCGATAAACACGTAATGTAATGACCCCAGTTATATAATTCAAACGTGTGGAGAGAAAAAAAACGTTTCGAACCACCTTATGTGTTTTCTTCGTCAACCGCGGACCCGCAATTCGGCGCCAGGCGATCGCTAATTTCAGACCGCACATTTAACTTCCATGCTGAAACACTTGAGAGTCCCTTCGTATCGGCGACAGGCGTGTCCTTATCTGCGAACAAATGTCGAGTCGATAGCGGAGTTTTACGTCTTTTCCAAACTGCGGCTTTGCATTAGCCGTCTGCACATTTTTATGTTATTATTTTTTTTTAAACTAAACCACCCAGACGCGGATCTACGATTTTTCCGAGCAGGAGCAAAAACTTGACAATAGCGACCTCCCCTCCAGATTTCAAAGTTTCAGACCGAATGATGCCGGCATGCCAAATTTCAGTTACTCGTAAATCGGATGAAGAGTTTCGGCGCTATCGTAGAGGAATACACACAGACAGACACACAGGCAAACAGACAGACTTTAGTCTGGAAATGCTCTTAACCCTTCAGGCCTCAGCCCTCAGCCGATTGACAAGTTGCTGTCCCAAAAAAATTTAGTAAAAATTAGTAAAAAAAATGAGTTACGACACTGTCTCACCAAAACATTAATTACTGCCAAACCACTGTACCCATAATTAAAATGAAACATACATAATAAAACATAATAAAATAACATAATAAAACATAATAAAATAAAACAAATTAAATTAAAATAAAATTAAAACAGGGCCGTCACGCTGAATCTTGTTGTGGCCGATATCAACCAATCGGGGCCTGAGGGGTTAATCGTCTCGGAGGGGGGGGGGGTTTAAATGTATATATCCGTTTTAATCTCGAAGAAAATTGATAGCTCGTTCACAACACTTTACCTCCTCGTCGGTTGGTAGGCCGGTAAAGTAAAACTCGAAAAGGCCTAACGTCATTGCCCGTCAAGCTCACACAGGATCGGGTGGCCAACGAGTCGTTTCTCAGGATAGATGACGCCAGGTCAACGACCACCCGCGCTTCTTAGGAAACTTACGTTTCCAGACTCACCCGGTTAATCGCTGGATTGCACAAACCGTTGGCTGATGCCGCACGGAGCGCAATCAGCCCAGTTCCGTCCGAGGTGTTTCCCCGCATCGGAACCACCGATCTCTTTTTTGTTTTACGGCCTAAATTGGGTGATATTGTTGTAGACAACATGTGGTTTCAACAAGAAGGTGCCACGTGCCATTGGTACAGCCCGCAAAACAATTTAATTACTGCATGAGACATTTCCTAGACACGTACTTTCTCGTTTCGGTGATAAGAATTGGCCCCCAGAATTTTTTTTTAAAGAGGTCATTTGAAGAAGGTCTATATCAGAGGTAGCCAAACTTTTTTGTCCCGTAACCAGTTGCTGTTTTCCATAGACCCCGTGCCTGCATAATATTGAATATCCCTAAATTGACTAACTTTAAATGTGTTTTTGACAGCTGCACTGTACTTATCGACAGCTGGCACTGTACTTACATAGGGTGTTTGGTAAGGTTGAAAGTTGTAAAAAATTAAAAACATGTACAAATTTTAGTTGTTGATTCCTAAGCGTCTACGACCTTGAATTATGAAGCATTTGAGGAAGCCGCACATGACTGCACGTGTAGCACTATCTCGCTTGCTCATTCATGTGACGCGTCTATCCTACTCGCTCGTCTCCTCGTTAGTTATGTGCGCTGAACTCCTCAATCGACTAGTGATGCATTTTGAGTTGAGTGTTGATTTCCTTCCATGATACTTGTGATGCGCGCGTTTGTTCATTGCTGTTATTGTGGCAGAGCTTGACGGTGGATCGTTTTGTCCAAGTCTTCTGCGCTCACTCCAGGGAGATGAACGACCGATCGTTAAAACTTCCTGAGGTGACGGGCTCGCCCGCTGTAGTCGACAACCCTAGTTATTATACATTTAAAATGCTGTGCTCTATACACAGTCTGTTTTAGAAGTAATTTGACATTTACGGATCGCCTAAATGTTTGTGATCACCTGCCTAGATGGAGTCCGCTGACGTTGACCCCAATTACATCTCATGCACCCCGTTTTTTTTTGTCGCTGAAGTGGACCCCTTGCAATTCGTAATCGACCCCTTGGCGTCTAATAGACCACTTTGAGAATCACTGGTCTATATCAACAAGCCCACTAGCACGCATGTCTTGAAAGGTGGAAATTCAGTCAAATGCTTTTGATAGGTCACAAAATAGACCAATAACTGTTTTGAATACCATATTTTATCAATGGTATAACACCGTACTCTTCACCACATCTATACACCACATCTCGTGTCCGGGGTGACCGCGGTCATTGTATTAATCCCGCAATATTTTAATAATATTTACAACAATTCTTCCCTCTCATTCAAAAAAAAACTAACGATATAAACTTTACGGATAATAAATTAACTATATAATATTTAATTACTCATTTTACGACCTCCGAAATAGGAATAAAAAGCAAACACGCATTTCTGCATTTTCTGGGATATTTTTAACGATATTTTGTTCCGTAAGGCAGTAAACCCGCCCGCCAGAGTTCACACACATCTCATTCTATGTACTTGCATATATAAAGAGGTCCGAAAATATGTTTTAAATGGTCGTAAAAGAATCGTAAAATCCGACTAAAGATAAAGACCGCTTTAATATTCATGCATTTTGAGAATTCCGGCTCTTGTAAGTAATTTTTCAGTGTTGCAGGCAGTGCACTGTGACGGTGCCGTGAAATTATGCAAATTATGGCGATGAAAGAGTAGAGAATATGTCGTTGACTGACAGCAAAAGTCCTAAAGTCGTAAGTCGTCGTCAAGAGTTGCATAAGTTATTGTAACATTCTCTTTAAAATGGTGTAAAACAGAATAAAAAATATAACAACACTCCGCATGAACAAAATATAATTCAAAAGTCAAAGTTTTTTATTGTTTAACAAAATGTCAATTTACAACATTATAATTGACCATACATCATACAATATGTTATGCTAAGTACAACAACATGCTATATATTCTAGAAACAGTGTTTTTCAACCTTTTTTAGATCGCGACCCCATTTTCCTAAATAAAACTCACGTGACCCCCCTTAGACCATAGCCTAGATCCCTCGACCCCCTTCCCCTTAGTCTCTCCCACCGCTGGAACTGTAAGCATTCCATAAATATATTTTTTTTTTGTTGAAAACCACATTAATTTTAACTGTTTTTTACTTTCGCAACTGTAGGTACCTAAGTACTTGTACCATCTTGTACCTACTTGTTCTACTTGTACCATCTTGTACCATCAACTGTAGGTAGGTACCTACTTGTACCATCTCAGATAAACATAAAAATTTGAAAAAGAAAAAGCAAAAAACACATAATAAATATGTTTCTCTTTCGAAGCTGTAAATGTTTGCATATTATATAATAAATATTTAGTAATATTTTCGATTTTTAGATTTAATAGCCTGCGATCCCCCCGGATTTTCCTTGCGACCCCCCAGGGGGTCGCGACTCACTGGTTCGCGGCCCACTGGAAAAACACTGATATAGTACATAAAGAAAACACATTTTACAAACAAGTACATACATAGGTACCATGTTATATTTTGTATAAAGAACGCACAGCACCGGCGTAGCTGTCCTTTGATCTACCATTATGTATCCACAGTGCACTCATCCATAATCCCACGATCCCGCGAGGGACTTTAATAATACGTGTTCATCTGTGATTCAAAGAGGATTGGCCGAATATTATAGTTGGGGTGCCAGGGACAATAAAGTGCAAGAGTTTTGTAAAAGCTGATACTCTCAGATCAGACAGTATTCTGAACATACAAATACATTTGTCAACTACAACGTGCGAACTCGTCACCTCAGGAAGTTTTAACGATTAGTCGCGAAGTGAACGCAGAAGACTTGGACAAAACAGTCCACCGTCAAGCTCCGCCACAAACCCGTAAGATGCCAACGCCTTAAAACCGCGAGATAGCCAGGAGTGTTACCTAGCGGGCTTACACTCACGACCTTACTTCTAATTGCGATCAGATTACTCCGGTTTCTCGATTGGTTACGAGTTCGAGGTTGCTTGCGCGGTCCTCTCCCTTACGAAGCGGTGAAACGGTGTAAACCGAATCCATCACGTACCACGGCGTCCTTTGCCTGGCTGTTCCACCCAGGATCGGGTGGCCGATGGTCGTTTCAAGAGCAGTCGCCCTAAGATCCGCAACCACCCCCGCTCTATAGGAAACAGTACTGCTTCCCGACTCCCCCGACTGTTAGTCAGAATGCACTATCGATTGGCTTACGCCGCAAGGTGCGCGGATCGACCAGGAGCGCCAGAATGTTGATTCCTAGGGGAAACTAGCCCTAAGGGCAGAGTCCTGCCCGGGCTCGCACTTCATGCGTGGAGGCCGCCGGATGGGTGTTGACCCGTGAGTGTGACCAACCCTGAACAGAATGGGTCTTCGTGGCCAACTCAGCAAGGGCCCATTAGCTCCCGTAATTACATGTGGAAAGACAGCTGATAAGACAGCATGTCCTAAACCTACTACATCCGGTCGTTAGTCCGGAATCCACTGCTCACCCCCCAGAAGTGTAAAAATAGTATTCTGTTGGGCCCGACTCCGGTCGGTGAATTCCATGGCAGCTCCGTTTGTATTTTATTTTATTTACTATATGCCATAATTAATAATAAGTAGGAGGAGAGGCCCTTTATTCAATGTTGCACTAGGGTACATTTGTTTAGTTACGCCACTAAGGTAAGGTTTGGTTTAATTCTAAGATGGCTTCCCGGCCATGCAGGAATCGAGGGAAATGAAAAAGCCGACGAACTTGCTAAGACGGGAGCAAAGGGAACGTTATACGGCCCTGAACCTTGCTGTGGCGTGCCAAAAAGCCTTGCAAACCTAATTCTCAAACAAATATGTTTAGAACAATCCGTCAACCACTGGAACAACACGCCAGGGTTGAATCAATCCAAAGCGCTAATTAAGGCCTACGACCCTAAGACGGCCCGTGAGGCCTTATCGCTAAATAGGAACAATCTACGGATATTAGTGAGGGCGCTCACGGGGCACTGTGGTCTCAACAAACACATGTACAACCTCAATCTCCGAGATACAAAAATGTGCAGGTTCTGCCAAGGGGCGGAGAAAACTCCTCTGCACCTCATGTGCGAGTGTGGCCCGCTGATGCGTAAAAGATACATCCACTTGGGTGGTCATTACCTCTAACCTGAGGAGGTGAAACAAAATCTGGCGCCAAAAGCCTGTTGAAGTTCTTAAATGACACGAGGCTTAGCGCAGAACTATAGTAGGTGGCGAACACAATAGATCAGCAATGGTCGCAGTGTTACAAAGCTCATAAATACCTTAGAAAAGCCCTACACAACAAATAATAATAATAAGGTTTGGTTGGAATGACACAACCGATTTCATCAAGGCAAGGATAATGACGATGTATTCGGCGTTCATATACCAGTGTTTAATGTATGCTAGACAGCACCTAGCAGAAACACCAATTAATGCAGACATTCACTCGCATCATACCCGCGGTAGCTCCCTTTTATGCGTGCCCCGAATACGACTGGCAAAAGTACAGAAAAGCTACTTGTACCTTAGCATTAAATTCTATAATCTACTCCCTACAAAATTTAAACAGCTGGAGGACATAAAATTTAAAAAAACATCAAGGATATGCTGATAGGCCACTCTTTCTATAATCTGGCCGAATTTCTATAATATGGCCCTCAACCATGATTTTTCAAATATTGTTCCCATTTAAATTACTTAAAAAAGTAGAGCCTTATTGTCTGATTATTTTATATGGTCTTATATCTGTACTTTTAGTTTAAAATGCATAACGTAGATTTAATTTGATTATTTAACATTTTACTGACAATTTGAATATTACGATAAATAATTTTACTACATATCTTTTCGAATTACTAACTACTTCAAATATTAGGCTTCTATTTTGATTATTTATATTTATAGTTTGACAATCTAGTAGTTAATTCTTGACTACCTATGTATGTTCAGTAAAGAGTAGTAACGAAACTTACTACATAACCCAATTATTTTGACACGTCCAAGAGCGGTCTTTAGCTGTCAATTGGACACGACGAAAATGTAATGTAATGTAATTGAAATATAGCGAATAAATCAAGTATTAAATATTTTGCAATTGTACATGATACATAGATACTATTTAAATTTGACTAACTTTAGGTATATGTAAGTATGCAAATAGTTGTAATGAGATGTTGGCATGTCTAAGAGCGGTTTTTAAACCGCCAATTATAAGCGATAAACACGTAATGTAATGACCCCAGTTATATAATTCAAACGTGTGGAGAGAAAAAAAACGTTTCGAACCACCTTATGTGTTTTCTTCGTCAACCGCGGACCCGCAATTCGGCGCCAGGCGATCGCTAATTTCAGACCGCACATTTAACTTCCATGCTGAAACACTTGAGAGTCCCTTCGTATCGGCGACAGGCGTGTCCTTATCTGCGAACAAATGTCGAGTCGATAGCGGAGTTTTACGTCTTTTCCAAACTGCGGCTTTGCATTAGCCGTCTGCACATTTTTATGTTATTATTTTTTTTTAAACTAAACCACCCAGACGCGGATCTACGATTTTTCCGAGCAGGAGCAAAAACTTGACAATAGCGACCTCCCCTCCAGATTTCAAAGTTTCAGACCGAATGATGCCGGCATGCCAAATTTCAGTTACTCGTAAATCGGATGAAGAGTTTCGGCGCTATCGTAGAGGAATACACACAGACAGACACACAGGCAAACAGACAGACTTTAGTCTGGAAATGCTCTTAACCCTTCAGGCCTCAGCCCTCAGCCGATTGACAAGTTGCTGTCCCAAAAAAATTTAGTAAAAATTAGTAAAAAAAATGAGTTACGACACTGTCTCACCAAAACATTAATTACTGCCAAACCACTGTACCCATAATTAAAATGAAACATACATAATAAAACATAATAAAATAACATAATAAAACATAATAAAATAAAACAAATTAAATTAAAATAAAATTAAAACAGGGCCGTCACGCTGAATCTTGTTGTGGCCGATATCAACCAATCGGGGCCTGAGGGGTTAATCGTCTCGGAGGGGGGGGGGGTTTAAATGTATATATCCGTTTTAATCTCGAAGAAAATTGATAGCTCGTTCACAACACTTTACCTCCTCGTCGGTTGGTAGGCCGGTAAAGTAAAACTCGAAAAGGCCTAACGTCATTGCCCGTCAAGCTCACACAGGATCGGGTGGCCAACGAGTCGTTTCTCAGGATAGATGACGCCAGGTCAACGACCACCCGCGCTTCTTAGGAAACTTACGTTTCCAGACTCACCCGGTTAATCGCTGGATTGCACAAACCGTTGGCTGATGCCGCACGGAGCGCAATCAGCCCAGTTCCGTCCGAGGTGTTTCCCCGCATCGGAACCACCGATCTCTTTTTTGTTTTACGGCCTAAATTGGGTGATATTGTTGTAGACAACATGTGGTTTCAACAAGAAGGTGCCACGTGCCATTGGTACAGCCCGCAAAACAATTTAATTACTGCATGAGACATTTCCTAGACACGTACTTTCTCGTTTCGGTGATAAGAATTGGCCCCCAGAATTTTTTTTTAAAGAGGTCATTTGAAGAAGGTCTATATCAGAGGTAGCCAAACTTTTTTGTCCCGTAACCAGTTGCTGTTTTCCATAGACCCCGTGCCTGCATAATATTGAATATCCCTAAATTGACTAACTTTAAATGTGTTTTTGACAGCTGCACTGTACTTATCGACAGCTGGCACTGTACTTACATAGGGTGTTTGGTAAGGTTGAAAGTTGTAAAAAATTAAAAACATGTACAAATTTTAGTTGTTGATTCCTAAGCGTCTACGACCTTGAATTATGAAGCATTTGAGGAAGCCGCACATGACTGCACGTGTAGCACTATCTCGCTTGCTCATTCATGTGACGCGTCTATCCTACTCGCTCGTCTCCTCGTTAGTTATGTGCGCTGAACTCCTCAATCGACTAGTGATGCATTTTGAGTTGAGTGTTGATTTCCTTCCATGATACTTGTGATGCGCGCGTTTGTTCATTGCTGTTATTGTGGCAGAGCTTGACGGTGGATCGTTTTGTCCAAGTCTTCTGCGCTCACTCCAGGGAGATGAACGACCGATCGTTAAAACTTCCTGAGGTGACGGGCTCGCCCGCTGTAGTCGACAACCCTAGTTATTATACATTTAAAATGCTGTGCTCTATACACAGTCTGTTTTAGAAGTAATTTGACATTTACGGATCGCCTAAATGTTTGTGATCACCTGCCTAGATGGAGTCCGCTGACGTTGACCCCAATTACATCTCATGCACCCCGTTTTTTTTTGTCGCTGAAGTGGACCCCTTGCAATTCGTAATCGACCCCTTGGCGTCTAATAGACCACTTTGAGAATCACTGGTCTATATCAACAAGCCCACTAGCACGCATGTCTTGAAAGGTGGAAATTCAGTCAAATGCTTTTGATAGGTCACAAAATAGACCAATAACTGTTTTGAATACCATATTTTATCAATGGTATAACACCGTACTCTTCACCACATCTATACACCACATCTCGTGTCCGGGGTGACCGCGGTCATTGTATTAATCCCGCAATATTTTAATAATATTTACAACAATTCTTCCCTCTCATTCAAAAAAAAACTAACGATATAAACTTTACGGATAATAAATTAACTATATAATATTTAATTACTCATTTTACGACCTCCGAAATAGGAATAAAAAGCAAACACGCATTTCTGCATTTTCTGGGATATTTTTAACGATATTTTGTTCCGTAAGGCAGTAAACCCGCCCGCCAGAGTTCACACACATCTCATTCTATGTACTTGCATATATAAAGAGGTCCGAAAATATGTTTTAAATGGTCGTAAAAGAATCGTAAAATCCGACTAAAGATAAAGACCGCTTTAATATTCATGCATTTTGAGAATTCCGGCTCTTGTAAGTAATTTTTCAGTGTTGCAGGCAGTGCACTGTGACGGTGCCGTGAAATTATGCAAATTATGGCGATGAAAGAGTAGAGAATATGTCGTTGACTGACAGCAAAAGTCCTAAAGTCGTAAGTCGTCGTCAAGAGTTGCATAAGTTATTGTAACATTCTCTTTAAAATGGTGTAAAACAGAATAAAAAATATAACAACACTCCGCATGAACAAAATATAATTCAAAAGTCAAAGTTTTTTATTGTTTAACAAAATGTCAATTTACAACATTATAATTGACCATACATCATACAATATGTTATGCTAAGTACAACAACATGCTATATATTCTAGAAACAGTGTTTTTCAACCTTTTTTAGATCGCGACCCCATTTTCCTAAATAAAACTCACGTGACCCCCCTTAGACCATAGCCTAGATCCCTCGACCCCCTTCCCCTTAGTCTCTCCCACCGCTGGAACTGTAAGCATTCCATAAATATATTTTTTTTTTGTTGAAAACCACATTAATTTTAACTGTTTTTTACTTTCGCAACTGTAGGTACCTAAGTACTTGTACCATCTTGTACCTACTTGTTCTACTTGTACCATCTTGTACCATCAACTGTAGGTAGGTACCTACTTGTACCATCTCAGATAAACATAAAAATTTGAAAAAGAAAAAGCAAAAAACACATAATAAATATGTTTCTCTTTCGAAGCTGTAAATGTTTGCATATTATATAATAAATATTTAGTAATATTTTCGATTTTTAGATTTAATAGCCTGCGATCCCCCCGGATTTTCCTTGCGACCCCCCAGGGGGTCGCGACTCACTGGTTCGCGGCCCACTGGAAAAACACTGATATAGTACATAAAGAAAACACATTTTACAAACAAGTACATACATAGGTACCATGTTATATTTTGTATAAAGAACTCAGCGCACTTTTATAGCACTGAGCACAAAACGCAAAAAAATATTATATTATATATTACCACCACTACTCAAAAATTATCATTAAAAAATAAATGCCATCTCTGTAAAATAATCAATAAAAATAATCACGATAACATAAAATCAAAAATAGGTCGAAATAATTTTAAAAAATATAAAAAAAAAAACAAAAAACAAATGGCCAAAATATATTACTTAAAATTAATAAAATCTTCGAGCCGATAAAAAGCATTTTCAAAAAGGAATTCCTTTTCTTTAAACTTTTGAAATAACTTTTCAAATAAATTATCTTTTCAAATAAACTTTACACATGAATAATGTACAGACTTTCCGGTAGACTATTGAAATTACAAATATTTCAACCATATCATTATATGTTTCTCAAATAGGTAAAGAATAGAATAGAATTATTTTATTGTGCTATAAAAACATAACTTAATGAATATTACACTGGTTTTATAAAAAAGGCAATTTATGCACAAATGGCGGACTTGTCGCTATAGCGATATCTTACAGTCAACAAGGTCTAAAGTTTTATGTGATTTATGTTTCATGTGATAATACAATACATGTTATGAGTATTACTTGCGGAAATACTTTTTAATAAGTGGGTTAACAAGAAGAATTGGCCCCAGTAGTGCTAAAATAAACAAAAGGCCCCTCCCCCAACTAACATTTATTATGGTATATAGGAAGTAATTTCTGTATACCCAGCTACATTACATATTTATATTGTAGCTACATATAAATCGGCGTGTTCATTTGGGGGCATTGCCTAGAACATGTTGCGGAACAAGTTTCCAAGAACTTCAGCCAGACTAACGGGATCACATAGAAATAGTGTAACCAGCTCCTGTGCAATATCAGAAACGCAGCAACGCGACGGTTTATACTTTTTAAGTGTCTCGGAAAAAGCTATTCATGTCCCTACATTTCTAGTTATCCTAGATCTAAACCCATCCTCTTCTGCACTCCTTACGGATGTTCTCTAAATGCTATTTATTTATTACAAAATAGCATTATTTTTTAACCGACTTCAAAAAAGGAGGAGGTTATCAATTCGGATGCGTCTTTTTTTTAAATGTTTGTTACCTCAGAACTCCGTTATTTATAAATCGATTTGGAAAATTCTTTTTTTATTTGAAAGGATATACTTCCAGATTGATCTATCAAACTCCTGTTCTGGTGATGGGATACATTAGAAATTGAGGGAACTCCTCAAATATTATCAGATGAAGTTAAAAATTTACATGTTGATGCAGTTCCGATTACAATGCATTTTTTATGATAAGCATGACCTGATTCTGAACCCATGATTGGATCCCGACGAGGGGACTCCTCAACGGTCAACGGCACAGACACGAAATTGTGTATACGCATTCAGTTATGACAGCCCGTTCTAAGTTTCACCATGACATGGCTGCTGCAGCCAAGGTTGGCTCCCGACGAGGGGACTCCTCGACGGACACGAAATTTTGTATATGTACTTACTACAATACAATACAATTAACTACTGCAGTAGATAGACATTCCTACATTAGATGCGTCACAAAATTGAATCCTAAAAAAATAATTATTAAAAACATAACTATCATGATAGTTGTCTTGGCTGTAATATTATATTCAATATTACCTACATACAAATAATCAAAATATACTGATGTGATTAAATAGTCAGGGATAAAAATATATTAAATAAAAATGCAAATTCTATGTAGAATACTCAAATTACGACAGCCCGTTCTAAGTTTCACCAAGACAGGACTGCGGCACTCAGGGTTGCTTGCAACGAGGGAACTCCTCAACAGTTAACAGCACAGACACGAAATTTTGTATACGCATTCAATTATGCTAGCCCGTTCAAAGTTGCACAATGACGTGATTGCTGAACTTTTAAAAAAATGGAGTCGCGTTTTTTGGTAAAAATTAAAAAAATTATGAAGTAATACATTTTTCGTTTAGTTTAGTCTACTCTAATTTAAATTATTTCAGTTCCACGAAGATTGGCTGTAAGAGATTGAAATGTAGGCAAAAAGTCCACCTGTTGTATGTTTTGTTTTAAAATATGCTATAAAGACATTCTATTACCTAATCAGAGATATTCTATTATCTAATCATGTTTAAAAAGAGACGATATTATTCCCCTTATGGTAAATGTCCTATTTCCGAGTAAAAATAAATAAACAAATAATAAAGAAGTGCACGTTACTGCGTCTGTTATCACTTACCTAAATATAATCGGTTGTCACCCACATGTTTGCAGCGTTATCAGCAGCTCAAGTTTTATAAACGCGTTGTTTTAAAAGCGTTTTGTTGTTATCTATAAAGCGATTACGTGTCTGTCTACTCCGAACGCCGCGCAAATGTGTAATTTCTTTCTTTGTTCAAAAAACAGTAGTAACTACATAGGTAATGATCAAACGTACTGATGATTAGAAAGTACTGATCCAGAGTGTAATGGCGGTGTTGCACTGAGAAAAAATATTCGATGAATTCTTACATAAGCATTTTGTTATTGAGGTTTTATACAGAAGAACGATCTTACAAACGTAATTTTGTTGAATTACAAGGAATTTTGTTAAAGCTCTATTACTCGATTATATGTATCAACAATTTCCTTACTGTCAATACGGAAGTAACAATATACCGTAATATCACCATGATTCATGTGTCCGACTACGACTGTACGTATACTACTACATGCTCTCATGTTAGAAGCGAGATCCCAAGGCCGCGACGTAATAAAATAACATTACGACACGGTAACTACCTTCACGCTAACACCGTTACGCGTCATATTAATTCATACGAATGGACCACAGTCCGAGTCATATACGTAATCCTTGTTGAAACATGCGTAGCGTTATATTTTTGTCAGTGTGCTTTCCTCGATTGGTTATTCTTGTGTTAATTTAGGTACGTTGCTAATGTTGTACGTACGTTGCTAAGCACGTACTGCCAAGTTCCAGGCGACTAGTCGATACTTAGGCCTCAAACTTTTCAATAAATTGCCCGAAAGATTAAAAGCAATTAAAAACATCGATATTTTCAAGAAATCCATCCGAGTCTATCTGCTTAAAATCAACATGTATGCTCATAACGACTTTTTCAAATATTTTGAAAATACATAGCATCGTATCTACCCATTTAATCTAATACATATTATTTACCGTTATTTTTTTTGTTGTAAACTGTTATCATATAGTCTATGTTTTTGTAAATTGGTAAGTTTAAAGCTATATATTGTATATCATCTCTTGTCTAAATTGAGTAACTAGTTTAAGATTAATTACTGTCATTCCCACACAATATAATTGTATGGTTGTATTGAAAATAAATACTTTTTATCTTTATCTCTTTTTAAAATGATAGTCGTTGAAAAGTCCTGATAAATGAAATAATAATGAATGAAATTCAATTTATTTTCATTATTAAATTAATTTTTATAGTAATATATCTCTCCTAATGTAAAAAGTAAATATTAAAAAAAATAATTCTTGTCTTGTGTTTTAGTTTAAAAAAATCGGTCCCATTTCCTCTATTTTTAAGAAGATTTTTATTTTTAATAATATGTCTTTAGCCTTTGATAATATTTTTTGTAAGTAATAATGTAGGTCCCTTAATGCAAGAACTATAAATATTTAACACGTTTAACCCTATCCTGGAAAAATGATATTTCGGACGAAGACACTTCTTGCACTAAGCCCCAGATATTACTTGAATCAGTCATTTTAAAAACAACATACCAAAGAGTGAATTTTACAAGAGAGATAAAAAATAAATCTCTTAAAATATTACAACTTTTTGTTATACACTTTTATTCAAGTTAAATGCATTATTACTTTTAGGACAGTCTTACGACATGAAAACAGTTTAAAATGTAATATTTCCTAGAAAAATATTAAAACAAAATGTCGGTTGTACTGTTGTTGAAAGAAATGCCTGAATAAGTTCTTATTTTATGTGTCTTTGGAAATTAATTCATACAACCGACGTTTAGAAACTCACATATTCCTATGTAGAAAAAAAAACACATTTTTCTTGCTCCATTTTGATTAACTTTTATGTTTCGATTACAGAGTAGATTATATTAGGTTAGTTTTTAAGAAAAAATAAATTGAAACTGCATTTCTATTGATTATTGATTATTTACCTTTTTCGTTTTATTGAAATTAATTTTATTGTGTTTTATGATAGGTATTTTACAAATATAATTAGCAGACTGACAGACTGACAGACGCATTGACATATCAATGACCTTGTTTTAAGAGTAATGATTAATTTCTAAATACATTGTTTATTGCCTTAAGTAAAGTCCTAATATTATTAGATAATTTTTTTTCTCTTTTAACATATGTAGTTTATAAAGTATGCACAAACCACTATTTTCTTGGTACGCTTGCCTTAGTACGGGCCTACGACTAGTTAGGCAGCGTTGATCTAAAGGACTGGGCTGCGGTACTCTCTTTTTTGCTACTATTTACAGCGGAGCCTCTAATGATAATATGTAATGTACTGTAGTTTTAAAAAATGCGCATTTCTTTAAATAAATAAAATAAAATTTCTGAAACTTCTAATCGATAAAAGTTGTAAATTTATCGAATCACTGTGGTGGCATTTGTACCATCAATAACCCGTTTTTTTTTGTTTACGATTGGAAACGTATGCGGGATGGTTTTTAGTACCCAAAGCCCATGAATCGATGTAGTGTAAAATATGACTTATGGGGTTTTTGAATGGACCGATTAATTTGAGTATAATGTTGAGCGTAAAACTTTTCATACGTTGCGCGTGCTACTTGATTCTTCTTCTTTTTCAACTGCAAAACCAAATACATAATTACCCTTGTTCAAAGCGTTGAAAAGATTCGAGCTTTACATCGCAGGTGACAGTTTAAAATGCACTTCGGGTCATCAATTATATCGGTGGGTAACAGAATGGCATGGAAATATTTACGGAATGCTCGTTTAGCCTCGTATATTATAGGGCGGGTTGAGAAACATACAAGAAACGACACGAGCTTCGATACTTTCACATATTCCATCAGTATTATAAAGTATTTGTTTCTCATTTAAGGCGACATGATACCTGGGAACGACCATATCTGTAGAATTTTAGTTTTATGAGTTTTTTGATAAATATAAGCATTAATTAAAAAAAGTTTCTAAGCGAATCCTTTCGATAAAGAACCAATTTAAAATTTGGTCTCAAAAAAGTTACTCATTGCCTTGGACATTAAGGCTTTAAACTGACTTCGAAAACTTTCAGGCGCGTTTACTCCTACAATGTAAGCGGTGTGTGTATATTATTATAATTTCATTATATTGACTGGTTAATTCTCTAGGGCAGCACCTAGCCACAATGTTTATTTAGGCCCTAAATTAACTACAATTAATTTAAACGTGAGAGCGCTCTGACCGTTACGCTAAGTATGATTTGCCATTAACACCCTTATTGCACCATTTTAACCTGTGCGCAAGACGCTTTTTGTTTGTCAGCGTTGCGATCAAGCGGTATAGTCACCGCCTGCCTATTCGGCAGGCGGTGACTACCGTTTTTACTATTAAACTTTAACCTAACTACACGAATAACATTTATAATTCATTATTCGATGTGTTGTTCACACTGCTCCGTGGTTGTTCAGGCACTTCCGCATGGTTTCCCCCTTAACCAAAGTTTTTCATAGTTATAACAAAGTAATTCATAGAGATAAAACAATATGAAATATGTACCTATCTGACAAGTGGCAATTTTTAAAAAAAAATTACAGTGGTCTATGCTCAATATTAAACATGCTATGCAAAAATAGGGACAATTGAAAGTTTTCACAAATAATCAAGACATATTGTACATCGCAAAAAAGAAAATACATTTATTATGCAATAAGGTAAATTTCTAGTAAAGAGATAAGAAAGCCACATTATGATTTTATTATATCCACAGCATATATTTTATTTTCACATATATTTTAGCCAAAATATAATTATATATATTTAACTCATTACGTGTAATAAATAGCCTAAAATAAATAATAGTACTAATATAAATAATAAGGTAAGATAATCTTAAAATATAAAAGTATAGGTAATGTAAATGGGTATAATATAAATAATAATATAATATACATAATAATCATTACAATATTTTACATCATTTGACGAAGGAAGTACTATTCAAGCCAAATAGTGTGAATCGTGAGTTTAATCTCTTTGAAGCAAGTATTTGATGATAATTAAATATATCCAAACTTTGCAAATGTAGATGAAATGAAATGAAAATGAAAATGAAATGAAATGAAAATAGATTGCACGATCTATAGAAGTACATATTTTGACCATAATTTAGACCAGTATTGACTCTCGGTAGATGAAATAAGTCACGCGCCCTGGTCCTTTTCTTTGGGATTCGATAACGGTTTCTGCCAACTATCTATTTTATAAATAAATAAATACAAACGGAGCTGCCATGGAATTCACCGACCGGAGTCGGGCCCATCATAATACTATTTTTTTACACTTCTGGGGGGTGAGCAGTGGATTCCGGACTTACGAACCGGCTGTGGTAGGTTTAGGACAGCTGTCTTGCCACATGTGAGCGTTCACCTTGCCACCCATTCACTCCCCCTTCGAAGCCATAGAATTTGAGATGCGCAAATCGCAGTTTTAGATAATTTTTCTAAGAAAGAGTTGATTATTTTTCTGGAAAGGCCAAGATCTTTAAAGAGGTGAAATAGAGATTTAGCTGGCAGGCCACGAGCGCCAACTTCCACCGCGTGAAGGTGAACAGTGAAGCCGTTCCGGGTTACGGCATTTGCAAGATCATGGTATTTATTTAATTTGTACTCGTGGTCTTTTGGGATATTTGATTCCCATGGAACAGTTAATTCTACGATAAGAGCCACCTTCCGAGATAGAGAGTAAAGAGTTATATCTGGACGGAGGGCTGTGCATCCGAGACTTTCAGGGAATTTATACTGCTTAGAGACCGAATCAACCTCCAGAATCCAATCTGTAGCTTTCTCGATTATTGAGAAAGGTTTTGTAGTTAAATGTTTTTTGCCTTTAGAGCCATCCCGCACAAACTGTATTGGGGGTTTGGAGGATACTGTCAAACCCTTGTTGGCACGAGCCACTGAGAGACTAATTACCTCGCGAATAACAGCGAGAACTTTGTCATGGCGGTAAGTGTACCGTCCTTGATCTAAGGCAACCTTGCAGCCAGCTAGAATGTGTCTAGCTGTGCAAGGGGTATTGCTACAGAGGGGAAAAGAACTATCCTCGGCAAAGCTCCAACGAGCGAGGTTACTGGGGTCTGGAAGTGTATGCTGAAAGGCATTCAAATAAAATTTCAGCATCTCTGGCGTCCAGTCATAGAGCATTACCTTCCAGTGCATTGGAGGCGGAATGCAAAAGTCCCCAATTGTTGTCCAATCATTCTGGCATTGAAGGCCAATAGCATGAGCCATACTCTTGCTGTCGTAATCTCCCCGCAAAAGAGACTTCTTCAAGTCCACGTCGCTCGTGGTTGTACTGCCATACCCCAGACCAGTGCCATTCTGGCTGATTCCAGTAAGGAACTTTTTGTGGAAGTCTACGCGGGCTTGTAGATCATTTGAATCACTACGGCCACTTATTACGTGCTTCGATATTGCCGGATCTTTGGAATTGCACAGAATCGAATTTTTGGTTATTCTGGAGTTGGCGTAGAGGAGAGAGGGCAGTTTAAGCGCTAGCCCAAAATTTTGTTTGGACCTGAAGAGAGTCGAGGGGTCAGCTGGTTTGGCTAAGGACAGCCAGGATTTTAAACTAGCTGTCACCAGCGCATCTAGACGGGACAGTTGGGTTTTGGTAAAATCGTAAATAAGAAAGGGCCATGACAAATGTGACGTTAGATAATTGTCATAGATCCAGGCCTTACGAGGGCCAGAAATTAGCAAGGCATCTATTTTCGCCAGGCAAAAATAGATGCCTTAGATAATATTGTAAAGAAAACGTAAATGATATTGGAATGTACAACAAATGTTTATCATATATACATTATCTCGGAAACGTACATCATTATCCTGAAGTGAGTCCATTTTGTAAGTATTAAGTCTTACTGAGTAACTTCCAGAGGTCTGAAACGATTTAAAACCGAGATTCCACAAAGAAGTAATCTTAAGGCCTTTTTTGTCGCGTAGACCACTTGATTTTTTTTGTTTTCTGTAGGCCCCTTATGCCTGTCTAATAATGCTTTTTCATAAACTTATTAACTTTAAATGTGTTTTGACAGCTGGCACAGTAGTGATCACTTACACAGGGTTTTTGGTTAAGTGAACAGGAGTAAAAAGTGAGCGAATTTCCTTGAGAGTGCCCCCCAGAAGTACCCGAGTTTCTCGTTTGTTTCACGTGCCCAGATGCAATACAAGCCACTTCAGCAACTCTACTATGATACGGTTACTCACCTCTTTTAATAACAGATTTAATGACCTTGACATTTTTTCTCTGGACAGGAAGCCTTTTCTTCACGCAGTCGAAGAACAGCTCAGGAACGATAATTAATTTAAATATTTATAAAATACGCACTACTTATTACTTTATTATATACAATGTATTTATGTGTGTATGTATGTCTATATGTATATATATATATATATATATATATATATATATATATATATATATATATATATATATATATATATATATATATATATATATATATATATATATATATATATATATATATATATATATATATATATATATATATATATATATATATTATATATATATATATATATATATATATATATATATATATATATATATATATATATATATATATATATATATATATATATATATATATATATATATATATATATATATATATATATATATATATATATATATATTGTTAATATTTGATTGGTTTTGTCTAAAATCTTTTTTTAAAGAATTCGTTTAAAGGATGACACTTTGATGAAAAAATAAAAATAATAAAAGCCACTTACATAGCTGGAAGGTTTTTCCCGGACTGGATTGGGAAATGCTTATTTTAAATGAGATGTATATCTGGATGAGCACTACTTTCGACAGTGCAATGTAGGTTTAATGGGATCCCTTTATGGCTAGCGAACGATCGCCGTTCATCCACATCTCAAAAACAAAGCGTATCCTTATGCAAACCAAAATAAAATGTCTTTATTAAAGACAAATTAAAGCAAAAACAATGAAAAAAATCACAATCAATCGTCTCTTAAATGCGGAATGACATACCGAAAATTGGATTTGAAATTCGAATATATCCACTCTTTAAAAGGACGATATACGATTGCAGTGCTCGCTATCAGCTAGCCATTAAATGAAAATAAAAATAAAATACTTCGTTTGCTCGTTCCCATGAAATAAGATATAAATCGTAATTTCTGGTCGAGAAGTGTATACTTAATGCTATATGATATTTACAAGAGTTCAAAACATAAGATAAAATTGTATAATATTGTTAATATTTGATTGGTTTTGTGTAAAATCTTTTTTTAAAGAATTCGTTTAAAGGATGACACTTTGATGAAAAAATAAAAATAATAAAAGCCACTTACATAGCTGGAAGATTTTTCCCGGACTGGATTGGGAAATGCTTATTTTAAATGAATGTATGTCTGGATGAGCACTATATATATTTATATATATATATATATATATATATATACATATATATATATATATATATATATATATATATATATATATATATATATATATATATATATATATATATATATATATATATATATATATATATATATATATATATATATATATATATATATATATATATATATATATATATATATATATATATATATATATATATATATATATATATATATATATATATATATATATATATATATATATATATATATATATATATATATATATATATATATATATATATATATATATATATATATATATATATATATATATATATATATATATATATATATATATATATATATATATATATATATATATATATATATATATATATATATATATATATATATATATATATATATATATATATATATATATATATATATATATATATATATATATATATATATATGTCAATAGTATACGTATGTACGGCCATTTATGAACGTACATAGGTATATTACACATAGTGTTATAACAATCCCTCCCTTCCATTTCCGTTCCCCTATTGTACTTATACATTTAAATTTAGAAATGCTTCTTTTTCCTTTTTTCCTTTTTTCTTAAAAAAAAAGTTATAAAATTATTATCTTTTAAATAGGTGCTTTATATTATTTGCTAATTTGAAATGTATTAATGGCTATATTAATGTTAATTTATAAAATGTTTTTTTTTTAAATATAATGAATATACTGTAGGTATACATTTAGCTAATAAAAATAAAATAAAAAAAATAATAAAAAAAAACATATACAATTTTTATTCGTAGCATTATTTCATTTCTAAGCGACCATGACCTTGACATTTCGCATTTGAAAAAGCCACACATAACTGCATATGTAGATTATCTCGTTGGCTCATTCATTGACACGCATCCGTTTATATCGTTCGTCGTGTGCGTTGGCCTCCCCAATCGACTAGTGATAAGATTTGAGTTGAGTGTTGATTTCCTTTCATGACACTTGTGATGCGCGCATTTATTTATTGTGATTATTTTTAACACACAATGTTTTAGGTGTAATACCACATTTACGGGCTTAAATCTTCACCTTGACCATAGTAAAATACAAACAGTATAACATCTCCATAGTACGCATCGATTTCGCACTCATTCAGGCGCCCGTATGAGTGCGAAATCGATGATTCACAGATTCTCGGACGCCCCGGTGCTAGCCAGTCAGGGCTGTCTTATTGTTCATTTGCGTAGGTAAGTATGTGTTTAGGTAAGTAGGCGCATAGGTATGCAAGTGCGTAGGTAGGTAGGTAGATTCTTAAGTACCTTTAACTTACTAAAAGTATACTTTAACTTACTAAAATGTAGGTATTTTGAACACATGCAACAAGTGATGAATGCTGTCACACTAAGTCAGCACTAACTCATATATTCTGTTACAGTACAATTTTGGGAACCGACTCTTGATCTATAAACCAAAAATACATAAACGTACCTAATAATTATAAAGAATTGTTTTTCTGCTTTAATGGGATCACAACTTGTCAATGGTGTATTTGTTGTGGCAACCCTGGTGGTTTGGTTAAGCGTAGGTACATATTTCGATAATGGGCTCGAGATTTCCTACTGATGTTATTTTACTATGCCTTGACCTGCCTAAATAGGGTCCGCTAAAGTAAACCCTAATCTCGTGCATCCCCATTTTTTTCTCGCTTACATGGACCCCCTGCAATTAGAAATCGACCCCTGAGGCACATTTGGGAATCACTGATATAGAGTCTCTTAACTTTATTTTTATAGACTGTATACTGAGGCGAACAAATGATAGACACGTATTGGTAGCAAACGGTTTCGTGCAGCTTGGGTCACAACATCTAATGTCTTTTCGAATCGGTCCAACTCACGATTCAACCCCTATTCAGTAGCCTCCTCGTGTGGAAGACTACCCCGGGTAGGACTCTTCCGTCTCAGGCCTCACGGCTGGTGGATCGGTTTTCCCTGGTGGATTGCCTCCCGACGCTGCTGGACGGCTTGCGCACCGTTCGGCGACATACAATCGGTATGTGCACTCTGACTGAAGGAGTCGGGAGACTATATCGTTGACCTGTCGTCAACTACTCTTGAAATGACCAATTGGCTACCTGATCCTGAATTCATTTCCGGGCAAACGATGCCAATGGTCCGCGATAGATTCAAACTGAATCACCGCTAAAATATAAGGCAGGTAGAGGTCGCGCAAGCGACTTCGAAACCGTAACCAGTCGGGAGTTTCGAGGCATCCTGATGGTTAATTCCATACGGAGATATCCTTTCCAATCTGGTAGTCAGGGGACGAGGATGCACGCTGGATACCTTTCCCGGTGCCTCTCAGTAAGGCGTCGGCCTCTGACGGGCATGTTAGTTTAGCTAGACGGTAGGTTTGTATTTGTCTCTAAGTCTTCTACGCTCACCTTACGGGAAATAAAAAGATAATTATCGTTAAAACTTCCTAAGGTGACGGGTTCGCCGGTGGTAGTCGACACTTCGAAGACCCGTATTCGAGAATGCTGCGCACATAGAAAAAGTGGGATCTCAAGTCACTAAACGGTTTACACATATCATATTGGTCATCCTTGTCATGCCGTCCTCCTTGTTCGTACAAATTACTTCTGGCATTCATCGTACTTTTCTCCTTGTCAAAGGTGCGATAAACTCTACCAGTCCGACCAAATAATATATGGACTATTAGTTTATTATTTATGTCCTGTTTCTCCTTAATAAGAAGTCGTTAAGGCACTTTGTCAATGTATGCGATGCTAAACCCAAAATAGCTGGGGGGGCTATCCATCAACAGCAGTCACCGCGGAATACGCAACCCGAAACCCAACAAGACGCACGCACACGTCCCCTAAATAAATCTTCACCACGGTGATTTGAACACATTCCTTTTTTTTCACTTTCACTCGAGGGGGTGACCTCGCTGACATCTCACTAACTAGCCACGAATTTATTACTCTCCCGAAATCTTTCTACGTTTCGTCATTGGTATTTATATGGCATTAGATTTGCGCAACTATATAGGAGGATTTGGTAACAATTCTGATAAGGCGAAATGCAGGTCGCGCTGATAGCATTGACGGCCAAACTATAAAATAGGTATATAATAGGTAGCTATTTATTATAATAGGTAGCTATTTATTTGGCATTACTAACGTTGGGATATTCTTTGTACTTGCGATAAGACTGTTTTGTAACAAATATGTAAAGCTTGATGTACCCTTGACTGTACTGTACGAAGGTACACACATAGTATGCGTGAAATTTTTGAAAAGGAAAATGTATGACGGAAGTTTGCCAGACGTGTTTTTATCCTTTTTAATATATTTACTTGTTAACGTATATATTAAATTAATGTTATTATTAAAGTCGTTGTAATGTTATTACAACGCATTTGATTTTATAGTCTATAAATTGTTATGGCAAAAATAAACAATAATTAAATAAATTTCTCGCTCCGCTGTCCCTCCAGAGTCGGACGAAGACAATATTCAACTATGGTTGAAGAAGTTCTACAGCACAACTTCATTGTTCCCAGGTTAAACTTCCCTATTCTGATAGTAAGCGCCTTCAATTTATCCAGCTTCAATTTTAATCCTTCGAGTAGCGGCATAATTTCATGGCAGACCGCGGCAATTTGTTAGAATTTCTTGCAATATCGCCGCGCTCGACAAAAGTACTATAACTATGGAATCATACTATAGCAATCATAAAAAGAATAACTGTGCAATGATCGCATTGAAATTTTGTATATAGAATATTGAAACTTCATTTTGTGAAACAATTAGATAATTATGAATAAATATGAGAATATCGAAAAAGTGAAAAAAACTCGGCATCCCTAACTTGTCTTACGGAAAAATACGGAACCCTATTAAGAAATTGTAAATACTATCGTGATCTTTGTTAGATTCTGTACATATCAAAGGTAATATTTTGTTTTGCTTATTTAGATACAAAAATATTTAGACATAAAAGCTCATAAAAACCAATATTTTTTTTAAATAATTTCTCGAAAAAAATTGATATGGATGGAAGCCGCCAATATTGGTCGTTACGTGGTTAACGATGTTCTGATGTGCAACAAATTTGGTCGTTACGTAGCCGATAGCCAAGTTTTTCAACTAGTAAAACAAACGAGAGACATAACTATGAGACAAACGAAAGTTAGCAAAACACTCACATTATGAACTACTAAATATAATATGTGACATCGATATAGATAAGTAGTCCCTACTGTCAGTTAAAAACTGATAAGGTAATGACAACTCATAGTTGAACAAGGAAAAACCCTAAGCGCTTCCACCGCTATAATAGATAACAACTAAAAGGGCCGATAACTAGAGTTTACCTAAAACGAATTTAAAATTACATTCCTAGCGAAAATCATTTTTGTGAACAAAGATGTATGTTGTCGTAACCTATGGCTCAATGTTGTACTATTTTTTTTAAACATCTACGATGAGTACCACCTGCTCCGTGAGTACCACCCTAAAGACGATTAAATATTATTTTTTCAATGATTCTGCCTCACCTATCTAGGCAGCGCTTTTTCCAAGGAAGACACCAAATTTATATGTTTTTTTAATACAATTTAAAATCTAATTTTATGACAAAGATTTTTCTTAATTTAAGATTATAAGGTATCATAACCTGCGGAAGTTCAAAATGGTTTATGAATTTCTTACAGTAAAATAAAATAAAAACATTATAATTATTGTTAACGAAAAAATATCTTAGGCCTCAGATACACTTGCGATAAAACTTCTGCAAGAAATATCTGACAGACTGTCCGATAGCAACTTAGTTTAACATTTTCGTGTTCAAGTTTTACACTAGCTAGTTGCAATCGGACAATGGGCTCGATTGCGTTTCTTCGTGAACTAAAATCGGAAATTAGTCCGTGTGATAGAGACAGGGCAATAAGCCAGAGCGGAGTGTGAGATGACCGGTTGTCACTTTTTCGCATTAAAACTGCGCGCCAAGGTCAAATCTTAGACCGCACGAAATATGCTCGAATTTATTCGGACGAGTATAAGCTCGGCAGGTAGTATTTATCGACGATCGTTCGTTTCATATTCCGCTCTAACGTATTGCTCTGTCTCGTTCGCTTGGACTAATTTTAGGTTTAGTTCACAAACGCAATCGGGCCCAGTCTGTCAGACATTTTTTGCAGAAGTTTTGTCGCAAGTGTATCTGAGGCCCTAGACAGTGTTATTTAGTTATTATTATTATTATTATTATTATTACTTTTACAAACAGGCAGCATAATTGCTGATATGTCTAAACATAAAACTGAGTATTAAAATTTTTGAATATGTTGACACTACATGCTTCAACCAATTCAGCAGGCAAACTGTTCCACTAGTTTACAATCCGGTTGATTAGGAAACGTTTCCTGGGATTCGTGTGGAATCGTGCTTTCTCCAGTTTAAAGTTGTGTCCTTGCAGATGATGCTTGTGGTTTCGCTTGAAGATAGAAGACAATTCGGTGCAATTGTACATTCATTGATGATCTTATATGTTTCAATGAGGTCACCCCTAGTCCGACGATCCTTGAGTGTAGGCAGTTGCAATCTGCGGAGTCGTTCTGCATATTCCAGATTTTTGATCCTTAGTAGCTTAGGTCTTATGTATAGTCTTTAGACAACATATACATTTCATCGAACAGCAACATTATTTTATTTTTACATTGCCTTTACTACGTTATTATATTTTTATAAACTATGACGAAAACGGTGACATACAGACAGACAACGGAGTCCGTTTGTTTTAAAATTCCTATTGAAAAACCGTTTAAATTAAAATCGATTAAATTTTCATCGACATCCTAACAAACTCGACATAATCGATTCGCCCATACATTACATTACATTAGATTTACCTCGTGTCCAATTGGCGGCTAAAAACCGCTCTTGGACGTGTCAAAATATTTGTGTTTTAAGTAGTAAGTCTGATTACTACTTTTATCTTTAGTTAACATACATATATTATTTAAAAAAAATATATAGTATCTAAGAAACTTTGGAACCTACTAAAAGTTATTCATCGTTGAATCGTTTTACAAAACAAATTAAAGGCTTATTTAATAAAATAGTCAATAATACTAAACACACAATAATTAAAATGGTCTGTTAAAAAGTTGAATAATCAAAGCAGAAGCCTAATAATTGAAATAGTCAATAAATCGAATGTATACGTACTAAAAACTGTACATAGTAACATTCAAAGTAGTAAGTAGATTGTTAAATAATCAAACTAAAGCTAAATCTTACATTTAAATATTAAAGTACATATATAATTATCATTCAAATTGGTACAATATTTGCAAAGTCATGGCCCTCGAATTCGGTCAGATTATAAAAAGGGTGGCCGATCAGCATCTCCTTAATGTTTTTTTTTAATTGTTTGTCTTCCAGTTGTTTGATAGTGGTAGGGAGTAAATTGTTGAATTTAATGCTAAGGTATAAGTAGCTCTTCTGTACTTTTGCCAGTCTTGTTCGGGTCATGCATAAAAGGGAATTACCGCGTGTATGGTGAGAGTGAATGTCCGCTCTAGTTGCGGTTTCTGTTAGGTGCTGCCTGGCATACATTAAGCACTGGTATATGAACGCCGAATACATGGTCATTATCTTTGCCTTACTGAAGTATGCTCTGCATGAGGTCCTGGACGTTACCTGATACATGCTGCCCTGTGCTCTTTTTTGCAATAGGATGATTATTTTACTGTTTGCGGCATTTCCCCAAAATAGTAGTCCATAAGTCATTAATGAGTCGAAATACGCAAAATACACTGATTTGGCTGCCGCGAAGCCACAAAGACTTCTGATTTACACCAGTTTGATGTTGCAGTTTAGCACGATTATTATGATATATTTTTTATTGTTTTGAATTAAGCATGAATTTCTTTCTTTTCAGATTTTGTAGCCTGCACGAGATGATCATCGATATTTAAAAGAAGAAATTATTCTCAACTAGTGTCAACAACAAAGGAAGCAGCAAGATGTTCCACAGCAACGCTGGCAATTATGTGGAGATGTCATCCGGCGCCGGCGCGCACTACCATGGACAAGCAGGTCACCTGGCCGCGCAGGCTCCGGTCTACGTGCCCTCCAGCAGGGCGATGCCTCCGACACAGTATGGCCACAGCGGTCACCACTTCGCTGGAGGTCAGAACCCCTGGCACCATGCGTCGCCTGATGGATACGGTAAGTTAACACACTCAGGGAACTTCAATCAGGGACTTCAATAGTATTAGGTGATGAAGCCCAAACTCTAAATAAGTAATGTTTATGCAGTACGATAACTTATTGAAAAGATATAAAACGAAATCGGTTGTGTCATCCTAAGACTTTTCCAGCGAGTAGCCATATCATTATCTTAATGTTAATTCCATAAATTTAATCGATCAGCGCCCTCACTCGGCTTGGGTTCCGTTGCAACCGCCTCGGCCGACGCGGTTCGTTTCTTGGCTAATGTCGGGGTTGGGCCAAGCGCTAACAGTCAAAGTTAATATTTGATTAAAATGTATGGCACAATACCACACAAAACAAGGCATATGTGTACCAAATTTCAAGTCTCTAAATCCAATATTTCGAGATTGAAATATGACTAGTGCCCCTCCACTAGAATACAAACACACAGGCAGACAGACCGACAAACAGACAGACACACAGACAGGCTTTCATCTGCAAATGGTCTTAATCGTCTCAGCGGGGCTGAAAATGAATATGTATTTACGTCTCCATCTAGAAAAGAAAATTGCGCCTTCACAATACTTTTCCTCCTCGTCGGTTGGCGAGCCTGTTAAGTAATACATATAGCAGAAACCCATTATCAAAACATATATCTATTCATTCTAGATTCTTATGTTAAATTCATCAACATTCCTCAAGCCCGAGAAAATTAATTTAAGGATTTTTTTTTTAGAATTAAGAACTTTTTTACAGTGAACTAATCTAGCACAAGTAACATACCTCAGTGTTAACTAAATGATCATTTTGTCAAGCAATTTTAAAAATGAGATCCGCAAATAGTTTTGACCTATTTTGTATTGCATATAGCAGATCTTTCCTGGCAAGCAGACAAGCCCCCCTCCTTCCGTGCTAAACCCCATCCCACCTCCCCCCAAATCTCTTTAACATCTCTCCGCCCCAAACCGCCGCTGTGTGTCTGTGTGTGTGTCTAAATGTGTGGGTATGTGTGTGTAGGTCTGTGTGTATTTCTCCATACAGCGCCCAAACGCTTAATCCGATTAACTGAAAATTGGTAAACAGGCCATAGCGAGAGGCGCACTAGTCGCACTAATCATACTTAAATATCAAAATATTGGCGCACTAATCATACGCACAGGAGGCGCACTAATCATACTTAAATATCAAAATATTGAACTTACAGACTTGAAATTTGGTAGGTACACAGATGTATTGATAGGTCAACATCACACTATGAATTTTGGTTGAAAAATCATAGAGCTTCACAGCAATTACAGGTAAAAAAAACCAAGGCAAAATTGCTCTGATGACCATCTAGATGTGAGAATGTGGATTATTGCTCTCCGACAATACTTTAACTTGAAATTTCAATCAGGCCAACCTCCTTCCTGAAGGGACATCACGCTCAAAATCCTTCTATTAGTCATTGCCTACTTGCCAGGAAAGTTTTGGGGTGACACAACCGTTTTTTTTTCAATATTTTACTACACACAGTATTGATGCTGATGCAGTATGTTTTATGTACCAGAATAATCCGTTTGGTGGTTCGATGCGATTTTTTAAATTCTCGTAGTCTGAAATAATTTTGTTTTGTTTTAGGGGCAGCTGCTGCAGCTTCTCTGAGTCCAGCAGGAGCCCTGCCGGCACAGTTCTACACGGCACAAAACGCGGTTATGATGACCTCGTGGAGATCAGCCTATGATGGATTTCAACGAACTAGTCCATATGGTAATAAATTGAAAACTATATCGTATTATAACAAATGACCATAATTAATGTCTTAAATTAATTTGTGCAAAATAAGCTCACAACCCCTTGAGTATGATACGACCAAATCTGGTTCTGAAACAATTATCCGTTGAGTATGATACGACCAGATCTGGTTCCGCGTTTTTTTTCACTTCTTTGACGTTCTCATATTTATTCATAATTATCTAATTGTTTTACAAAATGATATTTCAATATTCTATATTCGAAATTTCAATGCAATCATTGTGCAGTTGTTCTTTTTATGATTGGTGTAGTAGTTTCGTAGTTATAGTACTTTAAGGTCGATGTCGCCGAAAATCCTGCAAAAGAGACAGATGCATCCATGAAAATACCCATTTACTCCAAGGGTTAACCCCTCAAATGAATGGCGATTAGCTCGGGTTTGCCTACGGCAAAATGTATATAAATTTATATTTACATTTACATTTACATTTACATAGAGCGGGGTTTACTATAGAGCTATAGCATTACTATAGAGCGGCGCACATTTACATTTACATTTATATAAATTTATATACATTTTGTATACATTTTGCCATAGGCATCCATTATTGGACGCCTCACATTTAAGGCATTAAAAGAGAAAGCATTGATTTCAAATACTAAGTAAATGGCGAGTATATCCTCAAAGTTCAGTGCATCCGATATCTTGGTGTACTACAGGAAGCTGCTAAATCTGTTTATTTTGCCTATTTCCACTCCATCATAACGTATGGCCTTCTGTTTTGGGGAATGGCACCAAACTCAAAAAGAATCTTTCTCCTCCAGAAAAGAGCGGTACGCATTTTTGTATTGAGTCTCTCCAAGAAGTTCTTGTAAGCCGCTGTTCGTAGAATCAGGAATCATGACTCTATTTTCTTTCTACATCTATCAAAATATTATGTACGCTCGTAGACACCTAGCAGAAGTTCCGGTGAATAGTGATTTTCATCATCACGATACGAGGAATAAATCCAATCTCTACATAAACCGACAGCGAGTTTTATTCACCAAAATTTGTCCTTCTATAATAAGATTCCAGAACAAACGAAAAGCCTTGGAGAGGACCAATTTAAAAAGATAATTATAAATAATTTGGTAAGAAACTCAATTTATGGTATAAGGGAGTTTGAAAATTCCGAGTTTATTTTCCCTGTTGATAATTAGCAAAATTTTTAAAATTTTTAATATAACGGAATTATGATAGCTGACATTCTAATTGTCATATAATTTAGTACACATCTATTTATGTTTAAAAAATACGAAGGCATATTGCTGGATTGACAATAAAATTATTTTACGTTGATTATTCTACATAGATTTTCATTTCTATTTTAATGTATTATTCTCTTACTATTTAATGAAATTAGTATATTTTGATTATTTGTAAGTAGGTAATATTGAATATAATATTACAGCCATGAAAACTATCGTGATAGTTATGTTTATAATAATTAAATTTTAAGCATTTATTTTGTGACGCATCCAAGTGTAGGAATGCCTATCTACTGGAGTAGTTGATTGTATTGTATTGTACTGTATTGTACACTAGATGGTATAACTGGTGGATCAGAAGCTGACGTTTGTCCAAAACATCAATAGCATTGTTAGCAAAGCATTGAGGACTCTGTGTAGAATATCTCTGAACAGAATATCCAAATAAAATAATAATATGTATAATATGTATAATTATATCTCTGAATAACTCTGAACAGAATATCTAAACCATTCTCTAACATAAATATCTTTAAAGCGATAATATTATCTTTAAAACAATTTTTATATTATTATATTATTATTATATTATCTTTAAAATTATTATCGATATTATTATTTTTAAAACGATCAGAAGCTGACGTTTGACCAAAACATTGATATAATTGTTAGTAAAGCGTTGAGGACTCTGGGTAAAATATCTCTGAACAGAATATCTAAATATTATAATATGTAATAATATAATATATAATAATATCTCTGAATAACTCTGAACAGAATATCTAAACCATTCTCGAACATAAATATCTTTAAAGCGCTTTTCTTGTCTTATATTCGTAGCAGTTTCTAAACTATAATAATATCGATAATAATTTTAAAGACAATATAATAATATAAAAAATATTTTAAAGATAAAAATATCGCTTTAATTATCGCTTAGTTATCAAATTACAAATTTGTAATTTGCAATATGGCGTATATAAAAATAGAATGGTGGGCGCCCAAGGACGTATTATTAGATACCTGGACCACCGCTCGCACTTGGGACTTGGCACTTACGAGAAAAGGCTGAACTATTATCGTATGTGTTCACTGGAAGACCGCCGCACATAGGCTGATATGATATTATTGCACAAAATAATACATATCAACTTCGCAGTCCTCACTTGGTTGAGAGATTGTCATTTGAAGTCCCTCTAGTAAGCTCTAATTACGTCCAAAACTCTATCATGTGCCTCTCAATGACCTCATACAACGGTCGATTTCAAGAAATCGACATATTTCACATGAGCCAAACTAAATTCAGATAGACTGTTAATTATAGTTCACTTGGCGAATAAGGAATTGATATATAATATACATATATGAAGAGTTTATAAACGAACAGATCGAAAATGAGACATAGCAATGGACTATAATGTAAAAGCCTATATCTTATTCTATATCCCATCCCTCTCCTTTTCTATCCTAGTAATAGTTCGATAGTAATTTATTTAATTCGTTTAAATTTTGATAATAATTGTATAAAAAACAAGGTAGAGAGGACGAGTAAAGTATTGAAATGAAATGAAAATGAAATGAAAATCTCTTTATTGCACAATAAAATAAGGTACAATGGCGGACTTATTGCTACACTACAGCAATATCTTCCAGTCAACCAACATGCTGGTGTGAAAAGAAGAGTAGGCAACAAATTATAGCCTAAAATTAAATTTGAAATTATAGCATAATATAATATACATTGTGTGTGTATCTAAAGTAAAATGTAAATATATAAATAAATTTTTGAGTTTGACATATTATATGTATGTATATGTATATACATACATATTTTGATATATTAACAAATAAATAAATAAATAAATAAGTAAATAAATAAACTGCCAAAATAAGGTAAGGAAAGGGTAAGATTAATATTTATTGTGAAAGGAAGTGCTTTTTCAATGATTGCTTAAAGGTGAACAGCGAGCTAGCGCCTCGAATAGTTAAAGGAAGCTGATTCCACAGTCGAGCTACATGTACGGAGAAGGAGTAGGAAAAAAAGTGGTATTGTGTTTTGGGATACGTAGGATATTATTCTGACTTGAACGAAGTGGGAGACCATGACTTCCTAATCCGGTAAAAGCCTCGTTGAGGTAGGAGGGAGATGTAGGGTTGTGTAGGACATTATATAGAAGTGAAAGGATATGCAAATTTCTCCGGTCCCGTATACGAAGCCATTGCAATTTTGATCTGTACTCGGAAACATGGTCATACTTCCTCAGATTGAATATGTACCTTATGCAAACTTTCTGTAGGCGCTCAAGTTTATCCAGTCTGTTTCCGGTGAGATCCAAATATGCGACATCGGCATAGTCTAGTAACGGATATTTATTGAACATAACAACAAAATAAGACTGATTGTATTAAATATCTTCTTTATATTTGATACATTGATGCAATGCATCTTTCGTTATCTTAATGACATTTGATTGAAACCTCAAATAATTATATAAAATTGAACGCCCTCTATAGTCATTTGTATATACCTACTCTTTCGAACTATCTTTTTACATTAGTACCATTTCTGGTCGCTTGATGTAATTTAGTGTTTATTAGTGTAAACAAAATTAATGAGAGCGATTTGACCCCCTTCCCATGTATTGAGCGATTTCCTGAAGGTAAGCTATTCAAAAAAATATATTTCATTGAGGTACCCGATTTTCCGTTAGCTTCTGGAATCATTTGTAGTACCTACTTTACTTGTAAAAAAAATATGTAAGACTACAGTGAGAAACAATTAATAGGCAAGCAAAATATTGTAGTAAGATACTCATAATAAAAGTAGCGCTGTTTGTTTCTTAGATCAAATAAATAAATAAATAACAATAGCCTCAAACTAAATTATTTTTATCGAAAGAAAATACTCGTACAGACAATGTACCAGATGATCACAGATATAATATTTATGTACACAAAAACTTGCTAATAAGGTTATCGTTGTTTAATTCAGATGGAGGCATGGAGTTCTCTTTTGGAGAAGGAAGAGAATGCGTCAATTGTGGGGCAATTTCGACCCCTCTCTGGAGAAGAGATGGCACCGGTCACTACCTCTGCAACGCCTGTGGTCTCTACCACAAGATGAACGGAATGAACAGACCGCTGATTAAACCTAGCAAAAGACTGGTAAGTCTAGTATTTAAGTATACACACTGAGATAAAACAAAGACGTGAGATCCTTAAATAACGATCTTCATACATTACAGCTGGCAGTGACCATTTTGTTAACAGCGTTTCGATGTAATAGTGTTTTTAGATTCAGTGCAATGGTGTTACTGTAGTTACATATTATTGCGTAGATGTGTGTATATCCGGTGTAACTAAGACATAGCATACATATGCAATCAGTCTGGAATTTTTCACTTCATTATTGGGACTCCTAGAAGTTTTTGGCAGCTAAAAGCAGCTGCGGAAAGAGGGGGGGGGGGTTAACAGGGGTACATGTCGTGGGCGGTAGTTCAAGAGGGTGCCAAGTTCACGTGTATGAAAAAAACTTGTTTCACTAAAGCGCCTAGAATCCAAGTTACGTAGAACCATCGTTTGTTCATTTCTTTTGAAACTCATCCTTAGTTGATTTTTGAACGCTTTCGCAGTGTGTGTGCTGTCTCTGCAAGGGAATTCTCGTCTCGTCCAAAAAAAAATCCTCCCCACAGACAGAAGTCTTGGGGGAATCCTCCCTAAATTATATATTAATGCCACACTCAAGCAAAAGTTATAAGCAAATAGGTGAAAAAAAAGAGTGTAATTTTAGTCAAGGGTTCTTATTTTTCCGGCAAAAGAAGTCCCACCTAGTATATTTGTTTTTTTTTGAGTTTTTACTTTCCTGGCAAAGAAAGTGTTGTGGTCGCACTTCTGTCTGTGTGGGTCTGTATGTCTGTGTGTATTCCGCCAGGATAGCGCCAAAATGCTTCGTCCGATTAAGCTGAAATTTGGCAAGCAGGCATCATTTCGTCATGGCAAGAGTTAAAAAGTTTTCAAGAATTAATTGTGGTTGAAATCGATCCAGCAGGGTGCGCGCTAGCCATACTTAAATGGGGTTGGGAGGGGTAAGCGGTGGGTTGGGGGAGAAGGAGAAGGAGGGTCAGGGGGAGTAGGGGGAGGGGGAGAGGGGGAAGAGAGGGTGGGGGAGAGTGAAGGTGGTTGGGGGAGGTGTAAGGGGAAGGAGGTGAGGGAGGTTAGGGGGTTTGGCGCGCGGGGGAGTTGTCTGCTTGCCGGTAAAGTCTTGGGGTGACACAACCGTTTTTTATTAATATCATTAATCTCAAATGCTAGAGGGGAGAGGCCGCCCGCCAATGATAAGTTTTTGCCCCGGCTAGGAAAAGTCGTAGATTCCGTGCTCGTTAAAAGCTTTTGAAAGTATGAAACTATAGCTTTTGAAAGTCTATAAATGAGACCTATCGTTCTGTAAATGCCAAATTTTTTGGACCCTTTATTGTATAGAGGTAGAAACCGACTCAGTTCACTCTTCTGGCTATTGGTCTGTCCTCCAGACTGCGATTTCCCTAGAAAGTTAAAATCCTTTTTTATCCTTGCAGAATGCAAATAAACGCCTGGGATTACATTGCACTAACTGTGGAACACGAACTACGACTTTATGGCGAAGAAACAACGATGGCGAACCAGTCTGCAATGCATGTGGACTTTACTTCAAGTTACATGGAGTCAATAGGTAAGTTTTATGAATTGAAAATTTAATTACTCAGGATCGACCCTGGCTCGATCCTGAGTGACAGTTATATTCATATCATTCAGATCGACACAATATAAATGAAATAAATATAACAATTGAAACCTTTATAGACCATATTATATGGCGCTAATATTATTTTTCTATTTTCTGATGCAATTTAATATGTATATGATAATATAATATAATCATTTTAGCTAATATTTTTCGCACGACGACAACAGAAAAGTCCTATAAAAAGGTAATCATACGGTTACCTCCATGCACGATTTTTTGTTTATGAGGCTTACAAGCTCCTTCTGGGCTTTATTTAACCCTTTCAGTAATCATTAAAAAAAATAAAAATATTAAAAAACACATTTTTTTAATAATTGAAAATTATTTACTGAACATATATATATACCACATAAAAGCCATTTCAGGCCGAAAACGGGATTGAAAGTTGATATTATTGTGCATAGTGTGGGTTTAGAAATAAAGGAAATTGATAAAAAAATATTAATTTTTGTTCATAATAATTAATAATTATGCGTTATAAATGCAAAATATTTTTTTTTTTTAAAAAACATCACCAAAATGGTTTTTTTGGTGTGGTAAATTCTAAACTTCAGTCGTTCAAAACACACCACCTCACTGCTCAAAACACTGGGCAGTACTAACATCGCGTGATGTCACCGATTTGGAGGTAGTTTGGGAGTGGTACCTCGTTTGAATCATCGTAGCTGTCTATTGTCTCCCTTCCACATACCAGGAATCGTATTTATTTTCGCACGAAACATTCGGGAGTGATCTTTTCTGCAGTTAAAGCTTGCCCGAGTTATCTCGGGTGTGGGAATTTTCGCACATAATAGCCGCCCGAGTATACTCGGAGGTAGTCCTTAAGTGGTTAATAAACCGGCAATACCCCATCCAAGTATCCCATATACAATTATACTATGAATGAGGAAGAGCACAATATACAATCCTTAGTGCTAAAAAAATTCACTTCGCTTTTCCGAAGCAGCCGACCATGGCAGTTTCAATATCAGCTTCTCCTCTCATGCGATATATTGTTTCACTGCACGTTTCCTGTTTCCAGCGATTGCGAAGCACACAGAAGATGAATAAATGAGTAAGTAGTATTTAATTTATTTTCCAGACCTCTAGCGATGCGGAAGGACGGTATCCAGACCAGAAAGCGGAAACCGAAGAAATCTGGTAGCGCTTCCGTTTCTGGAGGTGACGAAGCATCCAAGAAAGACGAACCAGCGTCCCCAGGAATCGAAGGTGAGGCTAATATCATCATTATCATCATCATCATCAGCCGATAGCTGTCGACTATTGGACATAGGTCTCCCCCCATAGAATGCCACGAGGAACGTTTTTGAGCCGTTTTCATCCACCTATTTCCTGCAAACGTGGCAACGTCATCTACACCTCGTCTGCCGGTTCTTGGTCGACATTCCAGAATATTTTTTCCCAACGGTTGTCGGTTCTGCGAGCTATATGGCCTGCCTATTGCCATTTTAAGTTTGTAATTTTATAAGCCATGTCAGTAACCTTGGTTCTTCTGCGGATTTCCTCGTTTCGGATCCTATCACGCAGTGAAAGTCAAGGCATAGCTCTTTTCATGCCTCGTTGCGCGACTTTGAGCTTGTGAATGAGGCCAATAGTTAGCGACCATGTCTCAGTGCTGTATCTCGTCACTGGCACCACATACTGATAACATATATGTAGACTTTCGTCTTGGAGCTCTTCGCTATTTGTGACTATTAAGACTATTGATATTAATTGTGTGAGACTTACATCAAAATTAGTTCTTGCCGTGCCGGATCTGTTATATTCTAAACCAGTAATAAAAAATAAGCTCCATTTCTGGAGGTGACGAAGCATCCAAGAAAGACGAACCAGCGTCCCCAGGAATCGAAGGTGAGGCTAATATCATCATTATCATCATCATCATCAGCCGATAGCTGTCGACTATTGGACATAGGTCTCCCCCCATAGAATGCCACGAGGAACGTTTTTGAGCCGTTTTCATCCACCTATTTCCTGCAAACGTGGCAACGTCATCTACACCTCGTCTGCCGGTTCTTGGTCGACATTCCAGAATATTTTTTCCCAACGGTTGTCGGTTCTGCGAGCTATATGGCCTGCCTATTGCCATTTTAAGTTTGTAATTTTATAAGCCATGTCAGTAACCTTGGTTCTTCTGCGGATTTCCTCGTTTCGGATCCTATCACGCAGTGAAAGTCAAGGCATAGCTCTTTTCATGCCTCGTTGCGCGACTTTGAGCTTGTGAATGAGGCCAATAGTTAGCGACCATGTCTCAGTGCTGTATCTCGTCACTGGCACCACATACTGATAACATATATGTAGACTTTCGTCTTGGAGCTCTTCGCTATTTGTGACTATTAAGACTATTGATATTAATTGTGTGAGACTTACATCAAAATTAGTTCTTGCCGTGCCGGATCTGTTATATTCTAAACCAGTAATAAAAAATAAGCTCCAAGCAAAAGAGAGAAATCTTTTCATAAGAACTGCTGCGTTTTAGAGTGCTAGGGTTGTCTACTACAGCGGGCGAGCTCGTCACATCAGGAAGTTTTAACGATCAGTCGTTCTATCTCCCTGGAGTGGACAAAACACTTCAGGGAGATAGAACGACTTGGACAAAACAGTCCACCGTCTAGCTCCGCCACAAACCCGTAAGAGGCCAACGCCCTTACCGCGAGATAGCCAGGAGACCCAGCGGGCTTACACTCACGCCCTTACTTCCAATTGTGACCAGATTACTCCAGTCTCTCGATTGGTTACGAGTTCGAGGTCGCTTGCGCGGTCCTCTCCCTTACTAAGCGGTGAAGCGGTGTATACCGAATCTATCGCAGACCCAGTCCAGGAGCGCCGGAAGGTTGATTCCCAGGGGAAACTAACCATAAGGCCAGAGTCCTACACAGGCTCGCACTTCATGCGTGGAGGCCGTCGGATAGGTGTTGACCCGTGAGTGTGACCAACCCTGAACAGAATGGGTCTTCGTGGCCAACTCAGATCTACAGTGCACATCTCTATAATGTTATACGACGAAAGTCGCCCAATTAGTAAAATAACAAAAACATAATAATCTATTTTAGGAAAATGAGCGCTGTCTACATTTTGCGTTTCCAAGTAAAACACTGGTTCCCATATCATAATAACCCTTTGGGTAATCTAATACACTATGTAATCAATGATACTAGTAAGAATTCTTGATATATAGTTTGTTTTGGTGCTTAAAATACGATGAAACAACCAGCCAACTAAGATGGACCACCTTGGAATACTTTCAACAACGATACTATTACACTTATATTGTTCGCGTTAGAGCAATCGAAATGATGCTTTAAATCAGTGATTCCCAAAGTGGTCTATATAGACCCCCAGGGGTCGATTTCGAATTTCAGGGGGTCCATATCAATGAGAAAAAAATGGGTGAGCATAAGATGTAAATGGGGTTTACATAACCGGATCCCATTTAGGAAGATCATCATAAACATTTAGTTGATCAGTAAATGTCTTATTACACCTAAAACAGTTTGTGTGTACAGCATAGTATTTCAAAGTTATATTAATCGCAATAAACAAACGAGCATGTTTCGTGTCATGAAAGGGAATCAACACTGAACTCAAATTGCATCACTAGTCGATGGAGGAGGCCAGCGTACATGACCAACGAGGGTAGGTGCGAATGAGATATGTGAAAAAAATGTGCAGCTAAATGTGCAGTTACGTGCAGTTTTCTCAGCTGCTTCATTCTTCAAAGTCGCGGACGCTTAGAGATGAACAACTAAAAATTGTACATGTACACCAAAAACCATATGTAAGTGACCAGTACTGTGCCAGCTGACAAAAACACATTTAAAGGTTTAGGAAAATTCAATAATTTTTAGGCAGGGGTCTACGGAAAACAGCAAGTGGTCTACGTGACAAAATAGTTTGGGTACCTCTGCTTTAAATAGACGAGCTTTCCATACGTAAAAGACACTATACAAACCTTGTAGTTATGAGTAAGCTGACTGCCAACCGTCAGTTTTGTTTCCTAGCATAAGAAACCAACAGTTGCATCTTAACATATTGGCAATACGTTTGATACCCATTTGACTCTTGTTTGAATATAGTAATATCAGCTCAGCTATTCTCGAGTTATTCAGGAGTTTCAGACCTTTGTATAATCTGCATATTTTTTTTTTTTCAGAACCCAAGGGGCACAGCAGCCATGGATCTCATCAACAGAGCCAGTCTTCAACAAGCATGCCTTCCATCAGCAGTCACCATCGTCCATCTTCGGAGAGCGCCGTAAAACTATCACCGAGCAGCGAAAGACCCTATTTAGGGCAGACTTCGCTTCTGCCAACTTCCCAAGCGAGCCACATGGACCACGTCCAACCCATGGCAGCTCCAAATACCATGCACAACCAGACGTACCACTCGAACTCAGTATCTTCATACACGCCAATCAAGAGCGAACCTTCCATCCACAGTAATGCTAATTATGAAGGTCAGAGCTACTCTGGTCATCACTACCACAATACCGCCGCATCGAACCAGTCGTCATACCACTTTCCGTCCCCCCTGCAGCATGGATTCGGTTCAATAGGGGGGAATATTTCGGGGCTAAACTCAGGAGTTGGAGAAGTAAGTGGCTACCATCACCAGCACAATGTTATACAAGCAGCCAAACTCATGGCATCTTCATAGAAACTATGGACTAAGTAGACTAGTGTATATATGGGAGTTCAGAATGTAAGACCTAACAAAGTCCAGTTGATAAGATAGTAAATAAAAATACCAGTGTGTCAACCAACGTAATTGAAACATTCAGCAGAATGGTGGCGATTATTCTGAATTCATATAAAGTTACCAATACTATAGCAACACAACAAACATACCGTAACAATAACAAACTACAACAACAACAAACAAACCGTAACAAAATAAACAAAACAAAACCGTGAAAAAAACACTCCGTTACATATCCCTATAACAAAACGCTGCAACACTTCATAAAGTTACATACGATACAATGAAACCCATACAAACCGACATTTATTACTACAAAATGGTGTAATTCTGAGGATTGCTGTGTATTGGCAAATATTCTAACATTAAACCAATGATTATTAAAAGGGTATAAGTCCATTTTTTTTTATTTTACCGGGAACACAAAAACACTATCTACTCGTAATTCTTTCTTATCTAGTTTTACTCCAATTTTCAGTAAACTATGTACAACCAGAGTTGTCAACTACAACGGGCGAACCCGTCACGTCAGGAAGTTTTAACGATTAGTCGTTCTCTCTCCCTTGAGTGAGCGCAGAAGACTTGGACAAAACAGTCCATCGTCAAGCTCCGCCATATTCCCGTAAGAGGCCAACGCCTTAACCGCGAGATAGCCAGGAGTGTTACCCAGCGGGCTTACTCCGGTCTCTCGATTGGTTACGAGTTCGAGGTCGCTTGCGCGGTCCTCTCCCTTACGAAGCGGTGAAACGGTGTATACCGAATCTATCGCGGACCACGGCATCCTTTGCCGCCAGAATCGGGTAGCCGATGGTCGTTTCGAGAGCAGTCGCCCTAAGGTCCGCAAGCACCCCCGCTTTATAGGAAACAGTACTGCTTCCAGACTCCCCCGATTGTTAGTCAGAGTGCACAATCGATTGGCTTACGCCGCACGGTGCGCAGACCGTCCAGGAGCGCCAGAAGGTTGATTCCTAGGGGAAAGTAGCTCTAAGGCCAGAGTCCTACCCAGGCTTGCACTTCATGCGTGAAGGCCGCCGGATGGGTGTTGACCCGTGAGTGTGACCCACCCTGAGCAGAATGGGTCTTCGGGGCCAACTCAGCAAGGGCCCCTTAGCTCCCACTTAACTATTGTACTGTACAGCCTTTTAAAATGTGAATATATTCCCTTTTAATAATAAACATAGGATATTTAC
Organism: Micropterix aruncella; assembly: GCA_944548615.1. Taxonomy (NCBI): domain Eukaryota; kingdom Metazoa; phylum Arthropoda; class Insecta; order Lepidoptera; family Micropterigidae; genus Micropterix; species Micropterix aruncella. The sequence goes on from OX155968.1 coordinate 7,788,546, forward strand.
CTATTAATAACAAACACTTAATATATATCCCGCTAGCTCTTAGGGAGCGTCCATTAATTACGCGAGGTGATTTCGTAAGATTTGGCTCGCCCCCCTCCCCCCTACTAATCTCACGTGAGATTTTAAAAATACGTATTTTTAGTGAAATTACGTTTATTTGTGATGGACTGCGTTGAATTTATTAGAAAACACATAATTTGGTAAATTATTTTCAATTAAGAATATTATTTAAGATTTAATTAAGACTACTAAAAACGTAGTCTAGAATCACAGTGAGAAAATCGAACAATAAAATACTAAAATAGAAACTACTAAAATTCGTATTTCAGTTCACGGGGACTCATGTGTTGTCTCAAGAGTAACTTCTACCAAATCCGAGCGTCTGATACGGCGGTGGCGATTAAACAATAGGGGGACTACTGTGCTAATAGTACGGCGTTCGCATACAGCGATAAAGATTATTGTGTAGGATTTAGACATATTTTAGTGGGGAAACTACTTAATTTTACCCAGTTTCTCGCAATTTTACAATGTTTCTTGCAGAAAAAAATATGTGATATAATCCGAGACCTCTCCCTTACATGAGATTGGGTGAGATTCGGCTCGACGCCCTTCACCCCCTTCCTCCCTAAACACCTCACGTAATTAATGGACGCCCCTTTACGGCGAAGACATATTTGTTTGTCAGGTCCTCGTTTGTCAAGACGAAAACTTATCTTACAGCATTTTGTAAATAACACATCTGCTATATGCTTCTTCGATAACTTCCGACAAAACGGTTGGTCATCAATTTCACATTTAATATTGTTTTTTTCTCCATTTATATTAAAAAATAAGTTAAACAAGTTTGGTAATCCAACCAATATTGAATTCAAGCCAATCCAAGGCTATCATTGAACCTATATATATATATATATATATATATATATATATATATATATATATATATATATATATATATATATATATATATATATATATATATATATATATATATATATATATATATATATATATATATATATATATATATATATATATATATATATATATATATATATATATATATATATATATATATATATATATATATATATATATATATATATATATATATATATATATATATATATATATATATATATATATATATATATATATATATATATATATATATATATATATATATATATATATATATATATATATATATATATATATATATATATATATATATATATATATATATATATATATATATATATATATATATATATATATATATATATATATATATATATATATATATATCTATATATATAACACCTGTAGTTTTATTTACACTATAAAAAAACACTTATCTCTAAATCAAGCTCACAGAGGTTGCATCGTGTTGTCATTTGAAAGCAGAATATTCGCGGATTGGATTGTGACAACCCTGACTCGTTTGCTTGCTAGACAGCGACAGTATTTCGAAATATATCCAGGGCCGGATTAAAGGGAGGGCAACCGGGGCTACAGCCCCGGGGCCTCCACAAATGAAGGGCCCCCACAATAGAGACTTCGAAAAAAAAACTTTCAAATTCCGACGAGTAAACTAGTAAACACTATTAAACAACTTTTCCTTTGATATTTTTTTTCGCTGTTTTACCTTTACCTATAGTCCTTTGTGCAAACATGATTATATTGTTCTTAAATATATTTAAAAAAAGATTCATCTATAGGTATTTGTTCACCTTAAGCAGAAACAATGGAATGTTAAGATTTGTTTCAACCATTACCTTTCTTACTCAACAAAGGGACCTCCACTCCTTTGTTGCCCCAAGGCTTCCAGACCTCTAAATCCGGCCCTGAATATACCAAAGGCGTTTTCTCTCTGGTAGTTTTAATTACATTGTTTTTTAATACCATGACGTTTAGACAGTATAAAATTAATGTACAACTCATTCGCTAAAATGAAAAAGGTTCAATACTAGCATTTATTAATATCTACATATTCCTTAAATTGTAAAATGTAAATTGTAAACAGACTGATTATTGTAAATATAGCGCTGAAATTGTATGAGTAATTTTGTAATTTAAAAGAAACAACGATTTATCTTTAATTTTACGTACTTGAAGATCTTCCTCGTATTTTTAATTAAAACTGTATAATTTATTAGAAATTACGTGTTTATTTCTAGGAGCAAAGACTATGATCTTTCGTTTGACTCGAAATTTCAGTATTTTTTTCCTCACGACTCATATAACTATAAAAAAAATGTAAATATTCTAGATTATTTATTAGTACTTAATACATACGAAGGATTACAGAAAGGAACGAACAATGTCAATTATTTTTTTTAGATGAGATACTTTTTGTATAAAATATAAATTTAAGTAATCATTTCTTTTTGCACTAGACTATATTTGGTTTACAAACAAAATATATGTTTTTCGTACTCAAACAAACCTTGGATAAAAGTTTATATAGTAGGTGGAAAAGTTTTAAAATACAATTACCGCAAAAATGAAAAAGTTGACATCGATTGTTCTTCCCCGTAATCATTCATATTTTAATTCTCTATAAACTATTTCGTCTCGTCGTGTCTTTGTTAAATTTTATAATAAATAATTTAATCGATATTCCTAGCATCTATTGTACGAAAATAAATAAAAATATATATTCGTCTCTCGTATAATTTTTATTTTATTTATTAAAATAGTTATGAATAATTGTAAACAAATAATATAAAATGAAAAATATATAATAAATAAATTTAACCATAAATAATAAAAAAGCAATTTTAAAAAACAATAAAAACATTATTCATCATATTCATGAGACTCTAAAACATAATCAAATAATCAGTTCAAAATAGCAAATAATATAGTTTAGTCAATCGTAAGATTAAAAACCGTTGCAATAATCGTAATCGTCTTATAGTTATAAAAATATTCAAAAACACTCAGGTAAACATTAAAAATTTTTTTTTTGTCTATAATAGAGTTACTATCACTTAGCAGCCTTTTTTTTAAATTCTTATTTGAAGACTTGTTGACTAAGTATCTCTTTTATACAAACGAGAGAATGTTATACATTTTTGGCCCAATGAACGAGACATTTCCTTGACCAAAATTTGTTCTCATTCATGTAATCTCTAGCTGCTCTTCTGGTTGCTAATGTTTGTTGCGAATTTGCTGGTATAGTTTTCGTATGTATATTAAAACATTTTTTTAGCATATAATAACCTAAGGCTTAAAACGTAAAATCACTCGGAAATGACAATAGTTTTCTAATTATTGTTTTTATAACAGACTTTTGGAACATATAGCGATTGTAGAACAGTTTTAGCATAACCACCCCATGCTATGATACCATAATATATAACCGTTTCACAGAGAGTAAAGTAGGTCAGCTTGGGCATTTTTAGGTCCAAAATGTTTCCTAATTTTCTAAAAATGAAACCAAGCGAACGTAAATTGCTTGATAAACAGTCTTATGATCGCCCCAACGTAGATTTTGTCAATTTTAGTAATGTCACACTCCCTAAAATTTCAAATAAATGATAAATAATACATATAAACATTATTAACATATTTTTTTTAAAAAGATCTTGGGCTACAAAGGGTTAACATGTTTATTTGTGTAATTAGGTATTGTTTTTATGTAGGTTTCGCCATCTACACGTTGGACGGCGCAGTACTTCAAGATAATTTAATATATTCGGTATCGGTACGCTAGATGGCGCTGTATGTGCACATTTACAAGTGATCCGGCAGATGGCGGTGTTTATCACAAGAAGTGCGTGAAGTGTGACGAGATAAATTTTGTATGCTGTATCTCAAAAAAAATCATTTCATCAGTGTAGTATTACAGTTACATAATTCGTCAGCGTTCATCTCCCACTATAATGGATAAAATCATCATAAGGAAAGGAGAAGCGAAGGATATTCCGCAAATATACGACATGATAAGGGTTACTACGCGTTTTTTTTATTTTTTTATATGGACACACCCTAAAACAATATTTCTTTTTATTAGGAGCTGGCGGATCTCGAGGATGTGCTCAGCAGTGTTACTATAACAGAGCAGTGTAAGTCAATGCTATCCGTAAGTCAATGTAAATTACTACTTTCTTTTATTTTCAGTAATTGACTAGTGTTGCCAGATAGAAAAATATAAAAATAATAATTTGAAGCTGTTATTACAAAAACATATAGAAAAGAAAAAAAACACAAAAATTAAAAATTAAAACTGTAAATACACATAGGGCTCGATTGCGTTTCTTCGTGAACTGAAATCAGAGCAATGAGTTTGTATTTTTGTCTAATTTCTATATTCTGCCAGACACATTCCGCGACTTTTTAAAGTAGCCAGACTTTTTTCAAATGATAATCTGTGAACATATCAAATTGTATTATAAGTTTTAAAGCTGTAAATATAAGGGCGACTTATCCGTGAATAACATCCATTTTTTCCGTTTCTGTAATTTTTTATTTTATTTTATTTTTGTTAAAACATACAGCATAATAAAAAATACGTACAAGCATAATATATACTAGTAACAAAGCCAATGATGTTTTAAATTATTTGCTATTTAAGGATTACAAAATATGCTAAACAATACAATATAAAGAAAACCAAAAAGAATTTAAAAGTAACAGTTAAAATCGCCTTGTGCGAGTGTATGGATGTTAGTGTGTGTTTGTGTGATGGATAGCGTGTATGTGTGGGTGTGTGTAAGTGTGTGTTTGTATGTGTGTGTGCGTGTGTGTATCTGTAGTGCGAATGCGCTTGTGAGTGCTTGTGCATGCTAATTCAATCCGATCTGATAATCAGCAACAGAAATCACCCTCTTTGGGTGGAGCCATCAAACAAAAAAGAAGATAATCAGCATTTCACATACCTCCTTAACAAAGGATCGACTATTCTGATGGTTAAATAGGTATGTCAATATCGTTAAAGCATACATTGTATGCATGCATAACGCGCGGCAATAACGAATTGGAACCATAGTTAGTGTTGAACCTTGGTACGTTAAAAGTTGAGTGAGCACGTGCGCGGGAAGGCGCTCGTATGCTCACTCTACTCAGGAGGTATGGACTGTCCAATCCAGTATGAACAATTTTATGTAGAAACGACATATCTGATACTACTCGCCGGTCATCTAATGTCTCTAAACCATAGCGTTGCAGACCTTCAGCGTACGACAAGCCGTTGGAAAATAAGCGGTAATTTAGATGACGTATAAATCGTTTTTGAATACGCTCAATCCTCAGCTTGTATGTAGCATACTGTGGAGACCAAATATTAGAAGCAAATTCAAGCAGGCTGCGTACGTATGCAACATAAACCGTTGTCGAAGAATGAGTGTTTTTAAGAGGTCTACAAACTCTCATAATAAAACCGAGGGTGCTGTAAGCCCTGTTGACGACTGAATCAATGTGCTTATCCATTAAAAGCTTGCGATCTAAGATGACTCCTATATCACGAACTCGATCTACTTCCAGAATTTCATCATTGCCAATTGTATATTCTCAGGACAACATTTGCCCAGAGACATATATTCTACATAGCCCCAAAATTATATAATTCCCTTAGTGAAAACATGAAAAATTATCCTAACATAAAAATATTTAAAGCAAACCTTAATAGATGGCTACTTAACAAGGGATATGTAAAATCTGATCAACTTCTTTGCAACGCACGACAATTTATTTAGTATCACTTATCTATTTTTCTTAATTAAATTTTATTAAATTACAACTATAAATGTATATATTTATTACATAGCTATATTTTTTATAAAATTGGTATATTTATGTGTATATACAGGTGGTGGGTCCAAATAATTTATTTAAAAAAAACACTTCATTTCTTAAAATTGCATAAAAATATGCACATCTAGAGACTGGCCAAATTATCACCTAGTTAGATGTGCTATTGGCAGTAAAGGTCATGTAAGATGTGTTAAACCTCCCTATATTAATTATTAAATAATTTATATAATTATTATAAGATTACATGACCTATGAATGAACTGTATACCTAATCCTATGTACCTAAATAAATAAAATAAATAAATAAAGTTAATAATATTGACATTTCGCGAAAATGAGATTTTATGGCACTTAGCTACATTTAAAGAAAGTTTACGGCTGTTCACAAAAACGAGTGAAACGATTCAGATCTTCCTGGATCAGTTGACAGTCGCCATGGTTCTTCACTCCCATGAAGATTTTCAAATCATCTACGTAATTGTAGAAATGTTCTTGCCAGACTAGCTTAGTTCAATTTTAAATAAGCCAGATGGTTTTTTTGCGTATCTACAATTCGAGTGTACTTACCACCCATCGCATAATACTCGCCAGACTCGGAATTTCTCGAATAGCATCAATAATACACAGGAATTAATTAATTTTTAAAATTGGGAAAATAAGTCCTAAAAATATTCAATACCTACAATTAATTGTTTCAAGTCCCTAGTTGTTGGCCCAATCAAGGTCGTATCTAGGGGGGGGGGGGGGCACGGGGGACGCGTCCCCCTTTCAATATGTTTTGAGTAAAAAAAGTCGAGAAAATAATGAGATCAGGGAGAATCCGCAACTTTTGTCAGTCACGTATCCGGGGGGAGGCGGGGAGGGGGGGGGGGGAGTTTATTTTTAACTATTTCGTTTCATATTTTCGTCTCATTGTACGGGCAAATTCAAGTTTGGTGGGTGCCGCGCGCGTTGTTTCATTGAATGTCCCCGCCTGAAACTGGTCTGTCTGTCCCCCGTACCTGGGCACAATGACTGTATTTAGCAGCTGTGTCGCCTCCATGGAGAACACTTATATGAAAAGACTGTCATATGTGGAATATGTATACATGTTTGTTTTTCGTCATATTCTACTCCCCCCCCCCCCCCCCCCCAACATCCCACAGTCAATCCAAGCAATGTTCGATTTTCTTTTAAATCCATCTGGCAGCCCTGTTACTGGCTGTTAGTTGACCCACTTCCATGAGGTCATCGATTTATTTTTCTGCCACAAATTGGGCGACATCTGTTGCAAGATGTGAAAATCACTTAAGAGGAAGACATTGACTCTTTACACCGTTTTTAATAGTATGTCGGCAGAGTGTGTTAGATTCTTTAAAAAAAACAGTTTTTAACTAGTGATATCCTTGAAGTTGGTGAATCTGTACAAGCAAATAAGCAACTTTTGAAAAAAAAAAATAACAAAACACAAAGAAAACTTTTTTTAAAATCTTTTTTAAAGAATTCGTTTAAAGGATGACACTTTGATGAAAAAATAAAAAGTAGTAAAAGCTACTTACATATATACATATATGTGTTTCTCGATGCTCGCACTAATTTAGGTAGCGCAAGAACCGCGGTTGGACCCCCTCAACCTTGCTGACGGAAGCGGCATACCTACATCGGTGTCCATATAGTAGATCCGAATTCTAAAACACTTCTAACATATACCTAATATAATAGTTTAATATTTATAATTTCAGACCTTCTCGACTGTTTCACGGCTGTTCCTCCCAGTTTCATGTCCTTGGTGGCGGAAGATACCAGCACTGGCAGACTGATTGGACATCTAATGTACTACAATACATTTTCATCATGGTCCGGCAAAAGTTCGTACATCGAAGATATTTATTTGAGGCCGGAAAGTAGAAGACTTGGACTCGGAAGCATGCTTTTCAAAGAATTAATTAAGGTAAATATTCATGATTATTTATTCTTCCTCTTGAGCGCCGTGGTCAAAATCGAACGTAGGCGAACATCACTGCGATTTTCACGTACCTAGCTTAGAAGGCCGTAGGTACTATCAGGATCTACGATTTTTCCGAGCCGGGGCAAAAACTTCACGTTGGCGCCTATTATCACCAGCATTTAATATTACGGCTAAATTAACATGAACACTCGGTACTGCGCGGAACTACTAACCGCGCGGTATAAATGTCCCGATTCATGGACACTCCATTTGGCAGCGCTCCACTCCATCATTCCAAATCATTGTTTAATATTGTCGTGAATGTAAAAAAAACCGCGTGGATTTTGTGGCATCGCTCCGAATATTGGATTTCCAAACACTCCAAAATTCAGCGCGGCGTGGCTCCAATGGCCGCAGTCCAACTCATCGTGAATGCAAAACTGACGATCCGCTTGGCGCCATTCCACGCCGCTCTGCTCATGAGTGTCAAAAACGCACTCCATTTTGAGTTCAGTCGGCCGGACGCTGTGGTGATGATTGGACGCTTTGCCGTATTTGTAATGTCGGGAAAAGCGTTTGTTTTGGATGTGCTTGAAATGTACAGAGAATCACCATGTCTCTGGAGAGAATCACCATAGAGAATCACCATACTCATCATGATGTCATAATCGTCATGAAATTCTGACGCTGCAATAGCTACCCTTTTGTCAATTTACGCTTTAGTTTTTTGTTTTTAATTATAATACAAGCAGCAGCTGACATTAGCAAACATTTATCTCCAATATCCATATCGATTATCGATAAACAAAATTCGCTTGTGTAGTGTATAATAGTTGTTTGCACATCTGCCGATAAAATGGTAGATGGAAAAAATATTTGAGATGGACAGACGCATAGATCGAAGTAAAATGAGTAGCGAAGACGATATTGTATCTCTATCGATTTGCTTATCGACAAATAAAGAGATGCCATTTGGACTATTTAAATAAAATAATAAAAAAGATCTTGAGAGGAATTAGTTTTAATTTTGTGCAATAATAATGATTCGGGAGAAAAAGAGAAAAACTTGGGTGTTTTATTTATAAATTAGTTTTATTTCTTTAACATACATTTTATGAAATGATTGGTAACTATCACAATCATTTTACACCATTTTTTTTGCGAATCTAATCTACCCTCACTTACAAAGTAATTTTTAATATAGGTTGAACATTATCTGCTTCATGGATTGCTCCCCACTGATAGTTTGATTCATATTAAGTAATGGTGTTAGATAAATCATGTAGTCCTGTGTTATACCATCTCTTGCCCTAACAAAGTTGTGAAACACAAATGGCTTTTACAATATCATTGATAAAAGCTATCTGACGAAATTTCGCCATTTGTTACATAGTATGCCAAATGTACATTCTACATACCTTCTTGCTAACGAAAGTCGGTTGCTAAATATTGTTTATAGTTAAAAATCAAAGGATGCAACCGATATCCTAAAATATAAAAAAAAATCTTCGTGTAGTCTCAGGTCGGGATATAAAGTGACAGACAGGCTTCAAAACTTAAAATAGGATGCACCCAGTATCGCATTTGTCTTCTTCTGCGACGTCACAGTTCTCGGTATAAAATCCATCAGCAAATTGCCTCATCCACATGTTGATGCCAGAATGCCGCGCGTACACATGCTGTCATGTAAATGCTTCTCGCGCGGTCATGTGAACTTAGCCTTATGGTTTAAAAAAACTCACAAAACAAATTCAATTCAATTCAATTCAATTCTTTATTGATAAATCACACAGTGTTACAGTAATAATATTATAAAAATGTATACAGATTTACAACAAATAAAACCGGTTACGGATTTCAAAAAAACTACATGTACCTTCAATTTTAGTACTATATAAGAGTATAGTATTTAAGGGGTGTGTGTGTATATGTTTGTGGGAGTGTGTTGAGGTTGTGAGTGTGGAGTGTGAGCGTGTATGATATTAGTAATGGTGTATATAAAATATAATAATAATAATAATCAATAAAAATAGCTAATACGAATAGTCAGCTTATTATATCGGTTAGGGTTTGTATTACGGAATATTTATAAGTGATTATGGAATTATTAAACATATCAATACCATTTAAATGGGTATTATAAAGCAAGCACAGCAGCGTGTGAGTACTCCAATCGGGTGGGTTTTTGTGACCCCTGAATATGAACCCTTAAATAAATTTGCACTCTTTATTACCTATTGGCTAATAACGTTTCCTTATGTGTAACAATAATATAGAAAATGTAGACAACGTACAAGCCAGACTGTACACACACCTTCAATCCTTAGGTCCCAGCAAATTTTACTAATCTTGCTACAACTTTTCACGTCGAGCTTTCCTTTCCGCGAAATTATCTATTACTGCATCCACTAAAAATTAAAGTAATAAAACTTTGAAAGAGTAGTTCCTTTCAAATCTGATCCGCACACATAATCAGTCACATTAATACTGACCGTCACTTGACCTTCGGCTGTTTGAGTATATTCGGCTCTGCTCGTGACCCTTCTGTCTGTGACGCTTCACACTAGTCGAAGTAGAATTAGCAGCTAACGGTTCCGCTCAGCTAAGGCCAATATAATCTCCTCGTTATCTTGGATCGGTTCAACTCACGGTCGTTTTCCCATCCGGTAGCCTCTTCGACGTGGGTCGCCTCATCACCTGGAAAGGACTCTGTTTCCACTGACATGGATCAATTCCTCCGCGGGAAGAACCTCATCGTGCGTCGTTAGCCAATCGACTGTGCTCTCCGGTGAAAAACCGGTGGAGGGGGGTGGGGGGGGGGGTCTGGAAATGGTCTTATAGAAGCGGGGATGGTTGCTGCTCCTAAGAAGCGGGGATGGTTGCTGACCTGATGTCAGCTATTCTTGAAACGACCCATTGACCAGCCGATCCCGTGTGAATGACGGACAAAGGACGCGACGGTTCGCCATAAATTCGAACTGAATTACCGCTAACATCAGTTGGGCGGTGTCGACTACAACGGGCCAACCCGTCACTCCAGGCTGGTATATCGATATGTGATCGCTCTTTCAGCCGTGGGATGAGCGTAGAAGGCGTAGAAGTCTCTGCGTTCACCCCACGGTTGAAAGAACGATCTGATAACGTTAAACCTTCCTGGGATGGCGGGTTCGCCCGTAGTTGTTTATAACTTCAAAGTCGAAGGAGACTAGATAGACTAGGTGCAACCGCCATCATTTACATATGTTTCACGTTTTACAGACGGCGATAGAAAACGGCAGCGCGGCCTGTATCAAGTGGAACGCCATGAAGACGAACACCAAAGCCATTGATTTCTATGCTAAAATCGGAGCCAATAACATCACGGAATCTGAAGGCAGGATGGTTTACAGAATGGATAGTCCAGACCCTTCTCAACTGTAATATTAGATATTAAGAAAGAGAAGGTTTTTGATCTTGGACCTTGGATCATGGCATGCTTCCTTTGGAAACGACGTTATAGTAATTCCTTTAGCTGTAGTTAAATTATACGCTCTGTTTCCTGACAATAATAATTGTAATATGCTAAGGTCAGCGGTTCAACATGGTGGGGCAAGTGATCGTACATCATAATATACTATATTTTATGGATCGTCACTGCAAATAATACATTTTAAATAAATACATGGCATGGGGGTTTTTGTAAATATATTATATAAATAATTAGCCATATTCCGAACTTCAAAACTCCGAAACGGCTCATACCTGAGGTAAGTTGTAGTAGTGATAAATATTGTAGATAAATAGATGTTTACAATGGTAAATACGTCATTGTTATTGGAGAGGTGGGCCCCGCTCCCATACATTCTTGCCCATTGTCCTTTAATACGAGTAATAAGATAGAGGTCTAAAGTTTCGTGTGATTTAAGCTTTTTTGATAATCCTGTATATGTTGTGATTAATAAGCGGAAACATTTCGTTAACCAATGAGACACACAGGTTTTATGATTTTTAGACTATGATTTTTAAAATAACATTTCCTAATATTAATTTCTAAGTCAGTAAGTTGATGAACTTTCTAAAAATGTTTAAGTGTCTCTTAGTTAAACACCTTTAAAAAGAACCGTGGGATATACGTGTCCCATATCAATAATTTTATAAATTATCAAATACCAATGATTTTTAAATCATAGTTTTTCCACGAGATCTTCCATGAGGGTATGCGAAACTTTCAAAAAAATGTTTTTTGCTAATATTTTAGCAAAAAACATTTTTTTAAATATCGCAAATGACCAACGAACTGTGGTGATTTTATAAATAAAAAGAAAAATTATGGCGACTTTTTCAATGTCTTTTTTTTCTTTTAGTACGTTGTTTAGTACGTATGATTTCTGAGTTGAATATTAAAATAATCAAATTTTGGAAAAGTTGTAACTTTGCATCTTTATGGACCCACAGGGACACTTATGTCCCATCAATTTATACAAAATCTATTTAGCCAATGTTCACAAAACTTGACATACAAGTTATTTACATCGCCCTTCATTAGTTGTATCTATCAAAATAATTCATACACTACTGCGAAGCTTATGGGCCTCAAAGGGTTAAGATAGGGACATATTTCAATATATTATATAAATTACAAAATATTTCTTAATTTCAAATCGATTGGACATTATAATAAATATAAAAATTCTGAACTACATAGAATATAAATGTCGTATACGTGATCCAGACTACTATTCTCGTTGTATCATCATTTGCTGCCATTGGCTTTGCGAAGAAACATAGCTGATACCTATCTCACTTTTACTACGAATTTTAAATGTCTCGATTGATTGTCCTGATCTATAATATCTCTCCGCACTCCTAGCCGGGCACTTAGAAATAGGGCACTCCTTCTTGTACCTACCTGGCTTTAAAACCAAATTCAGGCGTAATTCTTATTTTATAAGGGTATGCGAAACTTTCAACACCCTGAATGCTGACATTGATATTGACCCCTTTTTCACGAATATAGATACCTACTATAAGGAAGCAGGTTGTAGGGCGATTTTGTGATGATCAGGCTTAGCATTTTCTTCTTTTATTACAGTCTTGTTTATGTCAACATGTTTTCTACTGTACAATTCAGTATCTTGTTTAATATCTTCTTTATGCTTAATATCAGTTCTAAATTCACGTTATTATTATTGTCATTTTCAGTGGTAACTTGTAAATGGCTCTAAGCTTCCTATTTTTGTTCACTACAAAATTATTGGCTGTAAGTTATCCTTAAGAAAATAAAATAAAATAAAATAATCATGTTATACTTTTTAAGATTATTATAGTATATTAAGTATTTACCTATATCTATTTATAAATTAGTTACATACAGTGTTTAACGATTACTATCATTTATTTTTACTCTAGCTCTGCATTTATAAACGATTGACATCAATATATTTACATCTAATGGATGGTAATGTGCGCTCTAGCACAAACTAAGCTTAGTGGAGCGATGTGTGACATAACATTTAAAAAAACACGACTTTTGCTGTGGGTCATTGTCTTCCATGTATGTATAGTGTTTTTTGAGATATTTTTTTGTGAATTTCTTGAAATAAATAAAATAAAATATACAGCTCAACTTAATATGAGTTTATTACAAATACGTCAGCTTTGGGCAGCTATTATGTGAGCGCTCCTGGCACAGCGTCGTCGATTGTGCCTATGTTAACTTTTTAGTTGTGGTAGCATATACACTCACACTAGGCACAGTACACCGAGAGAACAGTAGACGCACTCATGAGCAACAGGGCAATGCGGGGATAGGATGCGAGGAGAGGGGTACGTCTCGACGAACACCTTTGGTTAGCGTTTCGCGCGTGCGATAGTTGACTAATTTCTCAAACGTGTCAACATCTGCTTTGGCGGAGTAGTAGACATGAGGCGGTCATATGCGAGCCCTTGGACTCGTGACGTAGCTCGCTTCGCTTTGAAATTTAGTCGCTAGTCGAAAGAGACGCTACTGTCTGGTATACAGTGCACTAGGTTTAGGCTATGCTTCTGACAACCCTGTTTTGCAACAGATTAGGGGTTAGGGTTGCCACTAATCTATACTAATATTATAAAGAGGTAAAGCTTGTGACGTTGTAGGAAGTAATCTCTGGATCTACTGAACCGATTTTGAAAATTCTTTTATTAATAGAAAGCCACGTTATTTGTGAGTGTCATAGGCTATATATTAATTCGAAAAATAAAAGACTTTTTTGTGGTATTCAGATTTGCAAAGTAACTTGGAGAAAAAACGGTCGAACGAAAACTTTTCTCACTAACGATGCTTTAACGATGAGAGATATATGATAAGTTCTAGAGAAGTGCTTGATAGAGTTTGATAATGCCTACAAAAAAGTCAGAGACAGCATATGTCTAAATTTATATTTAAGTCATAAAAAGTAGTTTTTTATATTAAAAAATAATTTAAATCGTTAGGTCATGTTTATTGGTCATATTATCAACAATTATGAATTCATATCAAAATAAGTAAATTTATCGTCTCAAGTGTTTAAAACAAAAGACTTTTTCCTTTTACTGCATATAATTTCACTTTTACTGCATAAATGGTTAAATTGATAAGACACTCACAAATAAGACACTCACAAGAAGACACTCACAAATAACGGTAATATAGTCAAATTGGCATGCAAATACATACATACATATGCAGTAAAAATATAATCCTTCTTTTGGGAGTCAGGAAATAAATCATAGCACTCAGTACTAACCAAACCACACTCATAATTTCATCACAAGTAAAAAGTTTTACCGCTTAACGAAGTGGGCACTGGTCAGCTAGTCTAAGATAATCTGATTGTGTTTGAAAAACGGCGCGAAACCATTTGAATTTAAATTATTAAAGCGTAAGGTAATGGCGTCGTTTTAATGAGTTACTCTAATTTTACTTTATAAAAATTTCTTTTGTTTATTTGTATTTAGTCGGTGTATTTTTAAGAAAATTTTCTTGTTTTCTTTACATATACTGATTTATGTAAGACGGCAACAGAGACTAGAACGTTTAATAATTGTGCTGCCCTAAATACGTTTATTGATTACTAAATACCGTATTAGATTGATCAATGTCGTATTACGTTTTGGCGCGAGCTCATGGACCCTTGCTGAGTTGGCCACGAAGACCCATTCTGTTCAGGGTTGGACACACTCACGGGTCAACACCCATCCGGCGGCCTCCACGCATGAAATGCGAGCCCGGGTAGGACTCTGGCCTTAGGGCTAGTTTCCCCTAGGAATCAAACTTCTGGCGCTCCTGGACGGTCTGCGCACCGTACGGCGTAAGCCAATTGATTGTGCACTCTCACTAACAGAAGGGGGAGTCTGGAAGCAGTACTGTTTCCTATAGAGTGGGGGTGGTTGCGGACCTTACGGCGACTGCTCTCAAAACGACCATCGTGCATCGGCTACCCGATCCTGGATGAACAGCCGGGCAAGGGATGCCGTGGTCCGCGATAGATTCAGTATACACCGTTTCACCGCTTCGTAAGGAGAGGACCTCGAACTCGTAACCAATCGAGAGACCGGAGTAATCTGGTCGCAATTGGAAGTAAGGGCGTGAGTGTAAGCCGGCTGGGTAGCATCCTGGTTATCTCGCAGGTAAGGCGTTGGCCTCTTACGGGATGTGGCGGAGCTTGACGGTGGACTGTTTTGTCCAAGTCTTCTGCGTTCACTTCGCGGGAGATAGAACGACTAATCGTTAAAACTTCCTGAGGCGACGAGTTCGCCTGTTCAGAATACTGTCTGATCTGAGAGGATCAGTTTTTACAAAACTCTTGCACTTTATTGTCTCTGGCTCCCCAACGATAATATTCGACCAATCCTCTTTGAATCACAGATGAACAAGTATTATTAAAGTCCCTCGCGGGATCGTGGGATCATGGATGAGTGCACTGTGGATACATAATGGTAGATCAAAGGACAGCTACGCCGGTGCTGTGCGCAGGCGCCAGTGCCGCGAGAGTCCAGACGATCCGATCCAGATATCGCGCATCTTACCGCGCTCCAGATGCACGCACTTGATACCAGCCACTTGACGTCGGCGACCTCGAACTCGTAACCAATCGAGAGACCGGAGTAATCTGGTCGCAATCGGAAGTAAGGGCGTGAGTGTAAGCCCGCTGGGTAACACATCTAGTTATCTCGCGGTTAAGGTGTTGGCCTCTTACGGGCATGTGGCGGAGCTTGACGGTGGATTGTTTTGTCCAAGTCTTCTGCGTTCACTTCACGGGAGAGAGAACGACTAATCGATAAAACTTCCTGAGGTGACGGGTTCGCCCGTTGTAGTTGACAGCTCTATATATATATTACGTTTTGGCAGCAAGGATTTTACAACGAATTGCAACGTTTATATGGCACTTATAGATCCAAACCGTTGATTATAAACCACGGAGTATTTTTGCCCAGTCGTCATGTGAATGCTTCTAGTCGGTTGACTGGACCACAGTGATTTACTTTCAATCGAACATTTTCAATTACTCTATTTGATCGGAGGTGCGATATGTATAATAGCATTTTTCGTGGGTTTGAAATTGTATTTTCCAATATGATGTAGTATTTTTTTAAATACGGAGGAGTTTAAAAAAAATCTTATCCCTATCTTAACCCTTTGAGGCCCATAAGCTTCGCGGTAGTGTTGTAGGTATGTATGTATTTGCATGCCAATTTGACTATATTCCCGTTATTTGTGAGTGTCTTCTTGTGAGTGTCTTATCAATTTAACCATTTATGCAGTAAAAGGGAAAGTCTTTTGTTTTAAACACTTGAGACGATAAATTTACTTATTTTGATATGAATTCATAATTGTTGATAATATGACCAATAAACATGACCTAACGATTTATATTATTTTTTTAATATAAAAAACTACTTTTTGTGACTTAAATATAAAATTTAGACATATGCTGTCGCTGACTTTTTTGTAGGCGTTATCAAGCTCTATCAAGCACTTCTCTAGAACTTAATCATATATCTCTCATCGTTAAAGCAGTGTTAGTTAGAAACGGTTTCGTTCGACCGTTTATTCTCCGAGTTACTTTGGAAATCTGACTACCGCGAAAAAGTCTAATATATAGCCTATGACACTCACAAAAAACGTGGCTTTCTATTGGTAAAAGAATTGTCAAAATCGTCTCAGTAGATCCAGAGATTACTTCCTACAACGTCACAAACTTTACCTCTTTATAATATTAGTATAGATTAGTGGCAACCCTAACCCCTAATCCGTTGCAAAACAGGGTTGTCAAAAGGCATAGCCTGAACCTAGTGCACTGTATACCAGACAGTAGCGTCTCTTAGAATAAATTTGAAAACGAAGCGAGCTACGTCACGAGTCCAAGGGCTCGCATATGACCGCCTCATGTCTACTACTCCGCCAACGCAGATGTTGAAACAAAAATAATGTGAGGAGTTTAAAAAAAAAATGTCACTTGTATATGAGATATTCCAACCAATATTCGTAGTTTCTGCCTAACAAGGCATATGTGTACTGAATTTCAAAACTTTAAGTCTAATATTTAGAGATTGAAGTATGACTATATCGTCCCCTGGTAGACCGTTTTCCACCACAATTCTTCCCACTCTTGCAACTATTTTTGCAAACTCTTGCCATGAACAAATGATGCCTGCATGCCAAATTTCAGCTCAATCGGATGAAGCGTTTGGGCGCTATCGTGGAGGAATATACACAATAACAGATACACAGAATTGCCTTCGCAATACTTAACCTCTCCCAGGAAAGTAAATTCCTGAATGTAATTTCTGTGCATTTATATGCGGAACCTCTTTCGTTTAAAACCAATCTGATTTTTAAACGAGGTTAAGAGATATTAATAAAAACGAAAAAAAAAACCATTTCTATCCCTTAGAGGACGAATTTCGCAAAAACCCTTCATAATGAATGCCTAATAAGGATTAAAAGAAATCTCTGTGCAATAAAACACATTTGTATCTTTAGCGGTTTCGACTAACAGATCCATCATAGTTGTTTCGCGATGATGAATCTGTCAGTCAGGATGTTCTTTTATATATAAATTAAAAAATATATAAAAACGGACAATTTTAAGTTCAAGGCTACTTTCAATATAGGGTTATAAAAAATGCTGGAATTCTCCATAATGACGTAAGCAATACGATAAAAGATAATAATTACCTATTCACATTGTAATAATTATTTCACAAACTTGTTTAAAAAAGACGACAGTGACTAACGCATGATAACATTATCATATTTTTTTTGTTTGTTTCATTGTTCATAGGAAAACTTACAAATAGTAATTACAGCAGACATTTCCTAATGAATATAAAAGTATTCCATGTACGAGGGGCGTCCAAAAAAAAAGTGATATAAAGTTACAAACTCTTTGGAACCGTATAAAAATAAATACTGGCAGGGACAGCTAATACATCCGTTTCTTGATTGATTTTCTTTTGCTTTTAACAACATTACAATACGACGATAATACGACTCACATATTGTATAGTTCTCAATATATCCTCGTAATGTGGTAGTGTAATAGTGAGAAAAACGTCATCTATTTATTAAATATCTTACTAGTATTTAACTTGTTCATAATAATATAAATAAAAAATAAATAATAAACGCTTTATTCATGAGAAAAGTCGAGCTTATTGCCTACATGAAAATATATATAGTTAACCTGTACCATTACCATTACCATAACCATTACCAGTACCATAACCTGTACCATACAGTTGTATTATCAATGCCTGCACTGATTTGCGAACCAATTAAAACTACGGAAAATAGCGGATGGTTACTATGTCAATCTATATAATGAGTTATATAATCAGTAAAAAAAATTACTATATGTGGGCACAGATTGTGCCACATCATGTATATTGAGAAGAATAAAAAATACGACTGTTATTTTATTTTATTTAAAATAATATATAATCATTATTTTTATTTTGGGTTTTAGTGCAATATTTGTGGGTTATGTATTTATCCATTAGGATGCTTGTATATTTCCGGAATGTACTCAATAGGACATTTCATTTAACACTTTTCATTTTACAGCATATTTATGATAATTTATTGACATTATAAATAGGATAGAAACGAATTTACCGCGTGAAATTTGTAGGACCCGACGTTTCGGTGACGTTGCAGCCGCCGTTGTCTAGGGTAGACTGAAGAGCTGTCAGTCCGTTGTTTTGCGGGTAGGCCGCAAACCGCTGCCGCCACTGCGTAGGTTATAACGGTGGTGGGAGGCCGGGCTCGGAGCGCGGGAATTTTTAAAATCCGTCTTGCACACAACACTCACTGTATCCTGTTTTACGTCTTTGCGTTCGGCGTTCGGCGGCGGGAACATTTTAAGAAGATGTTCCCATCTTCTTAAAATGTCACGCGGTAAATTCGCTTTCTATCCTATTTATAATGTCAAACAACCGCGATAGTCTTCGATTTTACAATTTATTGACATTTGGAAATTTGGACATTTATAAAATTAATTAATTTTAATTTGAACAGTTAAGGTACGACACTCAGGACGACATACCAATTCTAACAATACCACACATCTCTAAATCGGGTCAAGCGTTTAGAAATTATGGTGGAATAAAGAAACGGAAAACATACATAGATGAACCCTGAACACATTACACTCTTTTTTTTGTTGGGCAGTCATGTAAAAAGGAGGAGAATGATAAGGAAAAGGGAAAGGCAATATATGTGTAATATTTAAATTGTTCTCTAAGTTTCAAAGTGTTTTCAACACTAGTTATGCTAGTCGCGGTTCTCACTTTTTTCGGCAAAAGTGGCAGGTTATATTCAGATCTCAAAGGGCGTCCATGAACCGATGGTGCAGTAAACCTGCCGGTGAGATAATCGGATGCGACGCCCTTCAAGATCCTGAAAAGCAGACAAAGAACTTTCATGTCTTTTTTCTCCCTGCTCGTCAGCCAGTAAAGCCTCTGCTTACCTCTGTGATGTATATCGAATGCAAACGTTTTGTAGACGAAACGCGACAACTCCATAATACTGAAGGGGATCTTTCCCCTTCTAGAACAGACTCACCCTTCTCAGAACAGACTAACAGATCGTAATCTTGCTATCCTCCGGGAGGATATTCTTCAGCCCATTTAACGAATGAAATCGGCCGAAGGGTTTGTTTCGCATTTCCCTAACATGGGGCCGCCATGAGAGGTTCTCGTCGATATTCCCCGACGATTCTCACCGAGGTTTTAAACCTCGGTACTGAAGGAGACCCCGATCCATTCCGATGCAGAACTTTGGGATTGCATTTGTATTAATACTAGAAGTGAAATAACTGCTCCCGATGATAGGCCGCCTGCGTTTTGGAAGGATTTAGGAGCAGTCCATGTGTTTTAGACAACTCGTATATTATCGGCAGATCTTTGTTTACAGAAGCAATTGATTATCAATATCTTCATAATATCTTCTGGGCGAAAGTAAGATTATATTTAGACATCATCAGGATAGAGGTGATAAGTTGCGATCCTTCGGCTACCTAACGACCAAATTTGGTTGCACATCAGAACACTGTTGACTAAGTAACGACCAATATTGGCGGCTTGCTCCCGGAGCGCACAGTAATATTATTTTCTAATTCGAACGCATCCTAAAATCCATACCAAATATCTTATTATTACCATAGATACATAGACGCCCGCTGGAATAATTTTGCGCGTCATTTCGCGGATATTTATGGTAAAATTCCATTGTCAAACATAATTTTTAAAAATCCGAGATATTATCAAAAAAAATATCTAAATATTTTGTATGTTAATAATCAAAACGAAATATTACCCTTGATAGAGAATTTAATAAAGATCACGATTTGGTTTACAATTTCTAAATAGGGCTCCGTATTTTTCAGTAAGACAAGTACTAGTTTTTATCACTTTTTCGACTTTCTCATATTTATTCATAATTATCTAATTGTTTTACAAAATGAGATTTCAATAATCTATATACGAAGTTTCAATGCAATCATTGCGCAGTTATTCTTTTTATAATTGCTGTAGTAGTTCCATCGTTATAGTAAGTTTTGTCGAGCGCGGCGATATTGCAAGAAATTCCAATAGGTAAATTGCAACGGTCTGTCATGAAATTATGCCGCTACTGAGTTGGTAACCATGTTAATGAATAGAGAGAAGAGGAGTGAGGATAAAATACTACCTAATATATACATACTTACACCAGTCTGCGTATGTTTGTGTTCGCAAAACTCGAATAGTAGTCTGTCGATTAACTAGACATTTTGACACAATGTTGCCTTCGCGTACGCGTGACAAAAGTCTTCCCTGCACCGTTGAAATCTTCGGTGCGCTTCGATATCGGTGCGTTCTCCATTCATTTTATATCAGATTGAGCCACAGCGAAAAGTGGCCAGGTTTAGCTATTATAATATAACTAGCGACCCGCCCCGGCTTCGCACGGGTGCAATGCTGATACTAAATACAGTACAGAAAAACTGTGAACGTTGTATATAAAAACATAGCGGTCCGCTCTGGCTTCGCACGGGTATAAAATATATAGCCTATGTGATTAAAATTGATCCAGTAGTTTTGATTTATTCATTACTGCCCGTGGCCCGCACGCGTTAAATTTGGAGTAAAACAATCCCCCTTTCCCTATACCGTGAAGATTTCCTGCTATCTTTGGAATATCTAAATTCATACACTACATTTTTACTTATTTACTTTTTACATTTTTAACTATTTATTTTATTTTTACAACATATTACAGAATGTCTTTATAAACAACGTTCACAGCTTTCTTGTCATTAGACAATACAAACATGTTTTCTCTGGAGGTCACTCTTGAAAGAGCGACATACAGTTGTCCATGTGAAAAACAGTCAACGCTCAAATCTAAGCCTGCAACGTTGAAGGTTTGACCCTGCGATTTATTAATGGTCATTGCAAAAGATGTCTTTACCGGAAACTGTAAACGTTTAAATTGGAAGGGTAAATCCGATGGTATCAGAGGGATTCGGGGAATCAATACATCTTCTCCGGTACCACATCCTGTGAGTATTGTGCACTCTATTATGAAAGTTTTCAATGATTTTACCAGCAAACGCGTGCCATTGCAAAGTTTAGGTGGATTCAGGTTTCTTAATAAAATAACAGGACAACCTACTTTCAACACCATTTTGTGAGGAGGGAGTCCAGACGGGTTCAAAGAGTTTAGAAATTCTGTAGGAAAATGAACAGCTTCTTCCAAATCGAGAACAGTATCGACCGAGTAGTATATTTTCGTCGGCGCATCAATCTTTGAAAGAATCAAGTTATTTACTTTATCTACATACTTGTTCGTTAGTTGGTGACAGAATCGCTCTTTCTTTAAACCAAGATATTGTCTTATAACTTATGTTATCAATGTCAGGATAGACATTGTTGACTAACTCTTGGATGTTGTCTATCAAAACGCAAAGGTTTTCTAGGTCAATCATTCCCTCACTTTGTGTTAACTCTCCATTGCCAACTTTTAGCAGCATCTCTGGAAATAGCCTGTTCTCACGTGAAGATGACGAAACCCTCATATTAGTTTTAAGCTTTAATTTATTGACATGTGGCCAAAGGTTGGATCTTTTTAGGCAAGCATTTATTTCGTCAGCACGTGTTCCTCGAGTCACAACTGGTAGGATTTGACGTAAATCTCCTGAGAACAGAATTGTACATCCACCCATAGGTGAATTTTTGTTGCGCAAATCGCGCATTGTCCTATCCAGTGCTTCCACAGACGTCTTGTTTGACATGGTAGCTTCGTCCCAGACTATTAATGAGCAGTCACGCATCAATTTTCCTGCATTGCTCTGTTTAGAAACACTACAGACGCTGTTATTATCATCGGTGGCGATTTTCAGCGGGAGCTTGAATGTGGAGTGTGCGGTTCGGCCTCCTTCCAAAAGCGTAGCGGCAATGCCGGATGACGCAACAGCTAACGCAATTTTTCCGATAGATTTCACTTTTTTTAAAAGCAGATTGATTAAAAATGTTTTTCCTGTACCTCCTGGTGCATCAAGGAAAAACAATTTCCCTTCATTGTTATCAATTGTTGATAGTAATGCAGTGAATACTTTTTTCTGATCGATGTTTAATCGTGGCTTATCTTGAACTATATTTTGTAAAAGTCTCGTTTGATCGTATGATGTTTCTCTTGTGTATTCGGCACTGTTAGTTAAATCTGAGTTAGTAGTATTATCTGGCATCGGCAGACCAAAATCCTTGATCGATTTACCCGAAAGTAATTGCACTACTTTGTTCAATTCCAATAATGCTTCGTCAAATATGTTTTGATCATATTGTACATCATCTGAGTTTAACTCTCGCCGTCGCCGAATCAGAATATCACTGGCCATATTTTCTTGAAATTTATTCCTTAGATTAACAGAATCAGTTACTTGACAAAACACTACTATGACGGCAAATAAATATCTTAATGATGTACCTAGCTGAACTACAAACAGCTGCTTCTGATAATGTGTTTTCCCAGTGAGAATCGTCTTCCAAGAGCCCCATAGCTTTGCATGCTGCTTGATAAGTATTGTAAACAACACCTTGTACAGTTCTTAGGTGTGCAAAGGATGTCGGGCCTTTTACAATATGCAATGACATTCTCAGATAAAAGCATTCGCTGTTGTTGGGATGAACCACGTAGACTCTGCCAAGAGCATCCGTTTTTTTTACTCCGGGGAAACCATCAACCGCAGTACCTTGTTTTCGCCGTTGAAAAGTTTTAGAACTCTGGTTCCATGTATAGTAACCTGGAACTCTGTCATACGTCAGTGTTTTCGCGAAATCATCTTGAGCACATAACTTGAAGAATGCTGTCAATGTTGTATCCCGCGGGTTATTAACAACTTCTTGTATATTGTTCTCTGTGAAATATACTCTTTGTCCATTTTCTAAATGAACTGCAAGGTGGACAATTGTGGGAGCCCGGTCGTGCACTTCGAATGATAAAATCCTCCATACAGCTTCAGAGCTGCAGATGTAACGTCCAGACTGATATTTTTCCACTTCATTTGGTGATTGTATGCTGAAAGTGGCTTGATCACTGCCTTTATTAATGTACTTAGTAACATATTGAATTGACTTTATTGAATTGCACAACTCTACGTTGATGTGGGCATCAAAAATTTTCAAAAGGAGCGGATTATAGGGA
Organism: Micropterix aruncella; assembly: GCA_944548615.1. Classification (NCBI taxonomy): domain Eukaryota; kingdom Metazoa; phylum Arthropoda; class Insecta; order Lepidoptera; family Micropterigidae; genus Micropterix; species Micropterix aruncella. The sequence goes on from OX155968.1 coordinate 7,812,419, forward strand.
ACGATCCATCGGTTATCAATATCATGGTTTCGGACGGTAGCATTTTGCCCACCCTGTTCTGGCGATCGTCGACGATATTTGGGATATCCGTCATCGCTAGTACTTGTTTGAGTTTGGAACGACTTCGGAAATTTTTTGCTGCATTTAGAATCTCGCATACATGGAGAATTCGGGTTTAAAGTCCCGCAAGGGCCGTGTACCATATGTTTCTTTACGATTTCGTACAGGATAGGATCTTCATCTTTATCCGGTAATTCAGCTGAAATAACCCTGTCAATTTGGTTTGGTCTAATTTTGTTCACTAACCACACCAACAGGTGTACATGTGGCAAGCCACGTTTCTGCCATTCTATTGTGTACATATGACAGCGCGGCGGACCGAATATATGAGACTTGTTAATGAGGTGCAGGAGTTTCTGTACTTTTAAATGGAAGACTCTGTTAACTATATCGTATCTGTCTTGTGGAGTTAAATTGGTGTTAATATTTTCTTTGATTTCCGGCCAATTTGGGTTACATGTTGCAGTTATAAATAAATCTGGTTTGCCGTAATTTCTTACGTAAGTCATGGCGTCTTGCGATTTTTCGTGTAAATATCGAGGTCCACCTGTGAATGATGAAGGTAGTATAACCAACTGCCCAATGCCGTTGCGGTGTTCATTCGCCTGTAAAGCATCCTGAAGATGGACGTAATTTTCAGCTCTCAATTTAGTTTGATTATTACGGATGTAGGCCAATCTCTCAGATTCAATTTTCGCATATTGATCTACCAAGTATTGGTTTGTTAACATTCCATATCTAAGCAAAGTATTGAAATTGTTACGTCTTGTCATTATACGGTAGCAATAGTAGTTCATACATGACACTGTTTTACGCAGAGGTGTACCACCGATTGGGTCAACTTGAGAAATATTAATGGCATAACCATTTTCTCCACGACATAGCATTAAAGGATATTGTAAGCTGTCATAAGATCTGTGTAACTCTGAAATTTTTTGCAAATTATCATCACGACTATGCAATACAATATCTCTTTTGTCAAATTGCTGTCCAGCTATCACCACTGCTACTTCACTCGTGGAAGGCGCATTGTATCGTCCTCTGTGTTCTCCAACAGGAACTTTATTTGCATGGATTACGACATTAAAGTCAGGAGTATCTGCTGGAACACTCTCAATCGCAGTTTTGAAAGACTGTATGTAGCAATTATGAGAATGTAACATATCTTGGAGAGATCTAATCAAATCTCTATCAATTGGCTGTGCAACACTTGTACACCGCGTAGATGCTTGTGTATCTGGATCTGCAATAAAATATATTTGCAGAAATTTGTGATCATCGGGTCGAAGTGGTAGCAAGCTCCCAGCTAAGTGGTACACTTGCCCTTGAATTTTAAATGTAGGCATGAACCCACGCTCAACGACTTGCTTACTCCTAAAAGAGGTCATTTGAAATGCGTTATTATAACGGCGTATATTGCGCATGAATTGCTTGGATTTCTGATGATCACCCGTAAGAAGAGAGTGAGGTGGTTCAGGTGGAGGGAGAACTTCTTCTAATTTGACTTTTCCTTGTAAGCAACACATGCCTTTCGATTCGTCCTTGAATTTCAATGCCAAGCAATGTTCACACACTACTGACATAGTACCTATTGATACTATACGATCGTCCTTGTAAGAAATCGAAGGATCGTAATTCATGGCAGAATTTTCTTTTTTCACCCATGAATTAGTAACTCGTGCTGATGATTCTCTGGCTCTCTGTATTCGATGTCTTTCCCTATCTCGGCTGCGGTGAACCTCACGCTCTACTGAAGATTCTCTCTCTCTCTCAGCTCTATATCTATCCCGAAGCTGACTGAGGCGAGCCTCACGCTCTACTGACGATTCTCTGTCCCTCTGAACCGTATGCCTATCTCGATCCCGGCTGCGGCGAATCTCACGCTCTACTGAAGATTCTCTCTCTCTCTCAGCTCTATATCTATCCCGAGCCTGACTGAGGCGAGCCTCACGTTCCGTTGACGATTCTTCATCTCTTGCTGAACGTACTCTTCTGGCATTCACTGTACTACGACCTATGTTCGAACGACGACGTCTTCCAGACATGACTTTATAATTTCTGTACAAAATTTACTCAGTTCTAAATGTATGATTACCTATGCACAAATTGCCATATTATTAGTATGTGCCGCAGTAAAAAACATCTAAATTCTTACTATTTAGAAACAAAAGATAATCAGAAATCATAAAAAACAAAAGATACCTATTCTATTCAGTTCTTTTTTTTTTTACTGAAATACCTCAACTTAAACAACGATTTTAATTATAAAAAATAATTTGCTATTCGTGCGACTAAAAACAAAAGATAATCAACAATCATCAACAACAAAAGATACCTATTCTATTAAGTACTTTTTCTGAACTTACATATCTCACCTTAAATCACGATTTTTGAAAATAATTTCCCTAATATTAAATTGATCTAACTGTAAATTTTAATCAAGATCTTAATAGAAAATTGCAATCCATAAATTATGGTTTTATTTAATCTAATCTTATCTCACCTTATGTAGGTACTTATAATTGCTATAAGTGCGATTTAAAAATTAACCTTAGAATAGAATATAATTTATATTTTAAAACTACTATCATACAATTATTTATCGTAACTTACTTATAATTACTGATACGTTGTCGCGCTGAAAAGCACGTTTTTATTACCTAAGTATTGCTATTTTCCTCGCTGGAGAGCTCCGATATAATAAACGCGTCCGATCGCTGCTAAATTCAAAGTGCTATAGGGAAAACCGCGGCCTCAGACGCGCTATTTATAGGCACGCTCTTGCCGCACCGGGCGGCCGGCCGGTACCGCCGCAAACGCTACGTCCCGCAATTTTTAAATCTGTAATATCTTCGAAAATATTCACTTAAATCATACGGTGTAAAGGGCCATATAGATCTATATTAAATGAACAATGTATTCAAGGCATTTAATTGGTTAAGGATTAATGCTGTATTGGTTAAAATCGCATCGAAAATTAGCCATTATTTGTCGTAAAAAGTAAATGACAAAAAAAAGTTATTGTGGGTTATCCATAAGAGATAGACATATACCATCACGGACTTTTCTGTAGACCTTTTCAATGTGTACAATACTTAGTACATTATTTTGATAAAACTCGTAGGGTTCAGCCTGCGTTTGCAATGTAAGCGGAAAAAATGTAATTATTTACGACATCACATTAGAAACCTCAAAAATAGCAGTACTTCTCCACTATTTAATGGATGTTATTATACATATAAACCTTCCTCTTGAATCACTCTATCTATTAAAAAAAACCGCATCAAAATCCGTTGCGTAGTTTCAAAGATTTAAGCATACAAAGGGACATAGGGACAGAGAAAGCGACTTTGTTTTATACTATGTAGTGATATATTAGGATAAATTAGATCATACCACCCCAGCCAGAAGTCACCCCGATCCGTTTACCGGTACCTATACCAGGGGCACATAAGAAGGTAATAATATAAGGGGACGGATAAGCACACCAGCTCCATGAAAGGTGGGGATGTCAGAAATATCGATCGGGATTAAACAACCTAAACCAATGTTGGAAAAGTAGATGAGTTAGGAGTTATAATGAAGGAGCGCAGAATAATGTCTTTCTTTTCCTCAATTTCACAGTAGGTATACAACTGTAGGCGAATTGTAAACATGTTGGATCGCTATTTTCTATGTTTGATCGTAAGTTATTCTCACTCCTTCGTCATCGGAAGAAAATGTTGAACTATTCAACTTCCAAGCCGACGGACTCCAGCAGGTTCAACCTGTTAAATCTATTGTTGTCACTAAAGGGGAAGAAGTTCTCAGTAACTGTACCGCAGATCGCAGACATGTCTTCCCTGAAGGCGAAGCAAGCAGAAGCTGATTCCAGGCCCCTCCTTCATCTCTTTCACGCTCTCCAGGAAGGTCACACACATACAATAATTAGAACTGTGGATACAGATATGATTGTTATTGCAGTTATGTGTATGTAACTAACCCTTTATCATGTATATTTGTATTAATATGTGTACTGTTTTATGCAATTATCTTATTCTGTTCTTATTTCTGTTATATAACCAGCCTATATAAAAAAATACGATAGATGGCACTAATAATTAAATGTTATTATTGTTGTCATTGGTTAAATTATTGGGTTTTAATAATCGGGCGGTTTTGGTTAAATTATTGGGTAATAATAGTAGCGCGGTGTCGACTACAGCGGGCGAACCCGTCCCCCCAGGCTGGTATAACGATATGTGGTCGTTCTTTCAGCCGCGGGATGAACGTAGAAGACTTAGAACCAAGACAATCTACTGTCTAGCTCGCCAACAAGCCCGTTAAAGGCCAACGCCTTACGGCGAGGCATCGGGAAAAGTAACCAGCGGGCAGCCTCGCCCCCTAGGATATATCCGGTTGGAGTTAACCTTCAGGATACCTTCGTCCTCCCGATGGTTACAGGTCCGAATTCGCTGTTGTAATACAGCGGTAATCAATAAAATTTATCTCGGACCTGTGCGTCCTTTGCCCGTAGTGCCACACAGGGTCTGGCAGCCCAAGGTCATTTCAAGAGTGGTATGACAACAGGTCAACGTCCACAGACAGTATATTTTCATAGTCTCCAGACTCCTTCAGCAATTAGTCAGAGTGCACAACCAATTGGTGTCGCCGAACGGTGCGCAAACCGTCCAGTAGCACTGGGATGCAATCCTGCCAGGAGAAACCGGTCCACCAGCTTGTGAGGCCTGAGAAGCGAGAGTTTTACCAGGGGTAGCCTACAATCGTGAGTTGAGTCGATCCGAGAACAAAATGGATAGTTTTAACGATATTTATCGTTCTGTCTCCCGTCAGGTGAGCGCAGAAAACTTTGGACACAGTCCACCGTCAAGCTCCGACACCTGCCCGTCAGAGGCCAACGCCTTACGGCGACGCACCGGGAAAGGTAGCCTCGCCCCCTGACTACCAACGGGCAGCCTCGCCCCGTGACTACCAGTTTGTAAGGATATCTCCGTCTGTTTTTATAATCAATCAATTATTAGTTATTATAGATGGCCAAATAAATTGGTATTAGTTTCGCTGTCAATGCTTTCAGCGCCACCTGCATTTTGCCATTTTAAAAGGGTTTCCAAATCGTACTCAAACTGATACCATATATAATGAATGGTCAGAGAATCTTGGAAATTTGAGTGCGTGTAAATAAGACTACTTGAGTGATGTTTCTTGCAATATTGAAAAAGGCTTTAAACACTTGTAAAATATTCTAATACTAGGAAGGTATGTATGCACATATTTCTGTTAAATAATAATATATACATATATAGATTATAGTCTAGCTAAACACAAATATAACATACGAGTGGCCACATAAGTCATGAATAAGTTTCCGGAATGAATAAGATAAGAAATAATTCCGAAATTAAAAGGAAAAAAATTAATCAAGGCCCCAAAAATCAATTTATTGTTTTTCAAAATATTTTTTCTATGAACGCACATTTTCATACGAATAAATTTTATGTACTTCACTCCTCCGTGGTGACCTCAGAAACATGTTTTTCATATTCAAGGACAGCCTCTTCTGGCGATGAAAATCGTTGACCGCGTAATTGATTCTTGATTTTTGGGAACAAGAAGTCGAGACTGTATGGAGGAAGGATCAAGGATCTTCAAAAATTTGTTTGTCGGTGTGGCCCACAGTATACTAGAATAGACCACGCGACCAGCCTGAGAAATCTATTTTTAGAGAAAGCTTTTATTATCTACGCTTTTATTAGGTCGACCTGTATGTAACTATGTAATGGAATCTAAGGTAACTAATTTAACCATCTTCCAAGGATCGTAGCGTTATGAAAATCGGCAGATGTATGTAGTTCTGATGATAATACAATAATATGTACTGTCGAACTGATCTGATGATGGAGTCGAAATATATGAACTGGAACTTCATGATGGAACATTGTATCATAGCTGTGTTTGGACTTGTTAGAAAAGTCTTGGAATGAACTTTGACCACGATTAGGTTTCAAGGTCTGATGATGTGGTTTTTACGTGCATTTATAAAAGCGTGTTTTTAGTGTTTTTTTTTAAAACTATTAATTTATTTTATAGTCGAGTATTGGGAAGACGAATAATATTCGACTATTACTCAGAGCTGCGTATATGCAGAGTAAATGCAGAGAAAACGAAAATTATACAATTCGTTTGTCTGTGTGGCCCAAAGACATACTTGAATAGATCACGCGACCAGCCTGAGAAATCCATTTTATTTTATAGTCGAGTATTGGGAAGGCGAGTAATATTTGACTATTACTCAGAGCTCAGTATATGCAGAGAAAACGAAAATTATACAATGACGCTTAAGTCAGCTGTAGCCACAAGACCTTAATATCGACCTCAATGGAAAAATAGTAAAAACTGCGAGAAAGACTTCTGGGGATAATTACTGATGAAAACCTTAACTGGAAACTGCACGTCAAAATTAAATAAATATATATAGATACATTCTCATTCAGATACGTATATCCGCATCTAAAATACGGCATTATAATGTGGGGCAACTCAACAGAAGTCCAACGAATATTTTATACTTTAATTCATAATTCATGCTTTTATTGTATATTCTGAATTAATAAATTGAATACTGAATACTGAATACTGAATACATTCATAAAAACTTGAAGGGATCATTTTAGTCTGAGGGATAATTTTATACCAGTCTCCCCTACTTGGTTGAAAAAAACTTAACCCCTCAAATGTGAGGCGTCCCTTAAGGGATGCCTTGGCAAAATGTATACAAAATGTATATAAATTTATATAAATGTAAATATAAATGTAAATGTGCGCCGCTTTATAATAATCCGCTCTATAGTAATGCTATAGCTCTATAGTAAACCCCGCTCTATGTAAATGTAAATGTAAATGTAAATATAAATTTATATACATTTTGCCGAAGGCAACCCGAGCTAATCGCCATTCATTTGAGGGGTTAAGTAATGATCGATACTCTACTATAGATTGAAATGTTGGCGATCTCATAGACATATTTAACAGCAACCTCAAGTTCTTTCAATATTATAAACAACGTTGCCAGTTGAATAAATAAAACCCTACATTTTAACAATACGTTGATGGACTCGCGATATTCGTCCCGACGGAAAATTAATTTGGGGTTACCCTATTCGCTTTGGATGGTCTCTATGTATAAAGCAAATATATATCCTGGTGCGAGTAATTACCCTAAAACCTTGAACATATTGCATAGCAACACAATTACTTGTTTAATATATTTGAGTTGTTCGACGTAAGAAGAATATGCGAAAAACACGTTTTATTGAATATTACTATAAATGTCGATAAGCATTTAAGTAATGACGAAACCAAATATCTACCATGTGAAAAAAAATATAGATTCAATTGCAGAAAAAAATCAAACTCGAATAATTAATTTGTGTTTCTTAGGACTTACGAGCGAACGTGAACGTGAATGAACTCGAACGAGATATTGTGTGTATGTACAATACAAATCTATATATATATATATATATATATATATATATATATATATATATATATATATATATATATATATATATATATATATATATATATATATATATATATATATATATATATATATATATATATATATATATATATATATATATATATATATATATATATATATATATATATATATATATATATATATATATATATATATATATATATATATATATATATATATATATATATATATATATATATATATATATATATATATATATATATATATATATATATATATATATATATATATATATATATATATATATATATATATATATATATATATATACAAACCTTATCAAATATAACAATATTATACCTACTGTTTTCTACAATATTTCTTTATACTTTTTTAATATTATACAATTTTATATAGGTTTACCCTATTTTGATAACATTATACAATATTTTTTATAAACTTCTCTGCCAGAAATTAAGATTGAACTTTCTTCTTTCATTTCATTGAGCATATGGAGGTTTTTTATTTTTATTTCGATTTAATGGCTCGCTGATAACAAACTCAGCCAATTGTATCATATTTTAAATGTTGGTAGCATTCGAAATTTGAATTATTTCGTAATGTCACTTTCATTTATAAAACGGCTTTGCCGAAGTGATTAATAGTTAATTTTTTCTCTCATTCGTCTCAATTGAAGGCATTTTGTGTTACATAAGGATAAGCCCTATTTATGAGATATATGGATGAATAGTGATCGTTAGTCGACTGCAAAAGGACCTTTAAACTTACATTGCACCGTCGAAAGTCGTGCACATCCGTAAGTATATCTCATTCAAACAAAAGCATTTCCCAATACAAGCTGGGATTTCCTTCGCTACTTTTTAAGTAGCTCTACTAATTTTATTTTTAATTAAAACATCATCCTATAAACGTATTTCTTTACAAACCTTATCAAATATAACATTATTATACTGTTTTCTACAATGTTTCTTTATACTTTTTTAATATTATACAATTTTATATAGGTTTACCCTATTTTGATAACAATATACAATCTATTTTATAAACTTCTCTGCCAGAAATTAAGGTTGAAGTTTCTTCTTTCATTTCATTGAGCATATGGAGGTTTTTTTATTTTTATTTCGATTTAATGGCTCGTTGATAACAAACTCAGCCAATTGTATCATATTTTAAATGTTGGTAGCATTCGAAATTTGAATTATTTCGTAATGTCACTTTCATTTATAAAACGGCTTTGCCGAAGTGATTAATAGTTATTTTTTTTATTTTTCGCTTAATTCGTCTCAATTGAAGGCATTTTGTGTTGCATAAGGATAAGCCCTATTTATGAGATATATGGATGAATAGTGATCGTTAGTCGACTGCAAAAGGACCTTTAAACTTACATTGCACCGTCGAAAGTCGTGCACATCCGTAAGTATATCTCATTCAAACATAAGAATATGAAATTGCTGGCAATTCCATATTCTCTAAACTGTTTCTATATGTGAGAACCTGTTATTGGCTATCATTTATTATTTAAGTTGTTATTTAATATTTTATATGGCTGTTGGTTTTCCTTAAAATAAATAAATAAATAAATAAATAAGCATTTCCCAATACAAGCTGGGATTTCCTTTGCTACTTTTTAAGTAGCTTTACTAATTTTATTTTAAATTAAAACATCATCCTATAAACGTATTTCTTTACAAACCTTATCAAATATAACATTATTATACTGTTTTCTACAATGTTTCTTTATACTTTTTTAATATTATACAATTTTATATAGGTTTACCCTATTTTGATAACAATATACAATCTATTTTATAAACTTCTCTGCCAGAAATTAAGATTGAAGTTTCTTCTTTCATTTCATTGAGCATATGGAGGTTTTTTTATTTTTATTTCGTTTTAATGGCTCGTTGATAACAAACTCAGCCAATTGTATCATATTTTAAATGTTGGTAGCATTCGAAATTTGAATTATTTCATAATGTCACTTTCATTTATAAAACGGCTTTGCCGAAGTGATTAATAGTTTAATTTTTTATTTTTCGCTTAATTCGTCTCAATTGAAGGCATTTTGTGTTGCATAAGGATAAGCCCTATTTATGAGATATATGGATGAATAGTGATCGTTAGTCGACTTCAAAAGGACCTTTAAACTTACATTGCACCGTCGAAAGTCGTGCACATCCGTAAGTATATCTCATCCAAACATAAGCATTTCCCAATACAGTCCTTAACAGCGACTCCATTGATTTCATGGTTGGTTACTTCTCCTCTGTTCTTACAAACGTCTATAATAAATTTGCGCCATTGTTTGTGTGAGACACGCGCCGTCGCCATGGTTAAATGACACCATAAGGGCTGCCATGGCGCTGAGGGACCGAGCTCATCGCCGCTATAAACGCAGACCGTCTGATGGGAGCAGGGAAAATTACAGACAACTGAGAAATCGATGTAATCAGCTATGCAGGAATGCAAAAAAGTCGTTCTATACCTCTCAGATTGCTGCTTCTGGCAACAATATCTGGAGATTTCTACGTCAACTTGGCTTTGGAAAAGTCCCAAATGAGGTTCCGTCCAACATAGATATCGAGGCTTTAAACTGTCACTTCGTCACTCCTACGATTTCCATGAGCGCCGCGCTAAAGTTGGCTACTTTAAAATTCATAGAAACGAAACCGAGGGCTCATTGGCCGGCTTTTAACTTTACCTCGATTACCTCTGCAGTAGTTGATAAACTCCTGAGTGAAGTGAAAACAAAAGCAACTGGGAACGACGGACTAAATATTTCCCTACTACTACCGATCAAGGCTGAGGTATTGTCAGTAATTACGCACATTATCAATCATTCCCTTACTTCGTCCACTTTTCCAGCTGAGTGGAAGCGTGCCCTTGTTGTTCCTGTATCTAAATGCTCTAATCCTTCAGCTTGCAAGGACTTTAGACCGATCTCGATTCTACCAACACTTTCTAAATTACTTGAGCGAATTATCTTCTCACAGCTGAACGATTTCCTCGAACAACATAGCATACTTAACCCTCTGCAGTCGGGTTTCCGCTCTAGCCACAGTACCACAACCGCCCTCACTAAAATTACTGAGGACTTCCGTGTTGCTATGGATCGCCGTCAGCTGACGGTCTTAATCCTCCTCGACTTCAGCCGTGCCTTCAACTCGGTAGATTTTGACCTTCTCTTAGCCTGCTTGCACAGTTTAAACCTATCTCCTTCAGTCACTGCCTGGTTTCATTCCTACTTACACGGACGCGAACAACGGGTATCGGTCAAAAACTTGCTCTCGAGTTGGTCGAAAATTATCGCCGGTGTGCCCCAAGGTGGAATTTTATCACCTCTCCTTTTCTGCTTGTTTACTATCTCCATCTCTGAAAATTTGTCATGTAAATACCACCTATATGCCGACGACCTTCAACTCTATGCTAGTTTCGCTCCCATGGATGCGGCTAGTGCTATATCCGCATTAAACTCCGATTTAAACTCGATAGCGGTATGGTCTCGTAACCATGGCCTGCTTCTTAATCCGTCAAAAACCCAAGCAATCGTCATCGGAAGTCGCTCACTCATTACCAAGTATAAAAATAATCTCCCCCTTATCAATATCGACAACGTCGTTGTCCCTTACAGCAGTTCTGTGAAAGACCTTGGCCTGCTTATTGATGAAAACTTATCTTGGCATCCTCAAGTAAGTGAGGTCAGTCGTAAAGTCTTTGCAAGTCTCCATTCTTTTAAACGGGTTCAGAATCTCTTACCTCTTTGTATTAAACGCCAAATGGCACAATCTTTTCTTTTACCGCTAATTAATTACGCTGATGTGGCCTATCTAGATGCGAATGAAGAACTACTCGATAAGCTAGATAGGATTCAAAACGCGTGTATTCGCTTTGTTTATTCCCTGAAGAAGTTTGATCACGTATCAAACTTTCGCAGGCAAATAGAGTGGCTACCCATTAGACGATGTCGGGAATTTCACATACTCGCCCTACTCTTCCGCGTACTACAGTCAAACTGTCCTACTTATTTGTATAATCTCTTCTCTCCGCTATCATCCCATGGTCTCCCATTGCGCTCTCAGGAAAATCTATTACTGGCTATACCTCAGCATTCATCAACTTTCATGTCTAGGTCTTTCGCAGTGCAAGCGGCCCGTCTCTGGAATTCCGTGCCTTTACCGATAAGACAACTTGAAAACCTGAGCGGGTTTAAAAATTCTTTAAAGAGACATTTACTCAACTTATGAATTCCCCCCTCCCCTCCCGTCTCCTTTGCTTGTCCTTATATTTCACTCCTCCCTTCAATATCGAGTTGGCATACGTTACTAATCACTGAATTATATTTTATACTATGATGACTTTTTTGTAAGTGTATTTATTTATTACTTGTAAATTTATTTGCCCACATAAACCTTCAGTCACAATAACCCTGGCGGTACGGTCGGTAGATATTGCCACTTGGCAATAGGCCCACCACATTGTATTCTTTTGTGTGTGCAATAAAGCTTTTCAAACAAACAAACAAACAAGCTGGGATTTCCTTCGTTACTTTTTAAGTAGCTTTACTAATTTTATTTTATATAAAAACATCATCATATAAACGGATTTCTTTACAAACCCTATCAAATATAACTATATATATGTATATATATATATATATATATATATATATATATATATATATATATATATATATATATATATATATATATATATATATATATATATATATATATATATATATATATATATATATATATATATATATATATATATATATATATATATATATATATATATATATATATATATATATATATATATATATATATATATATATATATATTTATATTTGATAAGGATTTGTAAATAATCCGTTCATAGGATGATGATTCGCAGTAAAATAACATTAGTAAACGCCACTTGAATAGCAGCGAAGGAAATCCCAGCTTGGATTGGGAAACGCTTATGTTTGAATGAGATATACATATATCTCATTCAAACATAAGAGATATATATATATATATCTCATTCAAACATAAGCGTTTCCCAATCCAAGCTGGGATTTCCTTCGCTGCTATTCAAGTGGCGTTTACTAATTTTATATATATATATATATATATATATATATATATATATATATATATATATATATATATATATATATATATATATATATATATATATATATATATATATATATATATATATATATATATATATATATATATATATATATATATATATATATATATATATATATATATATAACAAAGTCGGGTTTGTTCTAACACTTATAACTCGAGAACGGCTGGACCGATTTTCATGGTTTTTGATTTGTAGTATTTGTCTCCGTCCCGAATAGCAGAATAACTATTAAAAACGAAAATTGGAAAATTGACGAAAAATTACAATACAAGAAAAAACATTTTCCAATACAAAATGTAAATCCGTGTTTCACTCATGGGTAGTTGTACATAGCATGTCACGTGTCGGCAAATCATCCGCTTTATTTGTTCTTGCGCCTGATAAAGAAACAAAAAATGTCAGAAGGTGCTTCAATGAAGAGAATTAAACCGAGTGCATCCCATGCCGCAAATAGTTTAATTCAATCATGTCTTGCTGACACGCGATTGATATACTTAATTTTTGTACTTTTATATTTCTTTTTGTGTTATTATCTTAATAAAGTAGGGAATTTAATATTTATTTTGTATCTTAATAAAGTAGTGTAGGTACTTAATATTTATATTGTATAAGTAGTGAACGTAATATTAATTTTATTTGTATTTATTTTGAATTACTTTCATAAAATAATAAATTAAGTTCAGCTAATCTGTAACACGACATTCATTGACTGTTAGGTTGTTAGGGATTATTAATTATGATGAATAAAAATAAATACTTTTTTTAAATTTATTTCATTTCTAAACCCACTTTATGCACCATATTATCAACTTTCAATCGCATTTTGAGACTGAAACGGCCTTTACGAAGGATAATATATGTTCAGTAAAAAAAACATTCATTAAAATGTGTTTTTATTTCCATTTTTATTTTTTTATTATTACTGAAGTGGTTAAAGGTAATAGAAAGTAGATTATAGTATTCAATGTAAAGGTATAAGAAGCTTTCCTGTTGCCATTCTTAATCGGGGTACGCATAAAAGGGAGCTACCCTGGGTGTGATGAGAGTGAATGTCAGCATTGGTTGCAGTTTCTTTTAGGTGTTGTCTGGCATATATCAACGCTGAAAGTTTTCCCATGCCATATGCTAAAAAATCAGTTGTTTCACCCCAAGACTTTCCCGGCGAGCAGACACCCCCACCCCCCTAGCGCTAAACCTTATAACCATCAACCCCCTCCCCTACACCAACCCCCTCCACCCCTCCCATCCACCCCCTCCTCCCTACCAACCCCAACCCTTCCCCCCCCCAACACCTACCCCTTTCCCGCCATAACCCCTCCCCAACCACCCCCTTTCCCCTACATCTTTCAGCCCTTTCCCCTCTTCTTACACCGATTCCTCCAAAGCCAAACTAGTATATTTTAGTAAATTTGCTAGTATATCCGTAGTATATGATTTAGTATTTTTTTAAATACGGCGGTATTTTTTATTTTTCTTGCGTCGCTTGTATAAGAGATATTCTTACCAAAAATGTACATGTAGTTAAGGCTCTTCGACATTTCTGTTTCCGAATTTCACGTCTGTACCTGCAATATTTTGGGATTGAAATATGACTGGTGCGTCCTCTGGTGGACCGATTTCAGCTACAACCATTTCAACTCTTGCCATGAACGAATGATTCATGGATGCCGAATTTCAGCTCAATCGGATGGAGCGTTTAAGCGATATCGTCAAGGATTGCACACAGACACACAGACACAGAGAGAGAAGTGCGTTCACAATTCTTTTCTCTGCCAGGAAAGCAAAAACTAGGTATACATAAAATTCTAGCGTTGGATCATGATAATAATAATGATAATAACTTTCCACACAACCGACTAAAGAACAAAAATCGAAAACATTAAAAAAATTCCATAGTAAATATCCCAGTGCATACGAATGTGCGAAATTCGTAGATAAATAAAATTACGAACGCCGCGGGCGCCGGGAGTTCTTCTTAAAAATCGTCCATTGATCAACAAAATATTTCACAATAACAAGCCCATGTACGTGCCTATCGTATGAAATACTCATTATAATACTGTGATATCTATAGTTACATGATATACCGTACACTTCATCGTGCGTTTGATTCGGTAGTAAATAGACAGGTGTGTCAAACTTACGGCTCCAGAGCCGCCGAATTATTGTTTCGAAAGGAAATGTGTTACAAAAGCAGTGTTATGGCAGTATTTGGCTGGCATCAAATTTATTTACATCAAATTATTAATACCATTGATTGTAAATGATACTGATTCCTTAATGTCATAATATGTTTTGGCAATTCATCTGCGCCGGCGACATGCAGGAGAGACTGAGAGCAATGTCCGGCGAATAGCATTCTATTTGGACATTTATAATAACATCAAAATAAATATCTTTTTATAAAGTTTAACGAAGGATAACAATTCAATTATTAGTGCCATTTATCGCATTTTATATAGGCTGTAGAAATAATAGGGAGATATTAGAATGCATCTATTAGTCTATACTCTAAGCGAACATTAAAGCGCGTAATTATTACGTATATTATTAACTGTATATATAATTATAACGTGTATACGATTACATATAATTATTAGGTGTATATCCGATAAATAAATAGGTAATATATTATTTGTAAAGGACTGATTGATTATAACCAATGATAACAAAAACGTTCATTTTTTGGTGTCATCTATCGCATTTTTAAATAGGCTAATTACATAACAGAAATTTGCTGTTGCAACGATGCTAACTAAAATGAGAAATCGGCTGCATGTAGCAACATGCCGCCGATTTCTCTGTAGCCGCAAGTTGCCGTTTATTTATTTATTTATTTAAGAATTAATTACTATAAAACATTGATTAGCTTACAAAAATAACAGGAACCGAATGGCAAAACCTTAAAGTTTTGCTTATTTGTTTCTGTCACCCAACTGGGACTAGCCCGTTCTAGGGTGGACAGGACTCCAATATTACAATCAAATTTGCTTGATTGCTTGGTTGCTTACAAATATACAAGTTTTAGTAAAAAGCTAATAACACTAAATTGCCCTAAAATGTGGTCTTCAGAACAAAATAATAAAAAATAATAATAAAAAAGTAATAAAAGACAATATAATAAATAAAATTCAGTTCCATTATATAATCGGCAATAAATATAATTTAAAATTTGATTAAATAATATAAATAAAGTTATATGTGAGAAAAGTATATAAACAGTTATTACTATTTAATATATGGTAATATAGGATTTAATATAAAAATACCTAGTCAAAAACGTATAATTCATTGTCAAAGTCAAATAATTTTTGGTAGTTAGTTCAATGTTAAAATATAAATACGTTCTCAGTAAAACTCTGCGACTTACGGCTGTTTTTAGGTAATTTCGAGCCTGATAATAACAAATTCGTTAAGGCGATATGAGACCTCAGAAAAATACTCGAAATGGGCAGACACCCAAAAAAATAGGCGGAGTCAATTTTGTAGGGTTTGGCCAATAAGAATCCAGCGTTGACAAAGCGTCAAGCGCAGATCCCACGTCCGCTAGCGCCAGGAACCAGACGCATACTAAACGGTCAATCGCAGCGCTAGCACATAATAACTATCTTTACGCAGTGGTGGTATAAGGGTGTTAATGGTAAAGCATATTTAGCGTAACTCTCAGAGCGCTCTCACATTTTAAATATTTGTAATAAATTTAGGTCCTAAATAAAAAATGTGGCCAAGTGCTGCCCTAGAAAATTAACCAGTCTATATAATGAAATGATAATAAAACACCCTCACCGCTTACATTGTAGGAATAAACGCGCCTGAAAGTTTTCGAAGTCAGTTTAAAGCCTTAATGTCCAAGGCAATGAGCAACTTTTTTGAGTCCAAATTTTAAATTGGTTCCTTATCGAGGGATTCACCTAGAAACTTTTTAAAATTATTGCTTATATTTTTCAAAAAACTCATAAAACTAAAATTTCTTCATATATGGTCGTTCCCATGTATCATGTCGCCTTAAAGTGCATCAGATTCATCGATTTGATTCATAAAGATAAGTTTTAAATTCATAGCTTTGGTTTAATGTTAAATAATTGTAAATAGGATATGAGACAAATCGTTCCAAATCAAATTTCAGGTCCTATAACCGAAATCAGCGCAATAGTCATGCTTTTCAGCAGACTATAACCTAAGAAGACACTTTCTACAGCGGTGGTTAAAATAAATAAATATTAGGTTCAATACCTTATTAAGATAATAACGCAAAAAGAAATATAAAAGTACAAAAGTTAAGTATATCAATCGCGTGTCAGTAAGACATGATTGAATTAAACTATTTACATATTGTGCAGCATGGGTTGCACTCGGTTTAATTCTCTTCATTGAAGCACCTTGTGATATACGATATTTTTTGTTTTTTTATCAGGCGCAAGAACAAATAAAGCGGATGATTTGCCGACACGTGAACATGCCACGTACAACTGACCATGAGAAAAACACAGATTTTGTATGGGGAAATGTTTTTCTTTTATTTTAATTTTTCGCCAACTTTCCAATTTTCGTTTTTAATAGTTATTCTGCTATTCGGGACGGAGACAAATACTACAAATCAAAAACCATGAAAATCGGTCCAGCCGTTCTCGAGTTATAAGTATGTACGAACAAACCCGACTTTGTTTTAAATATATATATATATATATATATTTGTCTATATATATATAAATATATATATATATATATATATATATATATATATATATATATATATATATATATATATATATATATATATATATATATATATATATATATATAGTCCTGGAAGGTTTTCCCGGACTGGACTGGGAAATGCTTATTGTTTAAACGAGATGTATTCTTGGATGAGTACCACTTTCGACGGTACACTGTAGGTTTAATGGGATCCCTTTATCGCTAGCGAACGATCACCCTTCATCCACATCTCAAAAACAAAGCGTATCCTTTTGCAAACCAAAATAAAATGTCTTTATTAAAGACAAATTTAAGCAAAAACAATGAAAAAAATCACAATCAATCGTCTCTTAAATGCGGAATGACATTTCGAAAATTCGATTTGAAATTCGAATATATCCACTCTTTAAAGGGACGATATACGATTGCTGGGCTCGCTATCAGCCAGCTATTAAATGAAAATAAAAATAAAATACTTCATTTGCTCGTTCCCATGAAATAAGATATAAATCGTAATTTCTGGTCGAGAAGTTTATACTTAAGGCTATATGATATTTACAAGAGTTCAAATCTTATTTATTTTGGTTTGCAAAAGGATACGCTTTGTTTTTGAGATGTGGATGAAGGGTGATCGTTCGCTAGCGATAAAGGGATCCCATTAAACCTACAGTGTACCGTCGAAAGTGGTACTCATCCAAGAATACATCTCGTTTAAACAATAAGCATTTCCCAGTCCAGTCCGGGAAAACCTTCCAGCTATGTAAGTGGCTTTTATTATTTTTATTTTTTCATCAAAGTGTCATCCTTTAAACGAATTCTTTAAAAAAAGATTTTACAAAAAACCAATCAAATATTAACAATATTATACAATTTTATCTTATGTTTTGAACTCTTGTAAATATCATATAGCCTTAAGTATAAACTTCTCGACCAGAAATTACGATTTATATCTTATTTCATGGGAACGAGCAAATGAAGTATTTTATTTTTATTTTCATTTAATAGCTGGCTGATAGCGAGCCCAGCAATCGTATATCGTCCCTTTAAAGAGTGGATATATTCGAATTTCAAATCGAATTTTCGAAATGTCATTCCGCATTTAAGAGACGATTGATTGTGATTTTTTTCATTGTTTTTGCTTAAATTTGTCTTTAATAAAGACATTTTATTTTGGTTTGCAAAAGGATACGCTTTGTTTTTGAGATGTGGATGAAGGGTGATCGTTCGCTAGCGATAAAGGGATCCCATTAAACCTACAGTGTACCGTCGAAAGTGGTACTCATCCAAGAATACATCTCGTTTAAACAATAAGCATTTCCCAGTCCAGTCCGGGAAAACCTTCCAGCTATGTAAGTGGCTTTTATTATTTTTATTTTTTCATCAAAGTGTCATCCTTTAAACGAATTCTTTAAAAAAAGATTTTACAAAAAACCAATCAAATATTAACAATATTATACAATTTTATCTTATGTTTTGAACTCTTGTAAATATCATATAGCCTTAAGTATAAACTTCTCGACCAGAAATTACGATTTATATCTTATTTCATGGGAACGAGCAAATGAAGTATTTTATTTTTATTTTCATTTAATAGCTGGCTGATAGCGAGCCCAGCAATCGTATATCGTCCCTTTAAAGAGTGGATATATTCGAATTTCAAATCGAATTTTCGAAATGTCATTCCGCATTTAAGAGACGATTGATTGTGATTTTTTTCATTGTTTTTGCTTAAATTTGTCTTTAATAAAGACATTTTATTTTGGTTTGCAAAAGGATACGCTTTGTTTTTGAGATGTGGATGAAGGGTGATCGTTCGCTAGCGATAAAGGGATCCCATTAAACCTACAGTGTACCATCGAAAGTGGTACTCATCCAAGAATACATCTCGTTTAAACAATAAGCTTTTCCCAGTCCAGTCCGGGAAAACCTTCCAGCTATGTAAGTGGCTTTTATTATTTTTATTTTTTCATCAAAGTGTCATCCTTTAAACGAATTCTTTAAAAAAAGATTTTACAAAAAACCAATCAAATATTAACAATATTATACAATTTTATCTTATGTTTTGAACTCTTGTAAATATCATATAGCCTTAAGTATAAACTTCTCGACCAGAAATTACGATTTATATCTTATTTCATGGGAACGAGCAAATGAAGTATTTTATTTTTATTTTCATTTAATAGCTGGCTGATAGCGAGCCCAGCAATCGTATATCATCCCTTTAAAGAGTGGATATATTCGAATTTCAAATCGAATTTTCGAAATGTCATTCCGCATTTAAGAGACGATTGATTGTGATTTTTTTCATTGTTTTTGCTTAAATTTGTCTTTAATAAAGACATTTTATTTTGGTTTGCAAAAGGATACGCTTTGTTTTTGAGATGTGGATGAAGGGTTATCGTTCGCTAGCGATAAAGGGATCCCATTAAACCTACAGTGTACCGTCGAAAGTGGTACTCATCCAAGAATACATCTCGTTTAAACAATAAGCATTTCCCAGTCCAGTCCGGGAAAACCTTCCAGCTATGTAAGTGGCTTTAATTATTTTTATTTTTTCATCAAAGTGTCATCCTTTAAACGAATTCTTTAAAAAAAGATTTTACAAAAACCAATCAAATATTAACTATATATATATATATATATATATATATATATATATATATATATATATATATATATATATATATATATATATATATATATATATATATATATATATATATATATATATATATATATATATACGGGCTCGAATATTTGTGAGAACATCGATGAGTTGAATGAAGTTAGTACACTTATAATGGAGTGCCCATCCGAATGTAAGAAAATAGTCTATCAAAACAAACTATATACGATACTTTCATTAAATATACGAAGCATCTCAAAAAACATGGACCAAGTGTATTGTTTACTTCACCAGCTATCCTTTGATGTTGACATAGTCATTTTAAGTGAGTGTTGGATACGTGACATTCCTTATTTACCACGACTACAAAACTACGATTGCAGAGGGACTAAACATAATATAAATAGATCCGATGGAGTGGTAATTTACACAAAATCGACTTTAAATGCATCTGTAGAGGATCTAGATATTACAGACGCGACCGGTCTAAATGTATTAATTGGAGAAACAAGAATCATTGCCCTTTATAGGTCACCCTCGTTCCCCAACCCGAATAGATTTTTAAAATCACTAGATGATGCAATACGTACGCTTTCAAATGATAAGGTCAAACACTTCATAGTGGCAGGGGATATCAACATATCCATACATGGCAACAAACACACTCATTCCGATGAATACCAGAACCTAATGAGTGAACTAGGATTCAAATCGACTATAAATACAACTACCCGTCCTGAAAATAATACTTGTATTGACCACATCTACATAAAAACTAAAAACAAGTTCCAGTCTGCTATCATACAGTCGACTATTACTGATCACTACAGCACATTCCTCGTTATATATGGTCCTTACCGAAAACAGACCTATAATAATGAAAAGCTTACAAAAACTATAAATTACGACGGTCTACAAATTGACTTAAATAACGAAACGTGGCAAAATATTTACACGGATAAGGTAGATACAGCTACTGAAGAATTCGTGAACACACTGAAAATTCACATTGAAAATAACACCACGACGAAAGTGAAAAAACGTAAGCACAGAATACTGAAACCATGGATAAATGCAGGTATTATAAGCTGCATCAAAAAACGAGACAAGCTCCACAAACAAACTAGAACTTTTCCAAAAAACATTACACTGTTGAACTATTATAAACGATATAGAAATATATGTGCAAGCATAATTAAAAAAACAAAAGAAAAATACTACAAGGAAATGATCGAAAGAGACAAATATCATCCAAAGGTAATATGGAAGGCAGTCAAGGAACTGAACTGCAATACAGAAATAAAAAGTAAAGTTACCGAACTAATCTCAAACAATGAAATTATATCCGACAAACTGAAAATTGCAAATACATTAAATGGTTACTTCACAAACGTTGGTGTAAATTTATCTAACGACATCATGCATAGGAGGAACTCCTGTATAGGCAATAACACTATCACAAATAATATAACTACAATAAATAATATTCCGATATTTAAATTTAAATTAATTACAGAATCTGATATATGTAAAACTTTACTCGATCTTAAAAGTGACTCAGCCCCGGGACCTGACGCTATTAGCGGCAGCTCACTCCGAACTATCCACCGCTACATAATAAAACCCCTAACATACTTGGTAAATTTATCAATTCAAAATGGCGAATTTCCAAAACAATTTA